>JABWTJ010000302.1:562905-1148487 GCA_016801875.1 Solanum sitiens
TTTTGCAAGTTCAAAATGGAGAATAAGACTTGATCCTTATCCTTTGAAAAAGGAGGTGTTATGGCCGACACGCTTGACCAATTTTGGTCCATATAATGTCAAGTAGGTGCCCCACCTGCTTGTCCTTTTAACTTGGGCCCTTTTGGGCTTAATATTATTGGACCTTGGCTGTCCATTTTTCCTTTGTTCTTTTAATCAGCTTGGGACAGATTAGTGCAAGTAGGTGGTACACACTTGGCCCAATAACATGGTAAAACAAATCTTAGGAGGTCATGTACTTACTTAGTTTCACTTGGGCTTTATCCATAATGGCCAATTGGCAGATTTGGCTGTTGGGCCTTCTTTCATTCACATTTTCTTTAATAGGTTTGGGCTTCAAATGAGCCCCTAAATATAAGCCTAAATCTGGTCAATCAAACTTGGGCCCTTTAACTATAATATAGATCAAGTAGGTGATGCAACTGCTAGCTCAATTACCACCTTACTATAATTACTTAAATACTTTCCATCGGAGTTAACTTGCAATACATATGCTAAAACGTGCAAGGCATTACATCACCTTCCAAGCTAGTTTAAACCAACACTAATCATGTAAGAAACATGATCCCTCACCTACACTATAAGTATATATCAAGTATAACATGAATAGAACTACCACATACAAAAATACAGGCCGTTACAATTGTATTGAAAGAAACCTACTATATTAGCAATATGGCCAACTCCAAAAGAAGCCTCTTAATTTAAAAGATTTGAAATTAGACACTAAAAATGAATCCCTTATTACAAGGTTGTTGTGTGCTTATTGCGATCGTCAAATTATCACTACACCATTTTAGGCCTACGGCCACCCCACTAAAGTGTAGCCTAAACTAGCAAAAAGTGTGGCCTTTGATAAAAGTCTACATTTTTGGACTTTCAGCAACACTTTTTAGGTGGTGGCCTAAAGAAGCGTAACCTTTGACATTAGGCAACACTTTTTAAATGTCGCCATCTTTGGCTACACTTATAAAGCGTAGCCAAAGAGGTATAAGGGCACGCTTTGTCGTGATGAATTAGTGACACCTACTTTTTATTTTACTACACTTAAAAGTATTGCCTTTGCAGTATTATTGGTCACACTTAAAAAATGTTGCCTTTTATAGGTCATCTAGAGCAACACTTATAAAGTGTAACTTTATATCTCATCTAGAGCAACACTTACAAAGTGTAATTTTATATCTCGTCTAAAGCAACACTTATAAAGTGTAACTTTAACATTTGACATCCTACATGTAACACAAAATTAATATATAATCACATATTTCAATATACAATTGACCTAAAGCACAAAATTAACTAATAATTAAATCGAAGCTATATATTTTAAATAAACTTCGAGAAACATGCCTTGTAAAACTTACAAAGTGATTGCTTAGAGATCTCTAATGTCAATAAATTCCAAAAAAAAAACAAATGTGTCATTCAAACGTAAATGACAATAGTACAAGCAGGTTGGGCCAATCAACACAACAGAACAGTGAATCGAACACAAAATAATCCTTCTTGTTCTCCTCTTCTAAACACAAAATAAAAATTCAATCAATAACAAGAAGACTATATTTAGTACTTACAGAACAGTGAATCGAACTCACGCTTGACGAAATTGTTATCGGAGAAAGACAATCGAACTCACGCTTCATGAAATTTTTATCAGACAAGGGAATCGAACCCACACATGATGAAATCAATTCTTCGACTTCTGTTCTTCAACTCTTTCCACTTCAGGTCTTCAACTACAACTCAGACGTTCTTCAGAGAAGAGAGAACTCACACCTTTTTTCTCACAAATATTTTATGTATTTTATTATTTAAATTAATATTTTATGAATTATTATTTTTAGGTAATAAAAGTGGGAGGGAGACTTAAAATAATATTGGAGGGAAAATTTTGGTGAAATTTTTAAGGCCACACTTATAATGTGTTGTTTTTACAATTCTAAAAATAGGACAATTTAAAAAATGTTGCTATATAGGTTAATGATTGTTGTCATTTATATCATATTGTAACAATACTTATAAAGTGTAGCCTATAGCATTTAAGAGTACACTTTTTAAACGTTGCCAATATAAAGTGTAGCTAAAAGTTAAAAACTTTGCCTACGCTTTGAAAGCGTCCCCAAAAATACTTTAGGCAACACTTTACAAGTGTTATCCAGAATTAGTGTGGTCGTAGGCCCAAAATGGTGTAGTGTACCAAAGAAGATACTACTGCAGTATCATGCTTAAGGGAAAACTATTTACATTAAAAATTCAATAAGAAGTTTTGAACTTTATTAATACCAACATTTAAGAGACTCTACTCAAATAAAAAATAAAGGGGTGGGGGTGGTGGATATGACAAGAAGGACAACTAAGATATTAATAAAGAAAAACATAATTTAAAATCTAAATTTGAGTGAACACTACAAGAGAAACATTTTTAGGAGTTATTTCACACCCTTGATCCTATGATTATTCTAAAGCTTCGATTTCAAGTCCATATTTATCATCATCTGCTTTAACATTTTAAAAAATGAAAGGCTTATCTAATTTTTGATTAAAGGCTTTGTGAAATTAAGTGGGTCCAACTCCTTATCTTTGTACACTTGACCCCTTGAATGTGATTCTTCAATCATTGAATGGAATAACATGACCATTTGCTCTTGAAACAAATTGAGAATAACCTTGTTTAGAATCTAACTTGAAACGTGTCGTTCTATGTAACTTCCCGTATCCAAAATAGACCAAAAATTAGCTTTTAGAAATCTGCAGGTGCAATAGACGGTTACCATCGATGAATCGTAGCCTGACCCAAGGCCGGTGCTGCATATCCGTCGATTGTGACTGAAACTCCCCCAAGACACAACCCAGAAAATTTGACTAAGTGTCGAACGATGGATGGACCTACGGTCCGTAGGTCATACTACGGTCCATAGTCTGTGTTCGTCGATCAAGACTCCATTTACCCACTCTATGACAAGAACCACGATTGACCAGCACGGTCCGTAGATAGACCTACGGACCGTAGGTGGAAATTAGTATACAGTTAGGGAGAAAATGCAGTTGGGTCAACTTCAAATGATCATAACTCTTAGCAGAAAATGAATTAGGTGTCCCATTACCAATGGAATGATAAATAATTGAATTAGCTTTCCATATCCACCGACCTTGCTAAAATCAGACCTTCGAGTAAAAGGTTATGCCCGTTTTAGTAAAGGACTGTCGAACAGACCCAACCTACGGACCCAAACGACTGACCGTCGATTGAATGACGGCCCGTCAGTCCAGGTCGTCGTTTGGTCTGACAACAATTAACTCAGGGGTCTTTTCATCTTTTCCCACTATGTTTAAACCCTAAGATACATCGTTTTGACCCTAAATCATCAGATTTTAGTCAATTTAAGCCTAGAAACATAACTAACACTTACCTAAGTCAAATCATAAAATCAAAACTTAGAAAATTAGAAGGAAGAAAGGAGAAAAAGGTCAAGAACCCTAGTTCAAGAACGCAGCAAGGTTCCAGCAGTTACAGCCCCCAAATATGAATATTTTTTCGTGAATTTCATCACCAGGTATGTGGGATTTCACTAGTGGGTATCTTTCACCCATTAGGTCCCTAGTTTTCAGTCAGATTCTTGATTCCCATATCATGATTAGACCTATGGTTTATAGAACTTCAACAGAACTTTATGAATTAATTAGTTATATGTTCCAAATCAGATTTTCATGTTATTATTCAGTTTATCGCATGAATTTCAGAACTCTAGCTATGTATTTCTTTAGTTCTAGAATTACACATGCTAGGTCAGATATTTCAGTTACTCCAAATATATATGCCTCAGTTATAAATGCATAATTACCATATTAATTGTTGCATTCTCAGTTTGCATGTTTAGTTTTGAACTATCCAGTATTTACATAAACTCAGTCATAATCAGTTAATTACATAATTAATTGGGAGTAGCATAATACCGAGTTGGACTAGGGTTTAACGTACCCAATTAGTCCCAGAACTACTAGTCAAGTAGGTTGTAGGTCCCCTATATGGGAAATCAGTTTAGTGATCACGCCAGTATGCCTTTATACCATTGACAGGGTATATTGGGTCCTCTCGATGGGGCGTATACATCGGACTCCACATTTAGCTCATGTGGATTTATTATCGGTTATTAGTAGCTCCCACAGTTCAGTCAGACTCTCTAATGCATTGACCATATTTACAGTTCAGTTATTATTCAATCTCAGCATGTTATAAATTTCGTCATTGCACCCAGTTAGCTCAGAATTCAGTATATCATGTTCAGATTATTATACTTGCTTTGTGCTTGTTCAGTTATGTTTTTTTTCCAGCTGTACTCTATCCTACATGCTCAGTACTTCAAGTACTGACGCATACGTGCGCTACATCTTCTCGTGATGTAGGTTTAGGTTCTCAGCATCCAGATCACGCATAGATCGATTCTGATTCTCCAGTTCAGCAAATTCAGTGGTGAGTCCTCATTCTCCGAGAACAATAGTCATGAGTTCATTTCAGTCTTTTAGTCATTTAGTTTTAATTTTTGCTAGACTTAGTTGGGGCTTGTCCCAGCATTTCTAGTCAGTTTAGAGGCTATTTTCAGACATAGTTAGTTTCAGCTTAGTATTGAGTTAATATTTCCTTTGTATTAAACTCATTGTTTTCAAGTATCTCAGTTATAGAATATGGGTATTCCCCATCTTTTCAGTTTAAATTATGATTTAGTTTCCGCATTCAATTTATTTTCTTTAGTATGCTCATGATCATGCCAGCAGGGTTAGATTGGGATCACTGGTTCCGTGTCCGCGTCTCGGGGGTAGCTCGAGGCGTGACATTCTTGACACAAGGTAACCTGCAATTAAATAATATAATGTTGAAGTAAAAAATAACTTATCGACACAATTTACAATATATATATATATATATCTGAATACGTGTGTTTCATGTGAATTTTTATTGATGCATTAAAACAACTAAAATTTTATACAAATCGTATAAGTGAGTAATATTTTTTAATATGCGTCAAGAAACACCAATGAGAGGCACATTGTAATGTTTAAAATCAATTCCTTTGAAGCTACCATCTGTAAAACAATTCCGTTGAAGCTATTATCGGTAAAATTTTTTAACTTTGTTTAGTAGTTAACACACTTGCAATAAAGTCACATGACCAATTTGATCCAAATAACAATACAAACTTACGATAATGATAAAAAAAAAATCATAAAAATTAGATTGGCTAAGTATAATAGAGAAAAAACACACAAAAATAAAATAAAAATAAAACATACACATCATTTCGCAAGACTTTATTCATATAAATCATAGATAGAAAATAAATATAGAATCAATAAGTTATCCATATTCTAAATTTAGAAGGTACAAGTTTAAAGAGGAAAAACAAAAGACACAGAAATTGCACTGACAAATCCTATAATTTGCAAATTATGTATAACGAAGTATGCATCATATTTTTTTTCAAAATAAAATAATACTTATTTCTGACAAAAGTAGAGACAACATTTACCAGCGGTGCTTGATATCATATTCATTGCTTCACACACCATAACACACCATAATGTGTGTGCGCGCATGTGACAAAATAATAAATCAAACATCTATTTTAAAAGCTTTTAGTTGAGAAAATATTTGTTGTTATTATAAGGAGACACCATTAAAAATTTGAACTCGTATTGTGTTTACTATAATTCAAGACTTTAGTTATTTATTTGCTGAATAGAAATAAAGTCGAAAAAGCGAACAAACACAGTTACCATCTAGCAATAAATACGTGAAGAAAATCAATATCATATAGCCCCATAATGATATATAGAAATTTGTCGTTTGAATTCCATGCTCTAGATTACTGTAAATGCATGTAAATACCTTTAACTCTAAATATTGAATTAACTAAGAGAATTAAAATTTAACGACAAAAGAAATCTTAAAAATTATCAATAACTTATCAAACAGGATGAATAAACATATTTCTCAACAAAACTTGCTAACAAAGCAAAATAGATGTACATTTATCAGTTCAACCAAACGTTTAAATTTGTTGTCTGATTTTATAACTATTTCTTTTATAATAATAACCTATCTCGTGAAATCCGTCTAGGGAGTGTAGGATGTACACAGACTTTACCTCAATTCAGAAGTACCTCAGCTTGAGTCGAGTATAGCAAATTAGAGTAAATATGAAAAAAGAAAAATGACAGTGAAGAAATATAATATAACTGTTGTTCATCTTGTATTCCAAACAACTAGAAAATTAAAACTAGTGAAACTAGAATCAGAAACAGATTAGAAAACAATATACGAAATATTTTTCTTAAAAACAATTGTTGTTAATATGTGTCAAAAGAATCATACTGATTCCAACAAATTTTGCAGAAACGCGAAGTTACCAAGTTTAATGAACCAGTGAAAAACAAAAGAATAGAAGAACTGAAATTAATTCATAAATCTAAAATTTGTAAAATACGTACCAGAATCTGGAAAAAATTTCATAGAAAAAAGATCAAGTCCACTGAACTCACAGTGTCCCCTTAAGGAAATTATTCCCCTTTAGTATCCGAGGTTTGATTTGGAATATGACCTCCCAGGGTAAAATGATCTCAATCACCAGAGTATAGATACCAAAACTCTGGTGTCAGCGAACCACTCAACGGCAATAAAGTACACTTAGAATAATAGATTTAATAGTTGAAGAAGAAGTCCATAAATTCTATATTTAAAATGGCAGGAAATCCCTCAATTTATAGAAAACAAAGGGTAGTGTGAAAAGGTTCTTATTGTGCCTTATCGGAAAGGTCACAAACCTTTGGAAAAGTCACAATCTTTCGAAAAGGTCGTCACCTTTCATAAAAGTCACAAATTTCCATAAAGTCATAACTTTTCATAAAAGTCGCAACTTTTCATAAAAATCACAACTTTTTACAAAAGTCGCAACCTTTCATAAAAGTCACAACTCTTCATAAAAGTCGCAACTCTTCATTTTCCATTCACACCTTTTAAAACCCAACAATCCCCCGCATGAATGGGGAATGACTCTAAGACAAAGAAACAGACAAGTATGTGTACTTTACAAGCAAGAATTAATTGCATCTGGATAAGTAGGTTTCCCCTTGGACTTTCAGTAGTGAACATATGTCGGATATACTCGGTCAATCGGTAGATGTGATATCTTTGAACCGTCGAACTTTGGTGTATACCTAGACAACCATATGTCATACAATTAACTCTTTACCGTTTATGGTTCTTACGGTTGTGTTCGTTTTAGCCATGAACACCTCCTGGTTTCATGAGTGTATAGAGAGATCAGCTTTTGACAATCATCTTCTTTGAAGCAGCTTACACTTCACACTCACATAGGTGATTTGTAACCGTGTTATCGCGTAGATACACTATTTGGTCAACTCTGCCAAACTTAGCAAATCATTAAAACCATTAAACTTTATTAACCCATTAACAAGCCTTAATGTTGTATCCTTGTCCCTGAGCATTGTCTTCATCATGAGAATGGATTGAGTTTGTTGACAATGCCGAACCGTCATTCACAACTTTGTTTTTCTCCTTGAATCTAGCTCTTGGGATCTCCAGTCTGCTAGATAGAGTTACCGCCATGATGACTTGTCCTAAGCCGTAAATCCATTCCCTTAGATGATCTTTCAACTTTCTCTCTAGTTAGGCTTTTTTGTAAGTGGATCCGACACATTATCCTTTGACTTTACATAGTCAGTTCTGATAATTCCACTAGAGAGTAGTTTTCTAACTATATCATGTCTATGTCATATATGACGAGACTTTCCATTATACGTCATGCTCCATGCCTACCTATTGCATCTTGACTATCAAAGTGTATGCATACTAATGCCAATGGTTTGGGCCAAAAAAAGAATATCTATCAAGAAATTCCGGAGTCTTTCAACTTATTCACTGACCTTATCTAGAGCACCTAGCTCAGAGATCATTGTAAAGCTAGCGATACATGTCTCTTTTGAAATATTTCCAAGAGACTGCTCCTCTATCAAGAGTAAATACATATCCACTCGTGGATTTTCCTTTATTTGTCCGATGATCCAATTTGCATCACTATATCCATTCAATACTGCTGGATATTGTTATAATACAAGGCATAGTTTTAAGTATTATTTTAAATACTCCAAAACTCTATTTATTGCCATCTAATGAGTTTATTTGGGATAACTTGTGAACCGACTCAGTTTATAATAGCAAATGCTATATCTGATCGCGCACACTTCATGATATACATCATACTTCCCAATACTCTAGAACAATTCAATTGTGAGTCACTTTTGCTTTCACTCTTTTGAAATGCAAAGCTCACATTTATTGGAGACTTGACAATATTGACATCCAAATATTTGAACTAGTCAAGTACCTTTTCAATGCAATGAGACCGTGAAAATGCTAAACATTATGGAGTTCTAAGGATTCTTATATCTAAGATCGCATCAGCAACTCCAATATTTTTCATTCCAAACTTGCTTTCTAGCATACGTTTAGTAGCATTTTTGTCATTAGTGTCTCTATTGATGATCAACATATCATCAATATACAAAC
This sequence comes from Solanum sitiens, assembly GCA_016801875.1. NCBI lineage: Eukaryota > Viridiplantae > Streptophyta > Magnoliopsida > Solanales > Solanaceae > Solanum > Solanum sitiens. Next base: position 571,529 of record JABWTJ010000302.1, read on the forward strand.
AAACAATGACCTTATGATTTTAATGTGAACACATTTATCACTTCCATCATTCTTAAATCCATTTGCCAACATGGTTTGGTCAAATTTCTTATGTCATTGTTTGGGTGCTTGCTTTAGTCCATAATGTGACTTAACAAGTTTGCACACTTTCTTTTATTTACCAGGAACCACAAAACCCTCGGGTTGTTCCATGTAAATTTCTTCCTCCAATTCTATATTTAAGAAAGTTCTTTTCATATTCATTTGATGAATTTGGAGTTCATATACCACAACTAATAATTTTAGCATCCGAATGGATGTAATTCTAGTTACTAACGAGTATATATATTGACAAGATCAAAATCTTTTTTTTTTTCTAAAGCCTTTGACACAAAGTCTTGCTCTATATTTGTCAACAGTTCTATCCACTTTTATTTTCCTTTTGAGGATTCACTTTGAACCCAAAATTTTATTTCCTAAAGGTAGATTAACCAACTTCCAATAGGATTGCTCAAGATTGAACCAATCTCACAATTGACACCATTTGTCCAAAAGGATGAGTCTACATAAGACACAAGAAATGTTACAAAATCATATTTGAAGGAAGTATATGTCCCTTGACATTTACTACGCCTTTGAGTCTCTTTATTAAGTACATTCTCCTTTTGTTCTTTCCAAGGTCGTTTAGACCTTTCACTAGACTACTCAAGTCTAATTTTACAGTCCACAATCTTAGGTCCTATTTCAATTCTTTTAGTAATAGGAACTTTGACTTTGGCTGGACACCCCCACATTTTGAAATATTTCAAGTTGGATTTCCTTCATTTCTATTTCTCATATGGAATAGATTGTGTCCTGAACAAACAAAATTGCTTTCTTTATCAAAAGATAAAAAAAAATCCCCTTTGCAATAAGGATAGTTCCTCCACAAAAGTTTTGTGGTAAACCCGAGCTTATAAATAATGCATCCATCATTTCTTTCAACGTTCGGTGTTTCATTAGATTGAGGTGAATAGGGCAGTAGTTTGATGGATAATTCCATTTTCCAAACATATTTCTGCACAAGGATATTTATACTCTCCATTCTTATCACTTCTTATCTTTTTTCAAAGTGATTTTCAACTTCGATATTACATTGTCTAGACTACCATTCAGCAAATAGACATAGTCATTTCTAATACAATTGTTAATAAAAGTAACGAGATACTTTTTCCCACCATGAGATGGTATTAACTTCATATCACAAATGTCAGTGTAAATCAATTCTAAAGGATTATAATTCCTTTCAACAGATTTATAAGAATGCTCAACAAACTTAGATTCCACAAACCCCAAGTGTTCATGTCACAAACATTGACTCAAGAAAGTAAGAACAAATAAAAATATTGAGTTTGAAAAGCTCTTCGCAATGTAGCTTTTTCCTCACTAATATTTTGTTCCTATTTCTTATAATTTTGTGTGATACAAACATTGTTTAGAGTCATCACTTTGTCAAATGTCCTTTTCATAAGGACCTTTCAATAACTTTCAATTTGATTGTTATAGAACTACCCATGAACAAAGTTTCATCGGATTTAATAAAGGCAATATAGTCCAAATGTTACTTTTACAAAAATATAACAAATGACTATTCACCAATATTCATGTCTATGCAAATACTTTTATTATAATAGACATATCTTTTCATGAAAAATCACAACATTTTAAGTGTTTTTTTTTCTTCATAAAAGAACACAATTATTTTGAACAAGTATATATATAATTTGGTTGTTTCATACTAGTCACACTATATACTAGTAATAGAAAAACTCAACAACCACAATACCAAATATACTCCAACAATTTTTATTTTTTTTGTCTAACATAATACAAAAGTATCATTGAATTTCATATCTTTTGCTCCAAAGTTAAATTAGACAATTAGACACCAAGTCTAATCATAAGCAAAGAACCCCCACATTTCAAATGTGATCTCAAAAATATTTTTCAAGTATTTGAAAATAGTTTGTCCACATACTTTCCTAGACTTTTAAAATGTCATTGACAATATGAAACCTCTTTTGGAAATATTATTCTACAAAAGAGTTATACTCCTTCAATTTTCTTTGACAATGTTTACACAATGTCAAAGTTCATTCCATAGAGGCATAAAATCACAAACTCTAAGTCACTGGTATTTTTCCTCTATCACAAACATATAGACATACCACTTAAAGTTTATAGAAAATCAAAAGTACAATACTGACTTATTATGTGAAGTTTTCATATTCTTCAAACCAATTGCATAGTCCAATTTATCTAGAGTAGAAAACCACAAAAGTTTTTAGTCTACAAAATTCAAACATTTCACATGGAGTACAATACTACAAAAGTCCTTTTTTTTTCTCTTCTCCAAACAGAATAATACATATTCTTAGACCATCAAATAGAAATATTTTTCTTTTCAAATAGTCTTCCAACTATAACATTTTAAACATACTATTTATCAAACAAAAATATGCACATCTTATTCTGCAAACTAGTAAATTTTAAAGGCAACACTATTTGGCAAAAAAAAAATCATTTAAGAAATATATGATTTGCAGAACTTTTTCCGAATGCACACCTGATAAATATCAAAATTGTTAACCTTTAGAAACTATTTTCCTCCTTAGATAAACAATAAGAATGTTACCAGGTGTAATCTTTAATCAGAATACCACCATTTTTTTTAGTACATTCTCACTTCGACCTTGCTAAACAAAGCAACAAATTATGGAGAAGTAATGCATTTATCTTCTATTTCCATGATCAAATTCTCTCAATCAGTAGAATACAAGAAATACTAACAGTATAGTAATTTCCTTAAGATTGTTGTTCATCTTGTATTCCAAACATACTTAGAACAAAACTTTGAACATATTTGTGAGACAACAAAGTTTAAGAACATTTTCACAACTAGAAAATTAAAACTAGTAGCGAAACTAGAATCAGAAACAGATTAGAAAAAAATATACGAAATATTTTTCTTAAAAAGAATTATTGTTAATATGTGTCAAACGAATCTTACTGATTCCAACAAACTTTGCAGAAACGCGAAGTTACCAAGTTTAATGAACCAGTGAAAAACAAAAGAATAGAAGAACTGAAATTAATTCATAAATCTAAAATTTGTAAAATACGTACCAGAATCTGGAAAAAATTTCATAGAAAAAAAGATCAAGTCCACTGAACTCACAGTGTCCCCTTAAGGAAATTATTCCCCTCTAGTATCCGAGGTTTGATTTGGAATATGACCTCCCAAGGTAAAATGATCTCAATCACCAGAGTATAGATACCAAAACTCTGGTGTCAGCAAACCACTCAACGGCAATAAAGTACACTTAGAATAATAGATTTAGTAGTTGAAGAAGAAGTCCATAAATTATATATTTAAAATGGCAGGAAATCCCTCAATTTATAGAAAACAAAGGGTAGTGTGAAAAGGTTCTTATTGTGCCTTATCGGAAAGGTCACAAACCTTTGGAAAAGTCACAATCTTCCGAAAAGGTCGTCACCTTTCATAAAAGTCACAACTTTCCATAAAAGTCGCAACTTTTCATAAAAATCACAACTTTTCACAAAAGTCGCAACCTTTCATAAAAGTCACAACTCTTCATAAAAGTCGCAACTCTTCATTTTCCATTCACACCTTTTAAAACTCAACAATAACAACTATTACGAAAACAATGACAAAAAAAAAAATGCGATAATCAAAATATCTTAAAAATAATTGGTGTTAGGAAGAAAAAGAATATAATATAGGGATAAAATAGTATTTCATCTTTTACTTTAATGGCTTCTCATTAATATAATATAAAAATATGATTTATATTCTTGTAAAAGCTACCATGCATGATCCCCCCAATTATTTTTCTAGATACAATGAATAAATTATTGAGAAAATAATTTTTATCTCAAAAATAAGTTAAATATATTCTAAGGTCAAGTTCCTGAACATCCAAAAAAAAAAAAAACGTACGTTAACCTCTTCATTAGCTTTCCAAATCAAATCTGGGAAATCTACAAATCAAAATAATTTGAAAGGAAGAGCAATTCAATAAAGATATTCTAAGAAATGAAAAAAGAATGAGTATTTCGAATTATATCATACAATGATTACAATTTGAATGGCCAATTTTGAAGGTACTTCTTGAGCTGTTAAATTCAACATAGTTCTTCAACCTCTATTCCTTGCATACTATATGTTTGATGAAATGTTTCAATGAGTTAAGGGTGAGTAGAGTGACCTTGTCATGTTTAAATGCAACTTGGACTTGGGATAGCCTAATGCTCGGAGGAGATGTTTTCAACTTGCAGATATGCCCAACTTATAGACAAAGGTATAACTGATCACTTTAGTAGACTTGGCCGTGCTTCACTTATCTTAATTTTGTAGTATTCGTTTACACCTGACCAATGCGGGTTAGCATTTTCATTTAATCCTGGCTCTTATTTACTTACTATGTTCCTTAGAGGTACAAGAAACTCTGTATGTTGTGTTGCTTAGAATGTACAAAATGGACACATCATTACAATCTTGTTATGTTTCAAGAAAATTTGTTGAAGCAATCATGGATAATTTACTGTTATCACTGGCCTATATGCTCTTTTTACGCAAGTTCCATTGCAAAAATCTGAAGACTTTTTCCCCCTTATTTCTCGTCCTGAATAAGCTATCCCTCCCAATTGTCACTGAGAGTGTTATGGATGGGCCAGGACCAGTATGGGCGAAGTAGCCCAACACTGAATTAAGAGACTATGTTTGAGATCCGGGTTGATAAATACTTGTGAGGGCAAATTAAACTTATGCAAATTGTTGAGAAAAATGTCTAGTCCTCTCATTCCTTATCTCTGAATTCTGCTTCTCATCCCTTTCTTCTACTTGTGTTCCTCAATTTCCCTTTTAGTTCTTTACTCCTTTGTACTTGTAATTACGAGTTAGTGAAATATATCTATCAGTTGTTTGAGTTTGGATTGTGTTGGTCTAGTTATTGGGTTTATTACAGAGAGTACTTTACAAGTGAACTGTAGGACAAGGCTAGAAAAGGAGTTCAAGCTCTGTCTTGGCTCTTGATGTACCATGGTTTCACGGTATGTCTAATGCTTTTTCCTTAAGTTTAGTGTGTGTCGAGAGCCTTTTTTTGTTAATTTTGATATAAGTTTCTCTTTGTTTGCAGAAAATCTGTCCAAGGATGAACGCGGGAGTTTTTGAGAGAAAATTGCAGAAGAGACCACCTACGGAACCTATGACGGTCTGTCGCGGCTGTGACGGTCCGTAGGTGCCACCGTAGTGAAGGGAGAAGTTGCTGAAGGAAATTTGGGGAAGTCTGACCAAGTGTGGGATTACGGAAGTCCATGACGGACCGTCACAGCTATGACGGTCCGTCCTGCAGGTTTGTCGTAATGATCAGAGAGTAATCCCAGTACCCAAAATTCCAAAGTTCAAGTGTTTTGGAACGAAGACCCTCGATGGACCGTCGTGCTTGAAACGGTCCGTCATACCTGTCCGTCGAGGGGAATGAAGAAAGCAACATGAGAAGATGTGAAGTATGGGACGACAGAGGCTATGACGGTCCGTCGTGTCCATGACGGTCCGTCACGTGGTCCGTCGACCCAGACGCGTTTGGAAAGATTTTTAGTAAATAGAATCCTTATTTGATTAGGTTTTGTTTTTATTATAAATAGTTGGAAAAACCTCGTTTTTGGGGTTAGACATTCTGGATAATTTTTAGTTTATAGTTCTTGAATTATATTATTAAATTCTCGATTTTGGGAATTAAGATATTTTCCGGGAATTGATTGTTGTGGATTTTGTTGATTAATCAAGTTAAATTCTGGGAAATTATTGGTTCTCATAAAAGTAAGTGCATGAATTCTTCCATTAACCATATGAATTGTGTAATTACGAACATGGGTAACTAAACCTCATAGCTAGGGTTGTGGGAACCATGGGTGAATAACAAGGTAGTAATCTAACTTCAATAACAATTCTAGAGTGGTGTCTTGCATGTATTGATAATTCTTTCGTTTAGAATTCTTTTTAACGGTGGCCAACGTTAGAACTTGCCTTAATGCTACTTGCCGGACCAAGGAGGTAGATAATAGGAAAAGAATTATCAACATAGATTTAGTGTAGACTATCTAATAGACTAGTATTGGTTGGTACGAGTTAATAGCTTAGTCAAATACCGAATACGATGTTTAATATGAGGTAAAGATAAGGGTTAGTATAGCAACACACGTAGCCGGACCAAGGTGCGGAGTGAAATTCTCTAGATGCCGGACCAAGGATTTAGAGATACATAAGTTATCACTTTACATGCAAGATATCAGGATAGAACTGTTATAGTTAGATTTACCAAGTTAGGAACCTGTGGGGAACACTAAAACCCTAGTTACTTTTATAATTTGATTAAACTCCGAAAGTTAAATTTGTTAGTTGTTCATTCTTATTTAGTTAATCATTTTTCATTAATTTAGAAATAAAACCCCCCTTTTTGTCTTTTGGTTTATTGGAAAATAGTTGGCTAAATAATAGTAATAATAAAATAAAGTTAAGTCTGAACTATTTTCCTTGTGGGATCGATCCCAATCTCATTAGTTGGGTTCTTTACTTGATACGACCGCTTTACTTCTGATTTGAGAAGTAAGTTTGAGCGTATCAAATTTTGGCGCCGCTGCCGGGGAAAGTAGCTTTTAGATTAACTTAAATTTATTACTAAAATTTAGTCAATATTTTCCTGATTTTACTTTTTCTGTTGTTTTTGATTTTGCCAGGTTTGACGTCCTTGTATGCCAAATACACGGAGAGGAAGAGAACCCTTGTTTCCCTACGATCACGAGTTAGAGCGTACACTACGCAAAATGAATCAAAACTTGGGTATAAATGATGATGATCCAAACCTGAACATCCCAGCTCCGGTTGATGCTCATGGTCGATTATTACCTGATGATCCTGATCAAGGTGCACAAAGGGGACATAATCCCGCTCCACGTCCTCAAGAATACTACAGAGGGTATGACAATATTGCAGATTCTGATGGGCCACTTGTCTTGCCCCCTCTACCAGAAGGTCACACCTTTGTAGTCACTAGTAGTCTAATGCAAATGCTCACGGCTAGAGGTTTGTTTTCAGGACTACCGTCTGAGGACCCACATGCCCATATAGCTAAGGTGAGGGCAGTGTGTAAAAGCTGTGTAGGGAGGCCTGATTTGAATTTGGATGTAATAGGGCTAAGAGTATTTCCTCTCTCACTGACGGGAGAGGCTGCCATTTGGTTCACTGAGCTCCCTTATAACTCAATTTTCACTTGGAACCAACTGAGGGACGTTTTCTTAGCACGTTACTATCCGGTCTCCAAGAAACTAAATCACAAAGACAGAGTTAACAACTTTGTGGCACTACCAGGAGAGTCAGTTAGTAGTTCTTGGGATAGGTTCACTTCATTTCTGCGAAGTGTCCCCAATCACCGCATAGATGATGAGTCACTGAAAGAATACTTCTACTGGGGACAGGATGATAATAATAAAGCGGTATTGGATACTATAGCAGGTGGTTCTTATGGGGAGTGTCCCTATGCTGAAATTGCCGAAAAATTAGAGAAAATCTCCCAGAATAATAAAGCATGGAGTACTAGGAAGACAGATACTGGGAGAAATACTTTTGCAGTGCAATCCACACACAATCCAGCCACAGATGAGATTCGTGAAGAGATGGCACAGATGAGAACTGATCTTGGGTTAGTGTTAAAACATGTCACTAGGGGTGCAGAAAAGATAAACGCAGTGAACTACTTGTCTAAACCACCACCACCAACTGATGAATATTATTATGAGGAAGATTCTTATGCAGTAAATGATCAGACGGGGGGTTTCCGACCAAATGCCCAAGGCTCCAATCAGGAGAATTGGCGCCATGGTCAAGGAAATCAAGGTCGGAACTATGGTAACTACAACCGCGAGGGTAATTATGTTCGTGATGGATATTACAACCGCGACAACAACTTCAACAGGGGTAACTATGGTAACAAAAATGAGAGGAGTGGGCCCTATGTTCCTCCTCAAAATCGTGAAGTTGCTCCTAGGGATGGTGGAGGTAGTATGGCGCGAGTTGAGGATATGTTGCACAAGATGATGAGGAGGTTCGATGCTAGTGATGAGCACACCAAAGAGTTAAGGAGTGATGTAGCAGGTATTGGACAGAAAGTTGATACACATGCCATATCAATTAAGCAGCTTGAATTGCAAATGGCTCAATTATCTGCAACTGTAAACACACAGCAACCGGGCACTCTTCCTAGCAACACTGTCCAAAATCCGAAAAGTGATGGGCACTGTATGGCAATTACTACTCGTGGTGGTAAACAAACTATTGACCCACCTATGCCATCTATTGTGGAAAAGGTGATCAAAGATAATAATATAGTGGTAGAGGTTAGTGATGAAGTAGAAGATAACACTGATAAAGATGTTGAAGTGCCTAAAAAGGTAACTCACATGCCTAGACCTCCACCCCCCTTTCCTCAAAGATTAGTGAAAAAGACCGAGGATGGCAAATATCGGCGTTTTATAACAATGTTGAAGCAACTTTCTATCAATGTACCTTTGGTAGAAGCTCTTGAACAAATGCCCGGTTATGCCAAGTTTATGAAAGATTTGGTTACAAAGAAAGATCGGTCACTTTTGAGGATAATGACAGAATGCAGCATTGTAGTGCTATTGCTACAAGGTCTTTGGTGCAAAAGAAAGAAGATCCGGGTGCATTTACTATTCCTTATACAATTGGGTTATTACATTTCGCGAAAGCATTATGTGATCTAGGGGCAAGCATAAATCTCATGCCCCTCTCGATTTACAAGAAGTTGGGTTTGGGCGACCCAAAGCCCACTGCGATGCGGCTACTGATGGCCGATCGAACAGTAAAAAGGCCTATAGGGATACTCCATGATGTGCTAGTAAAAGTAGAGTCGTTCATATTTCCAGCAGATTTTGTCATTCTTGATTGTGAAGTCGATTTTGAGGTGCCCATTATTCTTGGAAGGCCATTCCTTGCTACGGGTAGAGCTTTAGTTGATATGGAAAAAGGGCAGATGAAATTTCGGTTGAACAATGAAGAAGTGACTTTCAACATTTGTAGGTCCATGCGGTAGAGTGGTGAGCTCCAATCGGTATCTGCCATATCCTACAAAGTTGGTGAATCATCCAAAACACAAATAGAAGAACGGCTAGGTGTAGAAGCACTGGCGGCAGTGATAATGAATCTTGATAATGAAGGCATTGAAGAATATAAGTCATTAGTCGCTGCTTTTGATCGTGGTAATATTCGGTTCAAATCGAAGAAATATGAGCTAGACATGAAGAATCGCGAGTCCCACCCGCTAAACCATCCATAGAAGAGGCTCCAAAGCTAGAACTAAAAGCTCTCCCACCACACCTCAGGTATGAATTCTTAGGAAATGGTGATACATTGCCGGTAATCATTGCATCAGATCTGAATGAACAACAAGTTGAGAGTTTGGTCAAAGTGCTAAAAAGGTTCAAAAGAGCTATTGGGTGGACCATTGCGGACATTATTGGGATCCCCCCTGGTATTTGTTCTCATAAAATCCAACTCATGCCCGATCATAAGCCATGTATTGAACACCAGAGACGCTTAAATCCACCTATGCAAGAGGTTGTGAAGAAGGAAATCATAAAATGGTTGGATGCTGGAGTAATTTATCCGATCGCCGATAGTAGTTGGGTATGCCCTGTTCAGTGTGTACCTAAGAAAGGGGGAATGACTGTGGTCCCCAATGAAAAAAATGAACTTGTTCCAATGAGGCCGGTGAGTGGATGGAGGGTGTGTATGGATTACCGAAAATTAAATGCATGGACCAAAAAGGACCATTTTCCCATGCCCTTCATGGATCAGATGTTGGATACACTCGCCGGAAAAGGGTGGTACTGTTTTCTTGATGGTTATTCAGGGTATAATCAGATCTCTATTGCACCAGAAGATCAAGAGAAGACTACTTTTACTTGTCCATATGGGACCTTTGCGTTCAAGAGAATGCCGTTTGGGTTGTGCAATGCACCCGCCACATTTCAGAGATGTATGATGTCAATATTCTCCGACATGGTAGAAGATACTATTGAGGTTTTTATGGATGATTTTTCTGTGGTTGGTGAATCATTCGATCAATGTTTGAGCCATTTATCTGAGGTTCTTAAGAGATGTGAAGATTGCAATTTAGTTCTCAATTGGGAAAAATGCCACTTCATGGTCTAAGAAGGTATTGTTTTAGGCCATCGTATTTCAGAAAAAGGCATAGAAGTTGATCGAGCCAAAGTTGAGGTGATATAGAGACTTCCTCCACCTATCTCTCTAAAAGGTGTGAGAAGCTTTCTTGGGCATGCAGGTTTTTACAGGAGATTCATCAAAGATTTCTCAAAAATTGCACATCCATTGTGCAAACTGTTGGAAAAAGATTGTAAATTTTCTTTTGATGAATCCTGTCTTAAAGCATTCGGCGATCTCAAAGAAAAACTGGTATTTGCACCTATCATTATTTCTCCGGATTGGAGCAGTCCATTTGAGGTAATGTGTGATGCGAGTGGGGTTGCCCTTGGTGTAGTATTGGGACAAAGAAGGGACAAAATCCTTCATCCCATTTACTATGCTAGTAAAGCCCTCAATGAAGCTCAGAAGAACTATACAGTCACTGAACAAGAGCTCCTTGCCGTAGTATTTGCTTTTGAAAAATTTTGCTCCTATTTGCTAGGTACTAGAGTTATAGTGCATACTGACCATTCAGCCTTGAGATATTTGATGGCGAAGAAGGATACAAAACCAAGGTTAATTCGTTGGGTATTACTACTGCAAGAATTTGACTTTGAGGTAAGGGATAGAAAAGGGATCGAAAATCAAGTTGCTGATCACTTGTCCCGTTTAGAAGATGAAGCTATGCGAGAGTTGGGGGATAAGACTGATATTGATGACACGTTCCCCGATGAGCATGTATTGGCTGCCTCACAAGACCTGATTACGTGGTTCGCAGATTTTGCGAACTACTTAGCTAGTGATATTGTTCCATCGGACCTGTCTTTTCATCAAAGGAAAAAGTTCATGTACGATGTGAAGAAGTTCTTTTGGAATGAACCATACTTATACAGGAGCTGTGCTGATGGGCTTATTCGGCGTTGTGTGCCGGAAGTTGAGATGTTGAGAATTTCAGAGGCATGCCATTCCTCACCCTTTGGTGGACATCATAGTGGTGTCCGAACTGCTCATAAGATTTTACAAAGTGGTTACTATTGGCTAACTATTCATCAAGATGCTCATGAGTTCGCCAAAGCACATCTACAGGGAGTTCTGCAGAAAAGTTACTCTGCATCAGTCACTGACGGATAAATCGACGGACCGTCAGGCCTGTGACGGACAGTCGCAGTACTCCGTCGGGCCAGGTACGCTCTCTTGTATTTTTGAAAAATTAGGGCACATGCGACGGACCGTATGACGGACCATCACAATTGCGATGGACCATCATCGGGGTTTCGTCACGCCATTACCCGGCGACCCAACCCGACCCGGTGAAAGAATTTCAAAAGTTTAAAATGTTTTAAACCCCCCCCATTCATTAACAGTTTCTTTCCCACTTCCCTCCATTTTCTCCCCTTCCAACTTCATTCTCTTCCCAAATTCCCCATATTCTCCCATTTTTCATCCCAAATTTCCCTCTTGGTCGGAGTCTGCTGCTGTGAGTTTCAGTCTTCTCACTTGAGTGCCATCACTTTTGCATTATTGTCTCCTCTTCCAAGGTATGTGTTCCTGAAACTCGACCCATTTACTCTTTTTGTTTGCTTTGCTGTTGTTCCTCATTATTTGCCTATGGGTTTTTGCTTTTTGACTAGATATTGTCTAACGTAGGTCTTTAATTCCACAAAATGCCTGGCTAACACTAGAGAACATAGGGCTGTAAACTTGCCAATTTGATAGGGCTTTAAACTTGTCCATTAGGGCTCTAAAATGTATTAGAAAACCATGGGTCTTTGTTTTGACTCACATGGGGTGAATTTCGCACCCCCTAGTTCTGTCTTTGCTTGCCAGCACGACAACCCGATGACGGTCCGTCGTACCCACGACGGTCCGTTCTGCACAACCGTCGTGACGGTCAGAGGCCCCTATCCTAAGGGTCTCAACACTTTTTCTAAGTGTCCACTGACGGGCACATGTGACGGACCGTCATACCCACGACGGTCCGTCCTGCACAACCGTCGTGACGGTCAGAGACCCCTATCCTAAGGGTCTCAACATTTTTTCTAAGTGTCCACTGACGGACACATGTGACGGACCGTCATACCCACGACGGTCCGTCCTGCACAACCGTCGTGATGGTCAGAGACCCCTATCCTAAGGGTCTCAACACTTTCTCTAAGTGTCCACTGACGGACACATATGACGGACCGTCATACTCACGACGGTCCGTCCTGCACAACCGTTGTGACGGTCAGAGACCCCTATCCTAAGGGTCTCAACACTTTTTCTAAGTGTCCATTGACGGACACATGTGACGGACCATCATACTTACGACGGTCCGTCCTGCACAACCATCGTGACGGTCAGAGACCTCTGTCTTAAGGGTCTTCACACTTTTTCTAAGTGTCCACTGACGGACACATATGACAGACCGTCATACCCACGACGGTCCGTCCTGCACAACCGTCGTATTAGTCTGAGACTTTCCTTCTGCTACTTTATGTTGCCAAGTATTACATGACGGATCGCATGACGGTCCGTCATACTCACGACGGGCCGTCACCAGGTCCGTCGTGCCTTACTGCCATTTCAGAGCTGTTCTCACTATTTTGAGTTTCTATATATTATTGTCATTTTATTTCCTGTCCTGTTTCATCCTTCAAGTACTAATGATGATTCATTACAGGTACTACCTCTCATGGCACCTAAACAAGATCGTGTTTACGCACATGGGCGTTCTAAATCTGTCGCTCCGTCTGCCCGATTGGTGATAGGCTCTGATGATGAGCATGATCCAGAATACGTGCCCCCAAGCACTACTACTACAGCACAGCTCCACGTGTACCGAGAGTCACACCCCAGAAGGTAGGGCCCGGCATAGTCACTACCTCCCAGTCTGATGAGGAGCGCACACTGACCGGCACACCTTCTGGGTCAGCTGCCCAAGACGAAGGAGCATCTGGCTCCTTAGGAGTTTCGTGGTCAGAGGAAGCCTCTGGGTCCGCAGAAGCCTCTGCCCCCGCCACAACTACACAGTCTGCTTCGGATGATGAGGCTAACAGCACTGACTCCACCCCTGGCTCACCAACTGGAGTTCCTACCCCGGTTGTCGATCAGCCCAACCGGTGGTGTGTCGACGGGCAATATAAAGTATACTTGGACGCCAAAGTGCTCAATGACAAAGGCGTCATGACACGGACCCTCACACTGGAGAGGCGGGTCCTCACGGGGAGTCTCCCCACCATGCCAGACATTCACACCCTTTTCACCAGACACCGGCTGGAGTGGACGGCTCATTCTTTGGGCCGCTACAGTGAGGAGTTAGTGCGTGAGTTCTATGCCTCCTATGTGGCTACTCTTCGCTCACAGATCGATAGGCGGTCTGCCCCTGCCAAACAGGCCCCACTTGAGCATGTCCGAGTACGCGGCATCTAGGTTGATATCTCACTACCAGCCATCCGCCGATATCTGTACGGCACGAATTTTGACTCCACCAGCACACCTCTCACTGCCGAGTTTGATTACCGGTGGCAAATTGTTAAAGAGGGTAGTTTCTTCCGACAGCCTTCACTTAGAGAGACCACCAAGAGGTGGATGGCCCAGCACCTGTCTGTTGATGGAGAGGCTGCGGATTGGGTGATGGAACCTAAGGGAGCCATCAGGAAGGCCAACTTGACCTTTACGGCCAAGTTTCTTTGGTTGATAGTCCGCCATTGTCTCTCCCCCACTGCTGCTGATAATATAGTCACCTGGGATTGTGCGGTTCTGATGGCCGCAATGATGGCAGGGTTCGAGGTTGATTTCGCTTGGCTTCTCCAAGCGATCATGCACGAGAGGGCCTTCAAGGTCACCACGACTTACCCTTTCCCTTGCATGATTTTGTCTTTGTGCAGATCAGCAGGTGTGCCCATTTGGCACATTGACCAGCTCAAGACCCCGCCAGGAAATGTTAACATCGGCCTCATCAGGGATGAGGCTAATGAGTTGGCCCCACGCAGAGGGCCCCGCCCAGAGGTGGTCCCATTTGGTGAGAACCTGGCAGACACCGTAGAGCATGCTCATAATGCCTCCCGTGCCACTTCTGCACACACTGACCCTACTCCGGTCGAGTCTATCCTCGGTAGTAGCACTGCCCCGAGCTTCTCTCGCTCGGCTCCTTCTGCCACTCTGGTCCCACTTGCTCGGGTCCAGAAACTTGAGGCACAGATGGCTACACTTCTGCATCACATCCAGCCTTGGATGCAGAAGACTATTGCTGAGGCAGAGGAGCGCATGGAGCATAAGATGGTGCAGTACACGGAGAGAAAGATCGCCGAGGTACATCAGCGCTTCGGCGCATTTGAATTGCGAGTGCTAGCCCGACCAGCCCCTCCGGTGGACATGTCGACCCTCCAGGTTGCGGTTGAGAGTCTGCGGGCGGATCTTGATATGATTTTAGAGGCAAGGGTGCCTGAGTCTGAGGCCCCTTCTGCAGAGCCTGCTGATGACACCGTGATGTCTGCCCTGTTTGCCACTTCTGATGTTCCACCCCCTCCCCCACGAGAGCATGTCAAGAGACGCAGGGGTCGAGAGGAGGATGAGGCTAGGGCGAGAAAGAAGGAGCGCCGTGAGATGGAGGCTGCGAGGAGAGCCTCGATTGCTGATGAGGAGGCCCGTAAGTTGAGAGTTATAGAAGTAGCTGCCGGGGCGTCTAGATCCAAAATTGTAGATTCTGTGGGAGGCACTACTGATGGTGTTGTGGATGCTGAGGACATTACTGAGGATGTCCAGACTACGCAGGGAGTGGATTCCGGTGAATCGGACCCACCAGCTTGCTGATCATCGGCGCTTAGCGCCTGAGGTTTGCTTCACTTACCCTTTTACGTAGTTTAACTTTTCTATGCATTGGGGACAATTGCATATCTTTTGTTAGGGGTGGGGTAAATGGAAAGTGAGCACTTGGGTGAATTCTGAGTATCCCAAGTTCACGATCCTCTTTTGGGGTTTTCTTGCCTGTGTTCTTTTTCCCCAAAAGACTGAGTACTTTTATTGTTGAACCGGCATGTCACATCTGATGTACATAGCATAAATCTGAAGCATGATGGCTAAAGTAAATATGATATCTCGATAATCAAAATGATGCATGTCTAGGCATAGTAAGTGAAAATTGTGTGGTTTGAAACATGAAATAAAGATAAACTACTGCATGATCCTGAATCTAAGATTTGAACTAGGTGTCGAATAATCTGGGATTGCAAGGAATGTCAAGAGAGTGTGAGGTGAAATCGAATGTCCACCATTAATACTGAGCTAGAACTTGCCTGGTTTGTCCTGCTAAAAATGAGTCAAAACAATCACTTAGGAAAGGATCATAGGCCCTTGTTCGAAATAGTCAATCTTGAGCCTAAAAATAACAGAAAACCAAATGAAGTTAATCCCTTTTTGATCCAAATGAATTGAGCTTAAAATAGATCTTTCTTTTTCTCCCCAAATGATCTTCTCTGGGAACAATGTGTTGGCCCTGGTCCCTCCATGGACATGTGCACCTCAATTTATGCCAAAAGCATAAGTTGAGGGTGGCTAATGCAGAAAGCAACCTTGTTTTGGCCCTGACCCAACCATGGGTATTGTGAACCTTGACTCATGGCAAAATCATGAGTTGAGGGTGGCTGCTATAAGGAAAACCCCGGAAAGTGGGGTTGAAAGAATGAAGAGAAAGAAAGAATAAAACAGAAGTGACTAAAAAAAAAAAAGCAAAATAAACAAAAGAAAAGAGAAAAGTCACTTACACATAAGGATAAGAAAGGGAAAACAGCAAAGTAAAAAGAAAATTGAGTAATAGGGCGAAACAAGATGATAAAAAGGTGGTTCGCTTAGCCGGTATGTCAAGGAGGGCAACAAGTCACTAAAGTATACCTAAATACATCCTACCTGACCCTGAGCCTATGTTACAATCTAAAAAAGTCCTATTGTGATCCTAAGTGCGTACGAGGAATTTGAAGTAGTGAAAATAAGGGCAAGCCTATGGCAATATGTATAAATGAGTGATGAATTTGTTCTGAGAGTGAGTGTCGAAACGTGATCCTTATACTCAAACTAAAATCATTGTGTGAAAAATGAGGATGTTATTTGAAGTGAGGACAGGAGTTGTAATACCAGAAATATTAGCATCTCGGTGAGAAATTGAAGAGGATAGGCATCATTGCGTAGTAAATATGGGTTATGGTTTGATTCTACACAAGTCAATGCCTAATAGTGATACCATGCATGAACATGATGAGAATAATCGGGATTGATAGCCAAATGATTGCGGAAGTTAAAATATGGATACTTTTGTACAAAGATTTTGTAGTGAGTCATAGTGCGTCGCTTGAGGACAAACAACGAATTTAAGTTGAGGGTGTTGATGTACCATGGTTTCACGGTATGTCTAATGCTTTTTCCTTAAGTTTAGTGTGTGTCGAGAGCCTTTTTTTGTTAATTTTGATATAAGTTTCTCTTTGTTTGCAGAAAATCTGTCCAAGGATGAACGCGGGAGTTTTTGAGAGAAAATTGCAGAAGAGACCACCTACGGAACCTATGACGGTCCGTCGCGGCTGTGACGGTCCGTAGGTGCCACCGTAGTGAAGGGAGAAGTTGCTGAAGGAAATTTGGGGAAGTCTGACCAAGTGTGGGATTACGGAAGTCCATGACGGACCGTCACAGCTACGACGGTCCGTCCTGCAGGTTCGTCGTAATGATCAGAGAGCAATCCCAGTACCCAAAATTCCAAAGTTCAAGTGTTTTGGAACGAAGACCCTCGACGGACCGTCGTGCTTGAAACGGTCCGTCATACCTGTCCATCGAGGGGAATGAATAAAGCAACATGAGAAGATGTGAAGTATGGGACGACGGAGGCTATGACGGTCTGTCGTGTCCATGACGGTCCGTCACATGGTCCGTCGACCCAGACGCGTTTGGACAGATTTTTAGTAAATAGAATCCTTATTTGATTAGGTTTTGTTTTTATTATAAATAGTTGGAAAAACCTCGTTTTTGGGGTTAGACATTCTGGATAATTTTTAGTTTATAGTTCTTGAATTATATTATTAAATTCTCGATTTTGGGAATTAAGATATTTTTCGGGAATTGTTTGTTGTGGATTTCGTTGATTAATCAAGTTAAATTCTGGGAAATTATTGGTTCTCATAAAAGTAAGTGCATGAATTCTTCCATTAACCATATGAATTGTGTAATTACGAACATGGGTAACTAAACCTCATAGCTAGGGTTGTGGGAACCATGGGTGAATAACAAGGTAGTAATCTAACTTCAATAACAATTCTAGAGTGGTGTCTTGCATGTATTGATAATTCTTTCGTTTAGAATTCTTTTTAACGGTGGCCAACATTAGAACTTGCCTTAATGCTACTTGCCGGACCAAGGAGGTAGATAATAGGAAAAAAAGTTATCAACATAGATTTAGTGTAGACTATCTAATAGACTAGTATTGGTTGGTACGAGTTAATAGCTTAGTCAAATACCGAATACGATGTTTAATATGAGGTAAAGATAAGGGTTAGTATAGCAACACACGTAGCCGGACCAAGGTGCGGAGTGAAATTCTCTAGATGCCGGACTAAGGATTTAGAGATACATAACTTATCACTTTACGTGCAAGATATCAGGATAGAACTGTTATAGTTAGATTTACCAAGTTAGGAACCTGTGGGGAACACTAAAACCCTAGTTACTTTTATAATTTGATTAAACTCCGAAAGTTAAATTTGTTAGTTGTTCATTCTTATTTAGTTAATCATTTTTCATTAATTTAGAAATATAACTCCCCTTTTTGTCTTTTGGTTTATTGGAAAATAGTTGGCTAAATAATAGTAATAATAAAATAAAGTTAAGTCTGAACTATTTTCCTTGTGGGATCGATCCCAATCTCATTAGTTGGGTTCTTTACTTGATACGACCGCTTTACTTCTGATTTGAGAAGTAAGTTTGAGCGTATCAGCTCTCCTTCTCAAATCTCACTTTTACTGGATATCATCGCGTCCTCCAATGATACCCGAAGAAGGCTTTCAGTTATGTGTGTTCCAGGGTTTAACTGATCTAGAAATGAGTGACTTCGGAAAGCTAAAAACAACAACAGTAGGCTTAAGATTATTACTTATAAAAAACAACTGTAGTCTTAATTTGGTTGTGTCTAAATTATCATACATTGTCATCTTCTTTGGTGGTGAAGCGTTGCCAGTGTCTTTCCTATATGAGTTCTAAGCTTAGAGAAATTTTAACTTTGCTTAACTCTGAGTGTCATATCAACTTGAACATTCATGCCTACTTAACGAAATAATCATATAGTTTGATGTCTTTCATGTTGTTTTCCTCAAATAAAAGATCAAATAGGACGATTTAGACTACAGTAGTGAACTTTTGAGTTTATAATTACTTCCACTCGTCATGTTACTATAAACACATTTTATACTACCTTGTAATTGATTGTTTGATTAATTAAAATTGAGGAATATTTTTAATTTCTCATGTTACAGAAGATAATAGTGCGCACTCTCTCTCTGTTTGTGTTAATTTTTACATAGGATTTCAAAGTTTAGAATACAAGGGTATTGACTGCTTGGCTTATTACTGCCCTTCTTTTCGAACAATATAGATGAAATAAATAGGTGACAAGGCCAAAAAGTATCCACATAACTCAATTGAATGTGTTATAGATGTCAATCATAGACAAATTACATGCCCGAAAACTACAATAAAGAATCAGGTAGAAGACTAAAAAACCGAATTGTGATTGCAATATGAATCATTACAGAATAATATAGACAGTCATGTGTTTGTGGGCAAAACTGAAGCTCTACAAAAAGGACATGATTGTTTCCTCTGTAACCATTTGTTGATGCATTCACCATGAAATTCATGCCCACATTGAAGTGTGCCAATGTTATCTTCATCTTTATATTCAAGCGAGCAGATAGCACATGCTTCTTGTTCCTCATCAACATCAGCATCAGCATCTTTGTTGGCATCTATGTCCATAACACAAGTAACATAACATGTACTTCTTTCGAAATACTCAGACATATCTTGATCCACAGACTCATTAATATCTTCTTCCTCCACCACCTCTTCTTCTTCGACTTCAATTTCGTTAGTATAGGTGTGATCAAGAATGGATTGAGGCACTTGAATATTGTAACGAATGTAGTTAGTATTCACTTGTATTCGAGCTGTCCTAGTCCTCCTTCCACTTGTTTGCTGATTGCCTTGATCAAGGAGATGTATATCACACTCCATTCCTATTTATAACTCATTCACAATTTCTTCTTCTTCCTCTTCCTCTTCCTCGTCTTCTTCCATAATATCTTCATCCGACAACTCCTCTGCTTCTTCTTCAATTTCATCAACAATTTCACCAATATCTGAATGTTCTAACTTAATATGAGACATGAAACTATAATCAACTGGAGGCATGAGGTGTTGTAGTCGATTCAAGAGAGAGGCGTCAGGTGGTAATGTACGACCACAAGAGAGAGACATGTTTCTTCCCTGTGTTTTGTGTTAGACTTAATCGCCAAAAAAACTATTATGGAGTTGACATGACCAAGTGTTGATTGTGGTCAACCTAAAACTTTAGAAACAGAAGGGATCAAATCCTAGGTCCAAAACACCTCTTAATGCCTCGGAAACTGTGCTTAACCTTAAACTACACTATAAATCACCTTATAGAGCTAGAGAAATCACCAAAACTCATAATAGACCTCACCAACCCCAACTTTTTACTTTGGTCAAACCTACTAAGTTTTCAACTTATAATATTGAAATACTTCCCTATAATGCAACCGATCATATCATGAATCCTGTCAGCCATTTCCTCAAGTCATAAATAGCTAATCACTACTACGAGGATGGTCATACAAGGGAAAAGAGCAAAAATCACAAGACCTTCAGGATCATTACATTAAGAAACTCATTTTCATAATATATATATATATATATATATTATTTTTGTTTTTAAAAAAAAAACATTTTGACGAGTGAGAAAATATATAAACATCTTCATATCATACAAATCCTTAGGATATTCATCTCCACTGAAAATATTGTTTATATATCATATGTTTAATGTAAACCATATAGATAGGAGAAATTACTGTTAAAGCCCAAAGAAGGCCTATAACTATGAAACGTGAATTGCAAATTTGAGTAAAATGTCTAAAAAGGAATGTCAACAAAAACATATTGTAAACAAATACATGGGTTCAAATGAACTAAATGTTGGAAGAACATGTCCATTCAAATGACACAAATACTCAAGCAAAAGGGTGATTTAAGCTTTTGTATTCTTTCTGAAGTCAATGCAAGTCTGGCAATCGCAGTCTGAGAAGCAACACACTTTACATCCAAAGCACACACAGGAAGTGCAACCTCCACATGTTTGGGAACGCAAACATCCCTTACACGCCCTTCGGCTAGCTCGCTCTTCAGAATCACCACACGAAAATCTAAAAAACAAGTTTAAAAAAAACATGTTCACCAACAATACAAGAAAAGGAAAAGATCACAATAATAATGGTAATATTTTGATAAATTCTAAACATCACTTCTTGAATAAATTATCACTGAGCTAAAAACATTACAACTCACTCATCTAGTATCTTCTTGTGTTTTTTCTGTTTCCTAGGTTGTTTAAAACTCTGTTAGCTACTGTTAAGTATTAGTTCCTCAATTTCAGCAAGCAATAACTTAAATTTTAGCAAATTTTTTTACATTACTTTAAAACATCTTAATTAAACTACGATGTATTTTCATTTCAATCTAAATTTATCAATAGAAGACTCTTTTCCATTTCTTCTTCAATCAGTTCTTATTCTCCATTGTTAAACATGAACAATATGGAAATCAAGGAAGGACCAATATAAGAAAAGATTCACATTGTGATTATTTAATAACTTAAGCATGAAAAGAAACGTACTTGTCAAAAGGAATATCTGAGCACTTAAAATTAGCATTCACCAATGCATCATGGTAGCTTCTGCATTCCTTCTTTGAGCGGCGATAAAACCTACGTCTTTTGCTGCACTTAGTACATTTGACAAATTCATCACGATGAAGAAATTTATGTGGCCTCTTGGCATTCCTTGGAGACATGTTGTAGAATTTCAATAGTGTTGTCTTTATAAGTGGAACTTTGTAACCATCAATAAAGACCCAAATACTATGTTTCCATCTGAAAGTCTCTTTTCCAGCATGTTTCTCAAATGCAAATGGAGAAAGATTATCTAATCATAAAAAATCAACTTTCATTAGTATAATAATTTGTATAAAATAAGATAATATGAAAGGATAATTGTTTTGTTTCATAAAATAAAACAAACATAATAATAACATGCTAAAACAGATAAGAGCCTACTAATAATCAAGTGATTACACTGACACAATAAGAGTTTCAAGAAGCTATATAACAAAAGGTGAATGACTGAATGTGGCTTTGTTTATTGGTTCAAAAATTGAATCTAGCATTTTTCAAATAGACATGTTGTAGGTTGTTTCCGAAAGAATGATGAATACCTCATTTTGCCATTACCAATCTATGACTTTATATATTAAAAAAATTGAGCATTTCAATTAATAAGAAATTGCCTATTATTTTTATCTCTATTGAGATTCAAATAAGAGATTTTGCGGTTCTCAAATCACTTTATTGATCACTAAATCACATCATCGAATGCTACAATGAGAGAATATATATATATATATATATATATATATATATATATATAATTCATTAAGAGTACTTAATTAGCAAATCCCAACCTCTTAAAAGCTAATCAACTCATTATCAAAGCTCAATTTTTTTACCAATAAAATTATCTATAGAGAAGAGTCTACACAAGCTTATAAGTTTACTTAAATTGTTATTATCTAAATAAATTATAATGTACTCTAGCAAATATATAGATGAAATTTTAACAAGGATATACCATTAGTCAAATTAAAAAAGCACATAACAACATTTCATCATAAGTCGATGATAAAATTAATCAACAACATGTATTTAACACAAAAACATTATTTTGTACAAAAGCACAAAAAAGGAATATATTAAATATATTTTATAAAGTTCATGAAGAGTACTTAATTAGCAAATATATATATATATATATGGTAAAAACCTTCAGGGCAACCAAGGTAACATTCGCAAGCAATTTTGAGTTCATCGGAATTGAAAATCCTAAGTCTAGCACCAGCATCACCATGTCTACGACTGGTGCATCCACACACAACCTCCACGTAGTCTTCTCCTCTCTGCAACACGCTCATATCCCGTAGCTCCTCTTCGCTAAACATTTCTCTTCACCGCTTCTGTTACTGTTCACTCAGTCAAAAACCAAAAAGTGTTTTATACAAAGATCATTTTTTTAATAGAATCCTATAAGAGAACAAAAAAAAAAGGAGAAGCGATCGAAAAAGGTGAGTATTAATTTTGTGATGCCGATATGTAGAAATTATTATACAGAGAATTCATCGGGAAAGAGAAGAGAGGAGAAAACAAATGAGGTATTTTATAGAGAAAAATCACCTGAGGAAGAAAATAGATTTAACAGATCTGGTGTTGGGGGTGAGGGTTGGGGGCGCGGCGGTATTATACAAATCATGTTGGTAAGGGGGGAGTTTATTTATCTTCTTGTAAAAGCTACCATGATCCCCCCCCCCACAACCCACCCACCCCACAATGTTTTTTTCTCTAGATACAACGAATAAATTATTGAGAATAATTTTTATCTCAAAAATAAGTTAAATATATTCTATATGTCAAGTTCATGAACATCCAAAAAACCATACATTGACCTCTTCATTAGCTTTCCAAATCAAATTTGGCAAATTTACAAATCAAAATAATTTGAAAGTAAGAGCATTTCAATAAAGAACTTCTAAGAAAGGAAAAATGCACAAGTACCCCCTCAACCTATGCCCGAAATCCCAGAGACACACTTATACTATACTAAGGTCCTATTACCCCCCTAAACTTATTTTATAAGTAATTTTCTACCCCTTTTCGGCCTACGGGGCACTAGCTTGAAAAAAAAATCGACCATCATTGGGCCCACAAGATAGTGCCACGTAGGCCAAAAAGGGGTAGAGAATTACTTATAAAATAAGTTCAGTGGGGTAATAGGACCTTAGTATAATATAAGTGTGTCTCTGAGATTTCGGGCATAGGTTAAGGAGGTACTTGTGCATTATCCCTCTAAGAAATGAAAAAAAGAATGAATATTTTGAATAATATCATACAATGATTATAAAATATTGCTATGATACAATATCGAAATGCGGAAAATGAAAGGAACCCTAAACCTAAGAGAAAGAAATTAAAGGATAAAAAGCTAGATACAAGAATGAAACTATTAGGCAACAATGACTATATCAAAGTCAAACCTCCTATTAAGAATACCAAACAAGCACCTAAATTACAGAGCCACCATCAGGAGATTTGATCCTTAGGCAAGCAATCCCGTCAACATTTTCTAGCAACTATGGCCTTAGCCTCAAACTCTGTTAAAGAATACACTCAATTTATGATAATTCATCATATCAAAATAATCTACCTAATTAACATGACTAAAAGTCTAGTATTTATACTTAGTTAATTAGACTAATATTAGTTTAATAATAGTTATTACAAAAATACTCTTAATAAATAAAGGGTCATCTTAGTCTTCTTAGTCAAGAGGCTTTTATTTTAAGAATAACTATATTGCATTATGGTCTCTTTCTTTAATTAAATTTGTCCTTCCACTTTAGCATGTTCTCAAGCCTTCGTTTCAAATTCCATCCAAACCTCAAAAGTATTGACTTTGATGTAAAAACCCTTTTAACTCTTTATCATGGCTTGGTGTGCATGCATCATGCTATGTGCAATTTACTTCAATATTTATAGCGCAAAGATATTATTAAGTCATTAAGGCAGTAAATATTTTTAAAAAATAGCAAAAAAATATAAAAATATGATATTATGATTGATTTTAATGTAACTTCTCATTTAGGGTCTTTCCACTTGTAATATGACTAGTCTTGGTTACGTGAGTGCACGTATATTCCTATTAGTTATATTTTAATGCAACTTTCTAAAGATAATAAATCTTATATTTTAATATACTTATATTTATAGAGTTGAAATATAAATTAAGGCAGTTTTAATACTATTTATAATAGTTACTTTATATTAAACATATATGCATGTTAGTCTATGATGTAAAAGAATACAATATTTCTTTAAAATGTTTTTTTTTATAGTAGATTTGAGAATAATAAGTTACATGTAAATGCTTCCTTGTGCACTTGCATTTGTTCATTTTGAAAGGCCCTACACCTATGGTTATTTGCTCTCCTATTACAGTTAATTAGTCTATCACCATAAGCTCGAAAAGTCAAACCCCAACCAGTCAATGAAGTTGCTCTTTCAGGTAATCTTCCTATGGCAGTGCGTGCTTTATTTTGCTTGTCATACTTCGTATGGTAGTTTGTGCTTAATGATGATATAATATATATGATTTCGTTCATAATTTGTGTGTAAATTATATATTTTAAACTATGGTTAGTAGTTAGCAAATTTTAACTTACAGGATGAGGATCAAGATATTCTTAAAAAGATGACAGAACATTATCCCTCGACAAATTCTTTAGTTAGTTATTTTCCATCATCATCAGAGAAAAAATTGAACAATGGAGGAGAAATGGCGGGAATGATAATTGTTGGACAAGCTCAAGATCGTTACTTGGATGCAATCACCTCAGTGAACCCCCAAGATGATATGTTAATCGAATCTACCATTAATTTAATTCTATATAATTTCAACTTTAAATAATAAAATGAAAGAGTAATCATTCTATCAAATTCATTCTTAAAGATGATATACAAATCAAAGAACAAAAAAGAAACACATAAGCAAAGCGATTTATTATTCTTTTTCGATCCTGTCTTGATAATGAAAATTATAACAAAATCTAATGTAACAATCAATATATTTTTGAATACAAAAAAAATCCTAAACTAAAAGCAAGTTATATACAAATCAACAATTAAACTATATAAATAGAGATAAAGACCATGTTTCAGTAATTGAATTTTTATCTATCCTCATGACTGCATAAGGGAGATATCACAACTTTCCCCACAAACTATGGCATTATTTCACCAATTTAGAGCTCCTACACATAAGGATTGTAGGAGTAGCACATAAGAAACTTTTCTGAAAGAGTTAAATTTATAGTAGGTCAATATATATATATATATATATATATATATATATATATATATATATATATATATATATATATATATATATATATATATAAAGATAATCCATTAATAATAACTTTGTAAGATACATGTATCTACTTTAATTTCTTGTCTTCAAGAAGTAATTGAATATTTGTTTTCTTTTTCTATTTAGTTTAGTTAGGTTTATAACATTTTTAGCTAATAAATAAATATGTTTATCATGAATAGTCACTTTGAAATAAATTTATTGTATCATATTAGTGATATGATAATATTTTTATTATATTTCAATATGAATCCAAAAATTATAAGAGAATGTGTATAGTCAAGAATTAGATAATTAAGTGCAAATCATGATACAAATGCATGAGAATATCAATAATTGTTCTTGGATAACATGACAAAGCTAATACATGAACCATATTAAATTGCTTGTAAATTTCAAAATAACCTTTGAAATTCTTAAAAAGGATCTATCATTATTTTTTTGTGCATTTAAACATTAATGATTGCGTAATAATTTATTTCAAAATATAAGTTATTAAAGGAACAATGTTAATTTAGTGAATGAAAAATGGTCATTTAATATTTTGAAAAAACATTTAATGTTTAATTAATTAGTATATATATATATATATATATATATATATATATATATATATATATATAATTAAATATACATATAAATTGTAGATGATAATATTATTAAATTGGATATTTTAGTTAGGAATTAATCTAAGAAAGTGCAAAAGTCATTAACATATTTATTAAAATGATACAATTTAATATTTAAAATAAATAAATAAATGTTTTAATAACAATTTAATTTATAGTAGGGGTACTACCGTAATTTAACTTTTAATTTGTTTTGTTCCTACTTTTATATATATATATATAATAGGGGCAAAATCGTAGTTCAACTTTTAAATTTTTTTGTATCCACTTATAGTAATATATGGATATACACACAATGGCGTCTGGACACGTGCATTGCACGTATGTCTCATACAAAGAGTATAGATGACATGAATCATAGTAAGTATACAATTAACCATTTAAAATTAATTTCAATCTATACAAACTTTGTCTAAAATTATTTTTGTGTATGCGCGCGCGTGCGAACGTGTGTGCGTGTGTATGATCGCGCTCATTGAGATGAATGACATTCATCCACTCTTATGTAAAAGTCTCATGTTTGAACCCTAAGAATGAGTAACTTATAATAAAGAGTTCTTACCCTCATCAATAGACTATACGCAAAAAAATTTAAATTAATTCGGTTTGTATTATTAATATATACCAAATTGGCCTGATTGGATGCAATCCTGAACTTTTAATCAAATATTTCTGATTTGAGATTGACCCTTTGACTATATTTTAAACCTTCAGTTCCAAGTTCATATTTTGATCGTCATCTGCTTCAACATTTTAAAAAATGAAGTGATTATCTAGTTTCTTGATTAAAGGCTTTGTTAAATTAACTGGGTCCAACTCCTTATCTGTGGACATTTGACCCCTTGAATGTGATTCTTCTATCATTGAATGGAAAATAGCATGAACATTTGCTCTTGAATAAAATTGAGAGTGACATTGTTTAGAGTCTAACTTGAAATGTGTCGTCCTTGACACAAGGTTACCTGCAAATTAAATAATATAATGTTGAAGTAGAAAATAACTTATCGACAAAATTTACAAAATGCATTGGCTATATATCTACTAGGGTCTAGATACGTGTGTTGAACATGTGTCTCATACAAATATTATAGATGACATGAATCATAGTAAGCATACAATTAAGCATACAACTCTCGAGGCTACCTCCTAGATGTAACGGGGGACCTAGGATCACAAGAGATCCCAAGTTAACCCTGAGTCTGGCATATCGAAAATATAACTAAGTAAGAGGAAGCTTAACTGTAAAATGAGTCAAAATTAAAGGACTCCAAATGAAAATATAATTGAATATTTAGGGGAAACAACCCCCAAAACAACTGAACATGGACTCTATGTTTGAAAGCCTCTAATACTGATGAGCTGTTGGGATAAGTCCCCAACAATCTCTAAAAATACTGGAAGGATTGACGATAAGCTAATTAAATTGAAAGCATAAAGAAACGTCCTCAAAATATGATGACTCACCACTGAAGCTAGTGAGTATAGGATGGAAATCAAACTAAGCAGGAGTTGGATGGTTTGATTATACTGTAAAGATTCAATTCCAAGTCCATATATTTGATTGTCATCTGCTTCAACATTAAAAAAAATGAAAGGCTAATCTAGTTTCTTGATTAAAGGCTTTGTGAAATTAACTAGTCCAACTCCTTATCTCTTTACACTTGACTCCTTAATGTGATTCTTCAATCATTGAATGGAAAATAGCATGACCATTTGCTCTTGAAGCATATTAAGAGTGACCTTGTTTATCCAACTTGGATGTGTCTTCCTTGACACAAGGTAATCTGCAAATTAAATAGTATAATGTTGAAGTAGAAAATAAATTATTGAAAAAATTTACAAGATACATTCACTATATATACTAGTGTCTATGATTCATTTAATCTATATTATTTGTATGAGACACACGTGTAACACACATGTCTAGTGTGTTGATGCCTTGCACATGTCTCATACAAATAGTATAGATGACATGAAACGGAGTTAGTATACAATTAAGCATTTAAAATTAATTTCAATCTATACAAACTTTGTAAAATGGAAGATAAGAAAACAAAAAAAAACTATCAAAACAATTTCTTACAAAATCTATAAAGCACTAAAGCAAAGACGTAGCCATGAAGAAAAGTCTAAAATTGTGTGTGTGTGTGTATATATATAATTCATTTATGGAACACCAATGAGAGCATTGAGATGAATAAGATTTATCCACTCTTATGTAGAAGTCTCGTGTTTGAATCCCAAGAATGAGTAACATGTAATCAAGAGTTCTTCCCCATCATAGACTGTACATAAGACAAATCTAAATTAATTGGCTTTGTATTATCATATATATAATAAATGAGTCCTGATTGGGTGTAATCCCTAAATTTTTACTAAAATATTTCTGGTATGAGCTCGAATATTTGACTATATTGTAAAGCTTCAATTCCAAGTCCATATATCGATCGTCATATGCTTGAACATTAAAAAAAAATGAAGGGCTTATCTAGTTTCTTGATTAAAGGCTTTGTGAAATCAGCTAGGTCCAACTCCTTATTTATTTACACTTGACTTCTTGAATGTGATTCTTCAATCATTGAATGGAAAATAGCATGATCATTTGCTCTTGAAGCAAATTGAGAGTGACCTTGTTTAGAATCTAACTTGAAATGTGTCGTCCTTGACACAAAGTAACCTGCAAATTAAATAATATAATGTTATATATATATATTTGTGTGTGTGAGAGAGAGAGTGAGAGAAAGAGAAATAGATTTATCCACTCTTATGTAGAAGTCTTGTGTTTGAACCCTAAGAATGAGTAACTTCTTATCAAGAGTTCTTCACACATCACTAGACTATATGCAAGATAAATATAAATTAATTGGGTTTGGATTATCATATATATATATATATATATATTATATATATAGTACTGAGTAGGATTTTACAATTTACAAGTTTAAACGAAAATTTATTGAAATATTTATTGAAATACCCCCCTCCTCTCATTTGGTATCAGAGCTAGTGATCTTGAATAGACCAACAATATTATATGAAAAAAGATTATTATTCTAAAAAGACTTTTGCTTGTCATAAAACCTTATTTTATAATAGACAACATTTAAAGACAGTAAGATTATATAAAAAATCATTAGAAAGACATCTTCTTACTTTAGATTTAAGACTATCTTTAACCCATACATATAAAGATTCCTTAGATAATCTTAGAGAAATTATTAGACATAATCAAAATCAAATAAGTAACGAATTAGATATAATAAATTTTGAAGAAACAGAAGTAATTAATATAATTAAAATTATTAAAAATAGTCCTTATTATTATAATTCTGTAGGATAATATATGAGAAGACCCTATAAAAATACTAAAAGAATAAAATTTTTTAGTGAATATTATAAACCAACTACTTTAGGATAATAATAGTAAAAATAGCTTCATTAAAAAGTATAGAATATTTAGATTTACAAATAACTATAGAAAAAAGATTTAAGAGAAAAGGAGAAAATATAATTAAGTGTAATTTTGATAGTGGAGATCATATCCTACATACAGAAGATCCTCAATATAATACTTTAATAAATTTAATAATAAACCTTAGTGAAAAGATTAAAGAAAATAATAACAAAATTATAAAAATATTAAGTGAACAAGAAGAAACTCAAAATAGACAAAAACTAAATTTTAATAAGATAGAAGAAAATTTAGATTATTTAAAAGAACAAGGAGTAGAATTAACTAAAAAATTAAATAATAGATTAAAAGAAGAAGTTAATAATACTTTAATTATAAAACTACAAGAAATAAAGACAGAATTAGCATCAATAAAAGAGATAGTTCTTTCATGATAGACTTAATAGAAACAGAGACATATAAAGACGCAATAACATTAATAGAAAAAAGAATACCTCTCCCATTAGATTATAAAGAATTTAATATACCTTCAAAATCAGATCAAATCATAATAAAACAGAATAATATAATAATTGCACTTTTACTACAATTACATAATAAGATAGATAAAAAAGAAAAATCAGAAGGTAAAAATATTACAACTGGAGTAGAAGAACTAATAGAAAAGTTGAATAAGATAGAAATTACTCCTCAAACAAAAAAAATAATTAAAAAACAGAAAAAATGGACATTTTTCCAATTAGATCAAGAGATAAAAGACCAGAAAGACCAGGACCAAGTTACACCCAGAATAAAATAAGCAATAATTTTATATCAAGAATATTAAATAGAAAGATAAAAGAAGAAAATAATCAACAATTAGATGAAATAATAGATACAGATAAAGATATACAAATATTCCAACAAAATCAATTAAATTTATTAAATCCAAAAGTTTTATATAATACAAATTCAAAATCTCAACTATATAGACATTATAGAGAAGAACAATTATCAGTATTAGGAAAAACTTCTGTATCCTTGCCCCTTATAAATGAAGAATATGTAAAAGAAATAAAATATGTTAAAAAAGATTTAATGCATATGGGATTAATAGTTATAGGAATTAAAGGATTAACTAGAAAAAATTTAGGAACAAAGACATTAATTACAATATATGATAAAAGATGGTCAGACATAAAAAAGGCAATAATAGGATTAACAGAAGTAGATATGACTAATAATGGAGGAATTTTTTTATATAAGCCCAGATTTTATGATGAATTTAAATGAATTCGGAAATCACATTAGAATAGGAATACAAACTAAAGGATATGAAGAAATGCATAGTGGAAAAAATTTATTAATATGTGTAGGATTTTTAGGAAAAATGACAGACAGTAGTAATACTAGATTTAAATTACAAATAAAAGACGTAGTAGAAGTAATGGGAAACAAAGGAATAAAATTAATAAAACCTATAAAAATAAATCCTGAAGAATATGCAGGTTTAGAATGGAAATTAGGTGACTTTAAAGAAAAAGAAACCTTAAACCCAGACAATCATTTAATATATACAAATTCTAAAGGAGAACCTTCAATTAGATTTACAGACTATAATTATGAAGCTCAAAAAGACTTTGAAGAAGAAAGTGTTGTAGAAGAAATGCCTTTAGAAGGTATGAATATAGAAATAATATTAAATGAAGATTATGAAGTAGATTTAGCTATAGAAAAAGCAAAAGAAATATGTAAAAATAATAAAAATAGATTATTTACATGCAAAGGATGTAAATTAAAAGATTTGAATCTAGAACAAGTAATATCTCATTTTAAAATATGTGAAAAAAGAACAGATAATAAGGGTTATAGATTAGAAAAAAGTTTACAAGAAAAATCCAAAAAAAATAGATAATATAATGACTGAAATACAAGAAAATGATAGTGAGATATCAGAATTAGAATCTATCTTTAGTCAAAAAGAATTAATGGAAACAGCAAGTTCTAGTAGTCCATTTCAAAGAACAAATGAACAAGGTTATACTGCAGATAATAGTACAGGAAATATACCACGTAGAAGAGTATATAGACAAGGAGATGTTCCAACAACAAAAGTTAAACCTATGGGAAAAAGAATGCCTATAGAAGAACCAATAATACTCCAAGAAGGAGGAAGTAAAGGAAAAATTATAAATATAGCTGCACATGATCCACAAAGATGGAATTCAGTAATAGACTTATGGAAAGGAATAGTAGTAGCAGACTTTATAAAAAATTATACAGAAACTGATGCAGAAACAATGTATAAATACTTAGAGACATTCTTAGGAGAATCAACTAAAGCTCTATGGGAAGCTTATAAAGTAGAATTCCCATCAGAATTCCAGTATTTAGTATCATTAGGACCAAATCCATATAATTTTACAAATAAAATACATACATTAATAACAGGAGAAGATCCAAATAGTGGATTAGTAGCTTTACAAAGAAATGCAGTAATAAAACTAGAACAATTAAGTATAAGTAATTGGTATTATATAAAGAAATTTTTAAATGATTATTTCTATTATTGTACAATTAGTGGAAATGCATTTGATCAAGATTTAGGTAAGAAATTATTTAATAAATTACCTGGAGCTTTAGGAAGAGAAATAGAAGATAGATGGACTAAAAGAGATGGAGTAAATCAAAATCCTCAAGCAAAATGGTCAATAGGACATAGAATACAACATATAATGGAAATATTACAAGAAAAATGTACTAATTTACAAATACAAAAACAATTAAAACAGAATGAAATGAATTTCTGTAAAGACATAATATATACAACTCAAAATTATGATAAAACTCAATATAAAAAGAAAAGATATAAAAACTATAATCCACAATATAATAGGAAATATAATAAAAAAGGATATTTTCTTAGGAAATCCTCAGCTAGAAAACCATATTTAAATAGGGATAGACATGTTAGAAAATATAGAACAGATAGAAATTATAAAAATAAGTTAGAATGTTTTACATGTGGAAGTATAGAACACTTAGCAAATACTTGTCCTAAAAGATATAATGCAAAAACTAGAAATGCTCAATTAGTAGAAGAATTTAACGAAGCATTATTAAATGTAGATGAATATATGTCAGATAATGAAAGTATTTACTCTATAGTAAGTATTGATATAGAAGAAAATAATAAAGAAGAAGACTCTTCTAATTCAGAAGGAGAAGAATTAATTAATGAAATAGGAATAGAAAATCTAAATATAGATGATTTACAAATTAATTTTATGAATATAATAGAATGTGAACATAATTTTGAAAAAGACACAGGACTAGATAGTAACCCATGTAATTGGTGTAAATGGTATCCAAGTAAATATAAAAGAGCTAAATGTAACAAATGTTTTGTAGAAGGATGTATAAGTTGCATAGAAACACAGTTAGGAATAATAACTCAAAAAAGGAAAGAAATAAATATAACTGAACCTTTAATAAATTTAAAAGTATCAGTATTAGAGGCAAAAATTAAAGAGTTAGAAGAAAGAATATTAAGATTAGAAAAAGGAAAAAATATTGAACAAGAACTACCATTAGATAATCAGGAATTAATGAATGAAGAATCTAATACTCTAATATGTAATCAAGACAAAAATATAAATACAGTTAAAGTATTAGCAAGACTTCAAATAGGAAAATATGAACTAGAGACTTTAGCACTAATAGATTCAGGATGTACGAAAAGTATTTTAAATAAGAAAATAGTACCACCAGAATTAATAAAGACTTTAGAGAAACCACTTGCAGCCATGCAAATGGATGGAACACATAATATATACAAATATTACATAGATAAAGTACAAGTTAGTTTTTTAAATACTTGTTCAGAATTCTATAAACCTACTTATAAGATGGATAAAATATGGGTAAGAGATTTAGATATAAGAGTAGATTTTGTTTTAGGACTAGACTTCATACTATATAATAAAGGAGGAACCATAATAACAAGTGATGGAATACTTTTCATGAAAAATATTACTTATACTTCTGTATTAACTAATAAAATTAATACTCAAATAAGACATAAAGAAAAATGTTGTGATAATTGTGAAAATAATATACAATGTACAAAAACAGGATGTAATATATTATATGAAGAAATACTCGAATCAGATGAAGAAGATATAGTTAATAAAAACTATGTTTTAATAGAAACGGAAACAGAATTATATAATTTTAAGACAGGAATTAAAACAATAGGACAAATAAGAAATCAACAAGATTTAGATAATATAGTAAAAATTTTAGATCAAATAGAAATAATAGGAGAAAAACCCTTAAAACATTGGGAAAATAATAAAATAGTATGTAAGTTAGATATAATAAATCCAGAATATATAATAAAAACAGCCTCAATAGAAGCTACAAACCAAGATTTAGAAGATTTTAGAATACAAATTAAATAACTATTAGAATTAGGAGTAATAAGACGATCTACTTCTAAACATAGATCAGCAACATTTATGGTAAGAAATCATAGTGAAATAGTTAGAGGAAAAGCTAGAATGGTTATAAATTACAAAAGATTAAATGATAATACTAGAACAGATGGATATAAATTACCAGATAAAACAGAGTTAATAAATAGAATTCAAGGTAAGACAATTTTTAGTAAATTCGATTGTAAGTCAGGATATTGGCAAATAAAAATGCATCCAGACAGTATAGAATGGACAGCATTTACTTGTCCTGAAGGACATTTTGAATGGTTAGTTATGCCATTTGGATTAAAAACAGCACCTCCAATATTTCAAAGAAAAATGGATCAGATATTTGGAGAATATAAAAGATTTGTTTTAGTATATGTAGATGATATTTTAGTATTTAGTAAAGATATAAAAGAACATTTAGGACATTTACAAACAGTTTTTAGATTATTTGTTAATAATGGAATAATAATTAGTAAAAAGAAAATAGAATTATGTAAAAATTATATAAATTTTTTAGGAATTACTTTAGGAGAAGGAAAAGTTAAGCTACAACCCCATATAGCTAAAAAAGCCTTAGATATGCCAGATAAATTAAATACTTTAAAAGAGTTACAAAAATTCTTAGGAATAATTAATTATGCAAGACCATTTATTAAAGATTTAGGTAAAATAGCAGGACCATTATATTCTAAAACAGGCTCTAAAGGGCAAAGAAATTTCAATATAGAAGACATAAAATTAGTACAACAAATAAAAGAAAAAATAAAAAATATACCTGATCTTAATATGCCATTAGAATCAGATTATTTAATAATAGAGACAGATGGAAGTTTTGACGGATGGGGTGCAGTATTAAAATCAAAACCACATAAATATAGCTCTAAAAAAGAAGAAAAAATATGTGCTTATCAAAGTGGAAAATTTAAAGAAAAAGGTAATATAGCTAGTATAGATGTCGAAATTTTAACTATAACATTTGGATTAAATAGCTTCAGAATTTATATTTTAAATAAACTAGAAATATTAATACGAACAGATTGTGAAGCTATAGTAAAATTTCACCAGAAAATCAATGATAAAACTAGTAGTAGAAGAAGATGGCTAAATTTTTTAGATACTATATCAATTTATAATTCTATAATTTTTGAGCATATTAAAGGAAATGATAATAGTATTGCAGATCAATTAAGTAGATTATTGATTAAAGTTTAACTTTTAAATTTTTCAGAATGAGACCATCTTTCCAAGACAAGGGCAAAGGAGTTCAACCTCCAACCCCAGATTTTTCAGACTTATATAAACAGACAGTATTATCTAATTTAAATTTTAGACCACTAAATAAAATAGATGATAATAGAATAGAAAGACTACAATTTGGACAACATAATTTAATAGCATACGAATCATCTAATTTAACTTTTAGAAGTCTACCTATATACCAGATAGATAAACAACAGAAATGTTTAATAGATAATATATGGATAGCTCATAATAAGAAAGACACTAAATATATAATTGCAGTTTTAAATGCCTTAGGATTCTACTTTAATAGTAAAAATAAAGAAAATAAATTTAAATATTATGTTGTCATTCATGATAGAATAAATGGAATTTTTCAGACTTGGATAGAAGTTTTAGATTTTATAAAAGGATTTTCTAAACCTCTTTTTAAAGGTTTTAATGATTTTACTGAAGCACTAGACTATACTAGGGGAGTATTAGGTCCAAACTACTATATCTCTCCCTCTCTTAAACAAAATCCAGACAAAATCCCTCAATATCATATTCAGAAAGATACAGATAAAATTATATTTTGTGATCATTGTTCTTCAATGACCGAAGCTTTCAAAAGACTAAATTATAAGAATGAAGTATTAGCACAAGAAAATCTCCAGCTGAAAGACAAGATTACAAAAATGGACAATGATTTGAAGATCAAAGATAATCAGATCAATATACAGGGTTCTCCATCCCCACTAAAAATGGATGAGACGGGTGTACATTCCCCCCTGAATGTAAATAAATCCACTGTATCGGATAAAGATACAGCTAGTCCGGTTCAAACGGTAGCCGGTAAAGACTTATCAAATCCGTTAATGGCTGTCACTTTGCCAAAAAGTGAAAACGAAGAAGGAACATCCTCAAGAAGACGTTTACCCCTTTCTTTTAATCAGCTTCTTAGACAAAAAACTAAAAAAGTCCAAAAAAATAAAGACTTAGAATCCATAATAGCCCAAACTGTAGAAAAATTATTTAAAGCCCAACAAGAAAAAGACAAACATATAAATCCTAGCCCAACACAAAGCCCAAGACAAAATTCAGTTTCCAGTCCAAATACTTTAGATGGTTTTTCAGACTCTTTACAATTTGCTCAAAACCCAAATGATGATGACTCGGGTATGAGTTTTGATTCAATTGCTTTACACAACCTAGACACATAAAAAAAAAAAAATTTATATAGATATATATATATATTGTGTAATAGTTTTCTTTCTTATTTTTAAAGAGGAATGCCTCTTTAGTCAACAATGTAAGTCCCACTTTACTCACTATCACACATGTGTGGAAAAACTGTTGGGACGCGTCTTTACTTTATTATGCACTAAGTAAAAGATAAAGATAAGTGTTAGACTTTTTGTATAAAGATAAACAATAAGTGATAATATCAGACAAAGGACAGCTAATAAAGCAAAAGAAGGCATCATTTCACGTGCGAAGGGGCCCAATGCGCACCCGGCGGAAAAGATAAGATTCTTTTTCATTTTGAAGTCCGGAGTTTGAAGTCCATAATCTTGTATATAAAGAAGACATTATCAGAAGAAGAAGGTAGAGCGAAAAAATCACCAACCAGCAAATCTCAAAGCCTACCAAAATATCCTTCCTCTTAATTATTAAGAAAAAATAATAATTTAAGTTCTTGGTTTTAAGTTTGTTTTACAACTTTTGTAAAGTTCTTTTGGAAGTCGTTCGGGTTTCCCGAAAGGGAAACTTCACTCTGTTTTAATAATGTAAGTTTTCATATTTATGTTTCTAGTAAAACTTCCCATATATGTAAATTATGTGTGTTTTAATTTAATTATGTGTGTTTTAATTACATATGTCAAATATTTGTATATGAATTTATGAATGTTATCATGAATCTATGTTACTTAGTATATGGTTAGTCTTTTAGCCTCTTAAAAATATTGATGGATTAACCTGTAAATTCCTAGGACATTGTTGGGTCAGTTTGAATGTTCTTGATAGAACGATGAATGACCAAATCCGGGGTGTGGTTAAAGAAAATTATTTTTAAGAACAAAAGCTAAGGGAAAGAGATGAACAGTAATAATAGATTCATGAATGGACAGAGTCCATAATTAAAAAAAAAAAAAAAAAATTAAATCAAGGGAAGAAAAACTAGAAACTAAATTGATATTTACATATTACAGCAAAAGAGTGAAGGAGTACTGAGTAGGATTTTACAATTTACAAGTTTAAACGAAAATTTATTGAAATATTTATTGAAATACCCCCCTCCTCTCATTATATATATATATCAAATGGGTCCTAATTGGATGTAATCTCTAATTTTTTAATCAAATATTTTTTATTTGAGCTCGAGAAAAGAGAAACACTATGATCAATATTGCTTTAAGGAAGGTGATTTGCTAATTAAACAAAAATGAATCCCACCCTAAAAAGGAATTTCATAAACAATTTTGGCGGGAGCACTTTCCCAGGTTAGGAAGTTTTTAAATAAACTAGGAATTCAAAGTTCTTTTTGCTCCTATAAGGTAGGTGAATTATCGATCAGACAAATAAATTGCCTCCCTCCCTTAAAAAGAATGGAGAAACATTCTTGTCGGAAGTGATATCTATGTTTTCAAGTAAAGTAATACCAAAACAGTCTTTTTCTCGCATATGAAATATGATTTGTCAATCGAACTATAAGTAAATCGCTTTCCTAAAAGAGAATGTAGAAACACATACTCTGGTTAGGATCTCTTCCCTTGTAAGAAAGTTTTTCACATAAACTAACAACGTTATTTCTTCCTCATATTGAAAAGGTGAGTGATTTGCCTCAATTGAAAATGAATTAATTATCACCCAAAAATAGAAAGGAGAAACACCCTAGATTGGAGCGCTTATCCCTGTAAGGAAGTATTCAAACAAACTAAAAATCCAAAGTTGTTCTTCCTTCTTTCAAGATGGTCATTTTTATAACTATAACTATATGTGATAACTTCAATGATTCGTTATATTTATTTGGTAAGAATCTCTTATTTCTTTACAACACATATTTTATGTTGTAAATATCAATTTATGAATTTTTAAAATTATTGATTTTGTAGAAGATGAAATGAATATATTATCGTTTGGATTAAACGTGCAACGCCCGTTCCTAGAGAGTAGTGTATTTATATATGTAAAGGATGGACAATACCATGTAATTAATTAATTGTTTTAGATTATCGTAATATGGTGATTCATGGGAAAAAAAGAAGTAATAACTTAAAACAGACTAAAACTTGTCATTATTATATTTTATGACACTTGTTATTACTAAAGTGGAGGTTTTAGGAAAAACGACAGCAGTGTGAACTGATAATGTATTATTAGTTGTTAAAGGGGAAAATACAATTAATTATTGATTTGTCGGTTAGTTAAATAAATTAAAATGCAAATTCATTCACTTAACTAGTTTTTGGACACGTATTTCGCACGTGTGTTCCACGTAAATTTCCATCAATATGTTAGAATGACTACATTTCTATGAAAACATGTATATAATGAGTAATACAATGTAACAACGACAAACAAATCTTTAATAATATGACAAAAAAAACACCAAATGAAGGGCGTATTTTGATGTTTTCAACTAATTCTTTTTAAGCAACAAACTGTAACTTTAGAACTTTGGTTTATAATTAGTAAGCTTTCAATAAGAGAAAATGATCAAATGCCCCCCTAATCTATTAGTCAATTCTCAACTACACTTATACTTCGGGGAGTCGTATTACCCCATGAACTTTTTATTTTTGATATTTTGTAACCCTTAAATGCTGACCTGTCCAAGAAGGTGATTACACCTCTTTGTGAGGGTTCAACAAAAAGACATAAAATGACTAAAATTTAACTAAATATTCCACGTGGCAGTATCTCATTGGAGATTATATAAGTAATTCATTTTTTTTAATTCTTTCCCTTTTCTTATATCACAAAATTTTTATACCCATTTCATGATTTCTTCAAGTTTTTCTCAAAGTCCTTCAATGGTGGTCTTCTAAATTTCCTCGCTAGGAGCTCCAACTCAGCTTATAACTACTGATTTATGCTTAGTTAATCATACATCAACCGTTTTTAGCAACAACAATCACCTAATTAACTCATAAGAATTTTTCATATATGAAGCTCAAAAATTGAGTTCAAGTTTCTTTTTAAACCCCTCATAATTTCAGCAAAAAATAAATATATAAATAGAAAGAATTCAAACCACAATGAACCAACAATGATGAATTTCAATTTCACTTTCTAATTTCATTCTTACCAAATTTGTTTTTCACTCCCACATTTGTGAATACTTATTTGTGGAATTTTATTCTTGGATTGGATTTCAAATTGAAAGTTTACGTAGTCTAGCTATGGAGTTGTTCTTCTTCTTTAATTTTGTGTAGAGAATTTTTCATCATTTTCTCTTATTATTCTCTAAAGAAATCATTAGTATTTTGGGAAAACAATCTCTATTTGAAAGCATTTTTTGTAAATTTCAATTTCTAGGTTTGAAAAAATAGAAACTTTACATAATTTTACAAGGGATGAATAAATTATTATTTTGATTAGGCTTATAATTTACAGGTAAAAAAAAGAAAAAGATTAAAAAAGATGAATGTACAGTGATTCACGTGTGCTGCACAACTTTGACATAAAATTGGTTATGCCTTTTTAGGGAGGTGATTATTCTGTATTTAAATAGTTCAGGGGTAATAGGATAAGTGTCACAACGGTGAATAGGTTGAGGAGGCTTTTGGCTATTTTCTCCTTTTAATAAAGTCACAATGGTGAATTTAAGCACAAATTAATGAGAGTATAGACTTACAACGATAAAACATTCAAAGGAAACTAAATCAAGAAGTTTAATGGAGAAAAAACACACACCCAAAAATAAAAAGAGAAAAGAAAAAAAAATAGACTATACCTCCTTCTTAAGTCTTTGAAAAATAATAATATAGATGGGAAAATTAATACAAAATTATTATAGAATTTTCTGAAATTCTTATGAACTCCTTCTCCCATATCCAACCATTTAGTTGAACTATAGAATAAAAAGGCTAACCTTGGGTAAGGATTTCATGAAACAAAAAAAATCATGAATTTATATAGATAAAAATGAAGGAATACTAAAAGTTATCGTGAAGTTTTTGATAAAAAAAAATATTTGGAGGTTATGAATATCAAATTTAAAGCTTCTCAAATTCTTGCTCACATTATCACTAATTCATTATGTTGTGGTAGGCTCATGTTGTACAAACACATTCAACCTAAGTAGGGTCCTATTACCCTACTGATCTCATATTTTATGTATTTTCATATACCTTTTGTGCTAACGTCAACCAAATAAGTTGAGTGTGTTTGTACAACATGTGCCCGCCTTTCTTTCTTTATTTGTCAAACATTTTAGGAAAAACGATAAAAGTGTCAACTGATAATGTATTATTAGATATTAAAGAGGAAAATATAATTAAATGTGATTTGTCGGTTAGTTAAATAAATTAAAATGCAAATTCATTTACTTAACTAGTTTTTGGTTAAATAAATTAAAATGCAAATTCATTCACTTAACTAGTTTTTGGACACGTGTTTCACACGTGTTCCACGTAAATTTTCATCGATATGTTAAAATGACTAAATTTCTATGAAAACATGTGTATAATGAGTAATAAATGTAAGGATTTTTTAATGATTGTGAAAACATAAACAATCTAAACATTCAGAGATCCTATCAATTAATTCAGGATCGTAGAACTATATGATTTTCACATAAATCTATTACAATGATAATTCAATCAAGAATTCATACCTGAATCATCCATAGTGATTTTCAAGAATCTTGAATTGAATCGAGCGGAAGTCTTTCGTTTCGTTCTTCAGAAGTTGTTTCTCTCTCTTGCCTTATACTTTATGAATAGCTTTGATGGATAAGACTATAATTTTATGGCAGAGAAAGGACCCTTTAAATAGAGTGTGTTTAACATTATTCCCACCTTTCCATCATGGTGAGTAGTGGAGATAATGGATAGTTGGAAGAGGTAATGGGTAAAGTGGAAGACTTAATGGGTAGTTGGACTAACTTCCCCACTTCTCCGCACATGTTAGTAACTTCTCCACTTATCCAATTAAAATTAAAATTTAGTTAGTAATTAAATATTAAACCAAAATAGTATTAATGTGAGTGGGTCATAAAACTAACATTCTCCACTTGACACACGTAACATCATTTACTTAATGATTTAATAAACATTTCAATTACAATGTGCACATATACTAAATCCAACATTATTTGTTGTTATTAAGTAAATCAACTAATATGAGTCATGACGGTTGTACCCCACTTTACTTGGCATAGTCCCTTCCATGCACTACAATATTAGTCTATTGTCTAACACAACCTTTCAAATACATAATGGGTCCACCATAATGCTTAGAATATCTTTATCTAAAACAAAACCTGTCATCATCATTTTCAACATAACGTATACAAGAGAAAACAGGTAATAACAGAAACATATATATAGTTGAGCTCAAAGTTTCAATTGCATAAACATAATATAATCTTTACTTAAAGTCATTCATTGCTATTAATAACACCCATTCTTTCAACATGTTCAACAAATGTTTTGGGCGGTAATCCTTTCGTCAAAGGATCAACAATCATAAATTTGGTGCTAATGTGTTCAATTGTCACTTTATGTTTTTGGATTTCTTCCTTAACTGAAAAGTATTTCATTCCATATGCTTGGCACATTTAGAATACTTATCATTTTTAGAGAAGAAGACTGTTGCAATATTATCACAATAAATTTTCAGCGGCTTAGAAATAATGTCGACTAGTCCAAGTCCTGAAATAAAGTTCTGCAGCCAATTAACCTGAACGGTGGCCTCAAAGCATGCCACAAACTCAGCTTCCATAGTAGATGCAGCTATAACAGACTACTTCACACTCTTCCATGATATTGCTCCTCCAGCTAATAGGAACAAATACCCAAATGTGAATTTTCGTGTATCCACACAACCAGCATAATCTGAATTTGAATATCCAATCACATCAAGATGATCAGATCTTCTATAAGTGAGCATATCATC
Source organism: Solanum sitiens (assembly GCA_016801875.1). Taxonomy (NCBI): domain Eukaryota; kingdom Viridiplantae; phylum Streptophyta; class Magnoliopsida; order Solanales; family Solanaceae; genus Solanum; species Solanum sitiens. The sequence continues at coordinate 613,924 of JABWTJ010000302.1, forward strand.
TTTAGTTCCTTGCAAGTATCTCAACACTTTCTTCGTAGCTTTCCAGTGATCCATTCCTGGATTACTTTGATAACGACCCAACATTCCAACAGCGAAACTGATTTCTGGTCTCGTACATGTTTGGGCATACATTAGACTCCTAACTATTGATGCATAAGGAATATCATTCATTTACTTACGTTCCAATTCATTCTTTGGACATTGATTGAGACTAAATTTATCTCCTTTCTGAATTGGAACGGGACTTGATGAGCATTTTCCCATTCTAAATCTCTCTAACACTTTATTAATATAGGCTTTCTGAGACAAACCTAATAATCTTGTGATCTATTTCAAAATATTTCTATCCCAATCACATAGGATGCCTCTCCCATATCTTTCAATTTTAAGTTGTTAATAGATATCTCTTGATATCATGCAACAAACCAAGATCATTAGTAGCAAGCAAGATGTCATCAACATACAAGATTAACATAATAAACTTACTCCCACTAACCTTCAGATATATACACCTATCAACAATATTTTCCTTAAATCCAAAAGTTACAATAGTTTCATTAAACTTAAGATACCATTGTCGGGAAGTTTGTTTAAGTCCTTATAATGACTTCTTAAGTTTACACACCATGTGTTCCTTTCCTTTACAAGAGAACCCTTCAGGTTGATTCATATAAACTTCTTCCTCCAAGTTTCCATTTAGAAAGGCTGTTTTCACATCCATTTGATGTAGCTCTAAATCATAATGAGCTACTAAAGTCATTATAATTCTGAGTGAATCTTTTCTAGAGACAGGTGAAAATGTTTATTTATAGTCGATGCCATCTTTTTTAGTGAAACCTTTTGCAACAAGTCTGGCCTTGTGATGTTCGATGTTGCCAGTTGAGTCACGTTTGGTCTTAAAGACCCATTTACACCGAACTCTTTCGCAACCTTCGGGTAATTCAACAAGGTCTCATACTTCATTTTGTTCCATAAATTTCAACTCATCTTTCATAACATTTATCTATCTATCAGAATTATTACTTTCAATAGCTTGTGAAAATGAAACTGGATCATTATCAATTCCCAAGTCAATTTCTGACTCGTGTAAATATATCAAATAGTCATCAGAAATAGCAGATCTCTTTTGTCTTTGAGATTTTCTTAATGCTACTTGTTGTGGTACATCTACTACAGGTTCATCAATTATCGCTTCATTGAGATTAACAGGAGCATCAATTTATTGTTCTTGTTGATTTTTAGGTTTTGCACCAACTTTAGGAACATCTTTAAAAGAAGTAAAAGGTAGAAAAACCCTCACCCTAACTTCTTTAATTTCCACTTTATGTGGTTCATCACTCCCACTAAATTCACCTTTCCCAATGAACCTAGTATTTCCAGTTTTAACTATTCTTGTACTGTGATTAGGACAGTAAAATCTATATCCTTTTGATTTTAAAGGATAACCAATGAAGAAACCACTGATTATTCTTGAATCCAGTTTCTTTTTTTTTGTGGGTTATAAACTCTAACTTATGCCGGGAAACCCCAAACATGCAGGTGCCTTAAACCAGGTTTCCTACTAGTCTATAGTTCAAAAGGAGTCTTTGGGACTGCTTTAGCGAGAACCCTATTAAGTAAGTAAACGACAGTCCTTAAAGCATACATCCACAATGAAAGAGGAATAGATGAATTACTTAACATACTCCTAACCATGTCCATTAATGTACGATTACGCCTTTCTGCTACACCATTTTGTTGTGGTGTTCCAGGCATTGTGTATTGATCACATATGTCATGTTTTTCGAGGAATTTAGCAAATGGACCTGGGTGTTGTCCATTTTCATCATATCTTCCATAATACTCACCACGTCTATCTGACCTGATTATTTTCACCTTTCTATCTAGTTGTTTTTCAACCTTAGTAATAAAGACCTCTAAGATATTTATCACTTGAGATTTTTCATGCAACAAATAGACATATGAATAATGTGAAAATCGTTAATAAAAGTGATAAAATATTTTTCTTTACTGAAAGATGCAATATCAAAAGGACCACATATATCAGTGTGTATAATTTCAAGAAGTTGTGTGCTTCTTGTGGCTCCTTTCTTTGTGTGTCTTGTTTGTTTTCCTTTAATACAATCCACACAAATGTTAAGGTCTATAAAATTCAAATTTAAAAGAATTTCATTCTTAACTAATCTTTCCAATCTTTCTTTGGATATGTGACCTAAACGTTTGTGCCACAAGAAAGCAAATTATCACTCACCAAACTTTGTTTGATTCCAATATTATGATGCAGAGTTAAGAGTGTTTCAGCAAATAGATTATCAAGATTCAGTTTGTATAAGTTATCACAAAGAGTACCGGTACCAATGAGATAATTATGTTTAAACAAACTAAAACATCCATTTCCGAAATTAAAAGAGTATTCAGTCTTATCCCACTTAGACAAAGAAACTAAATTTCTTGAAAAAGAAGGTACATAACAAGTTTCAAGTAAATCTAAGTGGCGCCAAGGATCAAACGGTAAGTTCCTATAGCTTTAACTGGGGCCTTCACTCTATTCCCCATATACACATATCTTTTATTCTGGTTTATGGTTTGTGTTGTAAGGAATCCCTGCATCGTATTAGAAACATGAACAGTACGACCAGAGTCAATCCACCAAGTATTATAAGGAGCTTCAGTTAGATTTGATTTGAGACATGTAAAAGCACTAGGCTTACCTTTCTTCTTGAGACATGCCTTAAATTTCAGGCAATCTTTCAGAAAGTGTCCAGACTTTCCACAGAAACGACACTTATCATTCTTGTGTTCCTTCTTATGTACTTGAGAGGAGGACTCATTAACATTATGGTGCCTCTGTTTTCCTTTAATATTTTTCTTTCCTTTCTTTCCAAATCCTTGATGACTTACAAAGTTAATGGAGCGAGTTCCTTGATTCTTGAGCCTTACTCCTCCTGAACCAACATTCCGTGCAATTCATGCACGTTCCATTTGTCTTTCATGGTGTTGTAGTTTATTTAGAAAGGGTCATACTCAGAGGTAATGAGTTGATAATGAATTGTACAAGGAAATTTTGTTCCACTTCCATTCCCAAAGACTTAAGTCTTGCTCCTACGTTTGTCATTTCAATAACACGCTCATGCATAGTACGTGAATCATCAAACTTCATGGTGGTCAAAGTACCCATTAGTGTCCCAGCAAGAGACTTATTAGCAGTTTTAGAGGATTCTTCCACGAATTTCAGAAAATCTTTTGCATTTTCAGTTTTGGTAAGAGTAGTCTTAATATTGTTCGCAATATTCATTCGCATAACCATTATGCCTAATCTGTTAGATTGATCCTAGTGCTTATAATGAGACCTTTCTTCAGTACTGCTATCTAGTTTCAGTAATAGCAGTTGGCTTCTCCGTGTAAAGTGCAACATCAAGATCTAAAACTCCGAGATGGAATTTGATCTGTTCGCAATCTGAGAAGTTAAGGCCGTTAAAGATCGTAACAGAGACAAAGTGCGAATGAAGAGCAAATGCTGCAAATATAATATACTCATTTGTTAATACTTTGAGTAATGAATTTTAACTTACTATCAAATTCAGAAATGATTTATAAATTCTTAAATGTATATTGATGTCCTCCTTTGGGCGAAACATCAAAATACAACTTTAGACATAATGATGCTTAGATGTGAATTTAACGTAATTCAATAATTTTAATGTGTCAATCAATAATATTTAGTATCTTTGGATAAATAAATAAAACTAACGACACATCTAAATTATCTCCTTAATGTTCAATGGTTATAAAATGAAATAATCAACTTTTGGATGATTCGTAAATATTTTACAACGAAAAACTTCAATATATCCATAAGTGTTATATCAGTTATAAGTATCAAAATAATGGATTATTGAATATACGTTTAGTCATTATTATTTTGAATTAATTCTTCAAAGATTAGACCACTTTGGTGATTGACTAATCTCATATACATAATTTCAAAAATAAAATACATTATGATAGTGAATAATTATTTCACATAAAACTACCTATTACCGTTTTCAAAAAAGGAAAACATTAATTCTATGAAAAATCACTAGTTTTTAAACCAGGCTCTTGATACCACATGTAAGGATTTTTTAATGATTGTGAAAACATAAACAATCTAAGCATTCAGAAATCCTATCAATTAATTCAGGATCGTAGAACTATATGATTTTCACATAAATCTATTACAATGATAATTCAGTCAAAAATTCATACCTGAATCAGCTATAGTGATTTTCAAGAACCTTGACTTGAATTGAGCGGAAGTCTTTTTCGTTTCATTCTTCAGAAGTTGTTTCTCTCTCTTGCCTTACACTTTATGAATAGCTTTGATGGATAAGACTATAACTTTATGGCAGAGAGAGAATAGAGTGTGTTTAACATTATTCCCACCTATCCATCATGGTGAGTAGTGGAGATAATGGATAGTTGGAAGAGGTAATGGGTAAAGTGGAAGACTTAATGGGTAGTTGGACTAACTTCCCCACTTCCCCACTTCTCCACTTCTCCACACATGTAAGTAACTTCTCCACTTATCTAATTAGAATTAGAATTTAGTTAGTAATTAAATATTAAACCATAATAATATTAATGTGAGTGAGACATAAAACTAACAATAAAATGTAACTACGACGAATAAATATTTAATAATATGACAAAAAACACCAAATGAAGGGCGTATTTTGATGTTTCAAACTAATTCTTTTAAGCAACAAACTGTAACTTTAGAATTTTTGTTTATAGTTAGTAAGCTTTTAATAAAGTCACAATGGCTAATTTAAGCCCAAATTAATGAGAGTATAGACTTACGACAATAAAACATTCAAAGAAAACTAAATTAAGAAGTTTAATTGAGAAAAAACAAACACACAAAACAAAAAGAGAAGAAAAAATATACCTTCTTAAGTCTTTGATTAATAATAATATAGATGGGAAAATTAATACAAAATTACTATAGAATTTTCTTCGTATGAACTCCTTCTCCCATATCCAACCATTTACTTTAACTATAGAATAAAAATGCTAACCTTGGGTAAGGATTTTATGAAACAAAAAAGATCACAAATTTATTTACATAAAAATGAAGGAATATCGAAAGTTATCGTAAAGTTTTAGATTAAATATTTGGAGGTTATGAATATCAAATTTAAAGCTGCTCAAATTTTTGCTCACATTATCACTAATTCATTATGTTGTGGCAGGCTCGTGTTGTAGAAACACATTCAACCTAACTAGGGTTCTATTACCCTACTAAACTAAAATTTTATCTATTTTCATATAGTTTTTGTGCTAACTTCAACCAAATAAGTTGATTGTGTTTGTACAAGCTCGGCTCTCTTTCTTTAGTTGTCAAACATTTTTTAGTTGTGGTACTCTAATTTTATCAAACGTGTAGTTGTTCACTTTCCATTTTATTCGGGCTCTCTTTCTTTAGTTATCAGACATTTTTTAGTTGTGGTACTCTAATTTTATCAAATGTGTAGTTGTTCACTTTCCATTTTATTTGATGGTTCTGTTTGCTATAAGTTAATACAAGCCATATGTGTTGATGCATCAAAAACCATATCCTTGTCTTTAATAACCATATTTGTGGTTGCATTTTAGCTTCCGAAGTTCATATTTGTGGTTATTTTAACCTTACACGTCTTGTGGGTGAGCAGGAGCAATTGTTGAAAAAGAAGGCAGAGTACATTGAGAAACTGAAAAACAAGATTGCTCTAGTCCACAAGTCAGTAGCAGAAGAAAAAAGAGTGATAACTGAAGCTAAACGTGGAGAAGATCTTCTTACTGCAGAGTAGGTGGCAGCAAAATGTCGGGCCACTGGAAGTTCTCCAAAGAAACCACTCCTTGGATGTTTATGAAGTGGAAAATACTAGATTCGTATCACTGGTTATAAAAGTCGTATAGTGAAGTTTGTGGATTGGGAATTTCTTTGCATTAGAAACATTGTGTGCTTTATGCCTTGTGGAATCTATTGCTTTCGTTATTACGAGTGCATAACAATGTATTCGAGTGTATATAAAAATGGTGAAAATTATCTCTGGAATTGTATTGAATTAAACCTACTATATTAGCAATATGGCCAACTCCAAAACAAGCCTCTTAATTCAAAAGATTTGAAATTAGACACTAAAAATGAATCCCTTGTTACACGGTTGTTGTGTGCTTATTGCGATCGTCAAATTACTGAAGAAAGATACAACTGCAGTATCATGCTTAAGGGAAAACTATTTACATTAACAATTCAATAAGAAGTAATTCATTCAAAAGGCGCTGATTATATAAATGACTCATATGGACATTGATCCCATCACTATTTATGTTGAATTCACCAGATAACACAATTCGTCAAATCCATTTGCAACAGTCATGTGATCTTCAAACTCGTGCTTGAAACATATCATCATCTACTATTTCATTGTCAACCCCTTCACTCATAAATAAATCATGCATGAAAGCATCTAAGAACTCTAAATTGTTCTAACAAAAATTATTCTTGGAAAGATCTGAGTTCTGATCATTAAATTGATCTTAGCTAAAGCCACTCATTGAATAATACAACAAATAATCTGTATCTTCTAAGAATGATGAACCTTCTATCATGTGTGCAAACGAGTCCAAACTAGAATTTCTGGAAGGAGAAGATACTCCATCTAAAAATGTTATTGATTTATGAGTAAAAAATTATTAGTTAGTTGTTTCGGTAACAGTTTGATTTTTTAAAATATTGGAGAGTTGAGAAACACTCATATTAGGAGTTATTCCTTGAAAATGTTGATAAAAGAAGAGTAAGAAAAATATTTTTTCTTTCAAGAAGTTTTGAATTTTATTAATACCAACAATTAAGAGACTCTACTCAAATAAAAAATAAACGAGGGGGGTGGGGGTGGGGGTGGTGGATATGACAAGAAGGACAAATAAGATATTTAATAAAGAAAAACACCATTAAAAATCTATGTTTGAGTGAACACTACAAGAGAAACACTTTTTAAAAGTTATTTCACACCCTTGATCCTATGATTATTAGCTTCGATTTCAAGTCCATATTTTGATCGTCATCTGCTTTAATATTTTTAAAAAAGAAAGGCTTATCTAATTTTTTGATTAAAGGGTTTGTGAAATTTAGTGGGTCCAACTCCTTATCTTTGTACACTTAACCCCTAGAATGTGATACTTCAATCATTGAATGGAAAATAGCATGGCCATTTGCTCTTGAAGCAAATTGAGAGTGACCTTGTTTAGAATCTAACTTGAAAAGGTACCGTTCTTGACGCAAGGTAACATGCAAATTAAATAATATAATATTGAAGTAGAAACTAACTTATCGTACAATTTACAAGATGCATATGTTATATATATATATTATATACGCGCACACACACTAGCGTCTGGACACGTGCATTGCACGTGTGTCTCATACAAAGGGTACAGATGACATGAATCATAGTAAGTACACAATTCACCATTTAAATTTAATTTCAATCTATACAAACTTTGTCTAAAATTAATCCACTCTTATGTAAAAGTCTTGTGTTTGAATGAGTAACTTATAATCAAGTGTTCTTACCCTCATCAATACACTATACGTAAGACAAATTCAATTTAATTCAGTTTGATTTATTAATATATACCAAATTGGCCTGATTGGACACAACCTTAAACTTTTAATCATATATTTTTTTATTTGATCTTGATCCTTTGACTATATTGTAAAGCTTCAATTCCAAGTTCATATTTGATCGTCATCTGCTTCAACATTTTGAAAAATGAAGGGCTTATCTAGTTTCTTGATTAAAGGCTTTGTGAAATTGATTGGGTCTAACTTCTTATCTATGGACACTTGACCCCTTGAATGTGATTTTTCTATCATTGAATGGAAAATAGCATGACCATTTGCTCTTGAAGAAAATTGAGAGTGACCTTGTTTAGAATCTAACTTGAAATGTGTTGTCCTTGACACAAGATAACCTACCAAATTAAATAATATAATGTTGAAAGAAAATATCGACAAAATTTACAATATGCATTTACATATGTGTGTTGCACATGTATCTCATACAAATAGTATAAACGACATGAATCATAGTAAGTATACAATTAAGATATGACTCGAGGCTACTCCCTAGATGTAACACGGGACCTAGGATCCCAAGCGATCCCAAGCTAACCATGAGTCTGGCATAGCACAAGTGCACTGAAAATATAACTATGTAAGCGGAAGCCTAACTGTAAAATGAGTCAAAATTTAAAGGACACCAAATGAAAATACAATTGAATATCAAGGGGAACCCCCCCCCCCCCCCCCCCCCCCCCGAAACAACTCAACATTTGCTCTATGTTTGAAAGCCTTTAATATTGATGAGCTGTTGGGACAAGTCCCCAACAAGCTCTAGAAATACTGAAAGGATTGACATAAGCTAATTAAATCGAAAGCATAAAAAAACGTCCTCAAAATATGAGGACTCACCACTGAAGCTGCTGAGTATAGGATGGAAATCAAACTAAGTGTGAGCTGGAAGCTTTAACTATACTGTAAAGATGCAATTCCAAGTCCATATATTTGATCGTCTTCTTCTTCAATATTAAAAAAAATGAAAGGCTTTTGTGAAATTAACTGGGTCCAACTCCTCATCTCTTTACATTTGACTCCGTAATGTGATTCTTCAATCATTGAATGGAAATTAGCATGATCATTTGCTCTTCAAGCATATTGAGAATGACCTTGTTTAGAATTTTACTTGAAATGTGTCATCCTTGACACAAGGTAATCTGTAAATTAAATAATATATTATTGAAGTAGAAAATAAATTATTGAAAAAATTTAGAAGACACATTTTCTATATATATACTAGCGTCTATGATTCTTTTAATCTATACTATTTGTATAACACACACGTGCAATGCACGTGTCCAGTGTGTTGATGCTTTGTCTCATATAAATAGTATCGATGACATGAATTGTAGTTAGTATACAATTAAGCATTTAAAATTAATTTCAATCTATACAAACTTTGTAAAATGGAAGATAAGAAAACAAAAAAAAACTATCAAAACAATTTCTTACAAAATCTATAAAGCACTAAAGCAAAGATGTAGCCATGAAGAAAAGTCTAATCAAGAGTTCTTCCTCATCAATAGACTATACACAATACAAATCTAAATTAATTGGCTTTGTATTATCATATATATACTACATGAGTCCTGATTGGATGTAATGCCTACATTTTACAAAATTATTTATGGTATGAGCTCAATCATTTGACTGTAGTGTAAAGCTTCAATTCCAAGTCCATATATCGATCATCATCTGCTTCAACATTTAAAAAAATGAAGGGCTTATCTAGTTTCTTCATTAAAGGCTTTGTGAAATCAACTAGGTCCAACTCCTTATTTCTTTACACTTGACTTCTTTAATGTGATTTTTCAATCATTGAATGGAAAATAGCATGACCATTTGCTCTTGAAGCAAATTGAGAGTGACCTTGTTTAGAATCTAACTTCAAATGTGTCATCCTTGACACAAAGTAAATTATAAATTAAATAATATAATGTTGAAGTAGAAAATAACTTATTGACAAAATTTAGAAGATGCATTATCTAAATTAATTGGGTTTGAATTATCATATATATATAAATATATATATATATATATATATATATATATATATATATATATATATATATATATATACACACCAAATGGGTCTAATTGGATGTAATCTCTAAATGTTTTATCAAATATTTCTGATTTGAGGTCGAGAAAAGTGAAACACTATGATTAATATTGCTTTAAGGAAGGTGATTTGCTCATTAAACAAAAATGATCCACATCCTAAAAAGGAATTTTATAAACAATTTGGCCGGGAGCACTTTCCCATGTTAGGAAGTTCTTAAATAAACCAGGAATTCAAAGTTCTTTTTCCTACTGTTTTATTTAAAAGAATAATTTATTTGTTTTTAGACTTGTTCAGAGTCGCCACTTAATTTTAGAAAAAATAAAGAAAACCTTTATTTTCAAAAGATTAAAACAGGAAATCGATTGAAAATTTTAAAGGGGGTTCGGAGGTTCTTATTAATATTTTAGGAAGGTTCTTACGGCACCTTAAATACCCAGTAATGTGGTTTTCCGTCAACTAATTTGTTTGGCTAAAAGTTTTAACTTAGTTTGGGAAAATAATTTAAAATCCTTTAAAGATAAAATATCGACCTACTTTCTAAGTGAGGCTTTATCTTGCAAAATTTTTAAGTCTATTTAGAGTCGATTGATTAGTTTGAATAGTTAAACATAACGGCGTCTTACGGGCATTTGAATTTTCCGACCCTAAGACTAACGACAATTAGTAACAAATAAATAAACGTGATAAAGTTAGAGAGAGAGTTGGGTCTAAATCCATTTTCTGTCCGCCTGAATCGGTATTTGGACCAATTTTTGTTTTGGGCCTTTGGGCCATTTCATCGGTACCTGTCCTAAACTCTAAGGAAACAATAAACAAATGACTAAGTGGACTTAGGCCCAATAATAACAAAATACAACTGAAATAAAACAAGGAAAAATTACATAAATTGGTACATATTAATAAATAATTACTGATTTTAGCGATACTTTTTATTTATTACCATTTATAGCAATCTTATGTAAAATCTGCAATATGAATTAAAAGTGAATTATGTATGCAATATATATGAATTAAAAGTGAATTATGTATGCAATATATATAAATTATAATTGTTTTTTGAAATATATTATGTTTGTTTGGTAAAAATTTGACACATTGTATTATAAATGTATTAAAATGTGTGAAAAATGTATTATCCATCATTAAAACTTGTATTATATGTGAATAATTAATTGTTTTTTGTAATATGTATTAAACTTGTATTATAAATGAATTAAAACTGATCAAGTGAATTTTTTTTTATTATTGCTATAAATGGTAAATATTTTTTTATTATAGTATATTTATGTAAGTTCCCCATAAAACAAAATGTGGGCTTTTGGCCCAAACTCTTCAACTTCTGATCTGTTTCAAATTCTTCAACTTCAAGGCTTGTTCGTCAGTTTTGGTTGGCTAACTCGAGATGAAGAATTGGGCCTTTATGGCCCAATAGGGAAATGCGGGGATAGGATCCATGCGGACCCGGACAGGTTTTCACCTTTCTCCGGGTAGAGACCTGAGAGCAACGAGCAGGAAGACGATTTCACTAGCTCTAACTTCAAGAGCTTTTGTGGATCCTGACCAGTTCCCAACCAACCACGAACGACAAAGAAAAGTATGTATTAAATATGTGTATATTAGACGAGTGCTATAACTTAGTGATTCTTTTCTCCGTGAAAGTTCCCAAAGTTCCAACTACTTCCTCTAATATTTTCCTTTCCAACTCTATGTAACTCTATCTGTGACTGTTTTTTCCAATTTTTTTAAAAAATAATTCCTCCTCTCTCACAAAAGAAAAGGATTATTTATATCAAAGGATTAGGGTTCCGATTTGGGGGGGGAAAGAGGTGAAAATCGGATGAAAGGTTCCATTCCGATTTTGAATTCCAAAACCCTTTTCCATTTTTTGGATCAACTAACTTTTTTTGAGAGTCAAACTTAAACTAGAAGAGAAAAGGGGATAGAAGGTTGAGATGAATTCGAGAGTCCTTGGTGAGCAACGTGGCTCCATCTCACGCCATCAAGGAAGCAACAACAGCTGGAATCGCGGACAGTAACTGCGCGAGAGTACGAGTCGATATCAATGGGAGGAAGAAAACAAAACCATTTCGTACTATCTGTTTGGGGCATCACTTTTTCTGGTAATTTTTGCGTCCGTTCTGGTTTTCTTTTGCTGAAAGGGTAAAAGACTAGGCCGGGTTTAAATGTGTGGGCTGGGATCGGGTACTGGAGAGGGATTTGGGCTGGGGATGTTGGAAATGTTATGGAAATTCAAAAGTGGTCTGAAGAAAGGTGGGCCTGGGATGAGAAATTGTAATTGGATTTGCTGGCCCAAAAAAAATGACTTTTTAAAAGTTGAAAAATATATGTAGACTTGGGATAAAATCTTGAATAAATTTTGGTTTATAATCAAATTTAGTTCGATCGATGAATTAGTCAAAATTTAAACAACCCGAATTTATATGAAAATTATTTAATGAACCTCACTTAACTTTAACGAAATGAAATAAAAAATTTAACTATAAAATAAATAATTAAAGATATAATTTATTATATGGCTACACTAATTAGTTGGATACTTATGTAAAAGTAAAATCTTTTGACTCGATTTTTTAAAAATATTAATAAAATATGCTAAGCATATGAAAATGTATTTATCGCTCAAAAATCATAAAATGACTAAAATTAACTTGAAAAAATATTCGAATTTTATAAAATTAATTATTATCAATCGTTTGGAATTAAAGAGGTAAGATTAATTTATATAGGGGAGGGTAAAAATTGGGTGTCAACAACTGTCCCTCATTTTACTTGGATTGATGCAAGAAATTCGAGGAAAATAAAATTGACTAATCCAATTTTGACTGACCACATATTCATCTCTTGGAAAAAGGATTTAGTACGGACTCAAGAATTATGGCTGAACCCCGTAAATGGGTTTGCTACATATATCAGGCTAGATGAAAATTCAGGTCACTTGTAGTTCGATACGCTTGATCTAACGCACGATTTTGAAAGAATTCAAAAGCCACCCCGATACCAAATTATAAAGGGACCGGGATGATTGGGAATAAGATTTAAGAGCAAATGTTGGAATACAATCGAGTTTTCAATCATTGAGCCCGTATACATATCCTTATACCTTAGGAATCAGGTTGTTTGTAGTTCGACTTGATTGGTTGAAAAGGAAATCTATTATGCTAGATAACCTTTTGTAACACCCCGTATCCAAAACAGACCAAAAACCAGTTTTTCAGAAAGTTGCATGTGCAATCAACGGTTGCCATTGACGGACCGTAGTCTGACCCATGGTCCGTCCTGCACATCTGACGATTGAGTTAGAAACCCCCCAAAATCTCAGCACTAGAAATTAGACTAAGTGTCGAGCGGCGAATGGACCTACGGTCTGTAGGTCGGACTACGGTCCGTAGTCTATGTCCGTCTATCTACACCCCATTTACCCACTCTCTGACAAGAACCACGATTGACTAGCACGGTCCGTAGATGGACCCACGGACCGTAGGTCTGATCGTAGGTGGGAATTAGCAGACAGTTAGGGGGAAAATGCCGTTGGGTTAACTTCAAATGCTCATAACTCTTAGCACAAAATGAATTAGGTGTCCCATCACATACCAAAAGATAGATAATGGAATTATCTTTCCATAGCCACAAACCTTGCTAAATCCAGAGCTTTGAGTAAAAAGTTTTACCCGTTTTAGTAAAGTCCTACTGAACAGACCCAACCTACGGACCCAAACGACGGACCGTCGATTGAACGACGGATCGTCTGTCCAGGTCGTCGTTTGGTGCGACAGCAATTAACTCAGGGTCTTTTGGTCTTTTCCCACTTTGTTTAAACTCTAAGATACATTGTTTTGACCCTACATCATCAGATTTTAGTCAGTTTAAGCCTAGAAACATAACTAAAACTTACCTAAGTCAAATTAGTAATCAAAACTTAGAAAAATTAGAAGCAAGAAAGGAGAAAAATGTCAAGAACCCTAGTTTAAGAACGTAGTAAGGTTCCAGCAGTTTCAGCCCCGAAACCTAAGTGTTTTTCTGTTAATTTCATCACCAGGTACGTGGGATTTCACTAGTGGGTTCCTCTCACCCATTGGGTCCCTAGATTTCAGTCAGTTCTTGATTCTCTTATCATGATTAAACCTAGTTTTTCTAGAACTTCGATAGAACTTCATGAATTTATTAAATATATGTTCCAAATCAGATTGTAAAGTTATTATTCAGATTATTGTATGAATTTCAGAACCCTAGCTTTGTAGTTCTTTAGTTCTTGAATTACACATGCTAGGTCAGATATTTCAGTTATTCATGCCTCAGTTTTAATGCATCATTATCAGATTAAATGTTGCATTCTTAGTTTGCATGTTCAGTTTTGAGCTATCCAGTATTTACAGAAATTCAGACATAATCAGTTAACTACATAAATCAATGGGAGTAGCATAATACCAAGTTGGACTAGGGTTCAGCATACCCAATTAGTCCCAGAACTACTAGCCAAGTAGGTTGTAAGTCCCCTTTGTGGGTATCAATTTAGTGATCACGCCAGCATGCCTTTATACCTCTGGCAGGGTATATTAGGTCCTCTCGATGGGGCGTATACATCGGACTCCACATTTAGATCATGTGATTTTATTATCGGTTATTAGTAGCTCCCACAGTTCAGTCAGACTCTATTACATTGACCATTTATTAGTATATTCAGTATTCAGTTTCAGCATGTTATAAATTGGTCATTGTATTCAGTATATCATGTTCAGATTTCTATACTTGCTTTTGTGCTTGTTCAGTTATATTTTATTTCAGCTTTACTCTATCCTACATGCTCAATACCTTCAAGTACTGACGCATACGTGCGCTACATCTTTTCGTGATGTAGGTTCAGGTTCTTAGCATCCAGATCGCCATTAGATCGATTTCCGATCTCCAGTTCAACAGATTCAGTGGTGAGTCCTCATTCTCCGAGGACAATAGTCATGAGTTTCTTTTCAGTATTTAGTCTTTTAGTTTCAGTTTTTACTAGACTTAGTTGGGGCTTGCCCAGTATTTTTAGTCCAGTTTAGAGGCTATTTTCAGACATAGTTAGTTTAAGTTTAGCGTTCAGTTAATATTTTCTTTGTATTAAACTTATCAGGTTTTATATATCTTAGTTTTAGCATATGTGTATTCCCTATCTTTTCATTTTAAGTATGATTTAGCTTCTGCAACGGTTTATTATCTTTAGTATGCTCATGATCATGCCAGTAGGGTTAGCTTGGGATCACTTGTGGTCCTAGGTTTCATGTCCGCGTCTCGAGAGTAGCTCGAGGCGTGACACATTTGGTCCTGGACAGGTGACAAATTAAGTCGAGTATGAAAAGGAGGCTTGTAACCGCTTAACCATGCATGCGGAGCGCTTCACACCCATAATTAAGAACTTACATGGACATAATTTCCAAATCTCTTGGTGCATTGTCACTCGGATTGGAAAGTTGCTTTCGGTGAAGACCAAGATTTCCGAAGGCAAAATTGAAACCAAGAAATCTAAAGAAAAACCCACATGCCTTCTGATAGGGGTGTGGTTTGATTGTGGTTGAAGTCGCTCCTCTGCTCGCGTCCTAAGAGTTTGACACTCCTCTCTGGATTATGTCCCAATTCGCTGCTAAGAATAGTTCCACGTTGTGCCACACCCTTTTTGATGTCGTTCGCACTTGTGGTTCATTTTGGAAAATTCATCCTTTCGGATGCTCTCTACAAAGACTGAGATAAAACTCATTAGCATAAGAATGCAATTCAAATGGTAGATAGTGTCTTTTACCGTGTTACACTTAATTGCTCTCCTTCAACATTTGACGCCAACTCCATTGGGTTTGACGTAAAACAAATAAAGCTTATGTCTTATATTTGCAATATAATCTTCACTGTACTCTTCATTTGATTTCAAAATGAATAAAATTTGATGCAGTATGTTGATATTTCTCTCGATGTCGTCTTCGATGATTCTCTTGTTGTTTACTCTTGCCAAATAAAGGATGCAATTGATTTGATTTCTTATGATGGGTAAATATTTCTCTTGTGGATGCACGATTTCCTTCTTTTGCAATGCATGATTTCTTTTTCGCGATGCATGGATTCCTTATCTTGTAATGCATGACTTTTTCCGTGATGCATGAATCTTTCTCTTGCAATGCATGACTTTTTCTGTGATGTGTGAATCTCTTTCTCTTGCTATGCATGACTTCTTTTCCGCGATGCGTGAGTTTTTTTTCTTGCAATGCTTGACTTCTTTTCCGTGATGCATGAATTTTCTCTTGCAATGCATGACTTTTCTCGCGATGCATAAATCTCTTTCTCTTGCTATGCATGACTTCTTTTCCAAGATACAATAGTTCTTTCTCTTGCAATGCATGGCTTCTCTTCCATGATCATAAATTTTCTCTTGCAATGCATGACTTCTTTTCCGCGATGTAAAAAATTTCTCTTGCAATGCATGGCTTCTCTTCTGCGATGTATGAATTTTCTCTTGCAACGCATGACTTCTTTTCCGCGATGCAAGAATTTTCTCTTGCAATGCATGATTGCTCTTTCTCGATGCATGAATTTTCTCTTGCAATGCATGGCTTCTTTTTCGCGATGCATGAATTTTGTCTTGCTATGCGTGATATCTTTTTCTCGATGCCATCCTTGGTACCAAATGAAGATAGTGCTTCAATCGAGCAATATAGTGATCTTCTAGGTGCGTTCTTCATAGTGATATTGTCTTATCTGACAATACAGTAAAATGACCCTCCAGGTAGTGTATCATCTAAATCGATAATATGAATAAAATGACCCTTCGGGTAGTGATGTTATCATTTCTGATAATATGATGCAGATAACGACCTTGACAAAAAACCATAAGATGTCTTTCTCGGGATTTTCATTTGATTCATCTTTGAACATAGTTGGATGTTCATTATAGACTTTGTGTTGCTGAGAATTGAATGAGATAATGTTATTCATGTTCCCAGGACTTCGATATAAGCAACATAAAATATTTCCTGTAGACCCGCATCCCCACAAAAACTGTCAATTTTGGGGATCTATTCTTCCTTCGACTTCTCCATATTCATCGGACGGAGGAACTTTTTGATTTCCGGGTACACCTATAAACCTACATCCACAGAGATATTGTTAGTTTTAAAAATGTACTGGTCTGTGTCGATTTCTTCGGTCGTCTGCTCCTTGTCCTGCTATCTTCGGTTGATTTTTTCTGATCTCGCGCCTCTTGATAGATAAGACAAATATTTATGCAAATATAGATAAAATATAAAGGATTTTTTTTTATGAAAATAGATTTTTAAAAAGTAATATTCGAGAAAGGTCACTACCAAGTATCGTGTCATGTCAGACTTAGTGAACTTCTTTGAGGCTGATGCTTGGAGTCTATCTGATTATTTGTTGGAAAGTACTCAAAGTCACTCTATACTGCTGATAAACCCATGTTGAAATTTTTGAGACCATCCTCAAAATTTTATCCCAGTTAATTGTCTTGTCTTATCTTTAACTATTGATGAGCAAATCACAGAATTTGTGAGATCCTCTCAAAAATTCTGTCCTAGTTGCAAATCTAAAAGAAACTTCAGTATTGACTAGTTGAGAAAAAATCTTTTTTTTTGTCCCAGTTTCTATTATAAAGAGAAATAGAAAACTTACTGGAGATATGACCGAACCCTTATGGTGCCTACGTATCTCATTGAGGCAAAAATCATGTCAAACGTAATTCCCCCTAAAAGGCTAACAATAATAAGAAATTTACAAAGAAATCGACCGAGGCCGACATAGGCCGCCTACGTATCTCATTCTTGAGAATTCAGGTCGAACGTAGTTCAAATACAAAGAAATATTAAAAGGATAAAGGGTGACGGAGGCCAACATAGGTCGCCTACGTATCTTATTCTTGAGAATTCAGGTCAGACGTAGTTCATTACAAAAGGGATAAATTTTAAACAAAGCGAATACAAGAAAACAAAATGAATACAAGGAGATGACAGAGATACAAACTAAAGCTTCACACGTAATATCTCTTGACAACATTTGTGTTGATCCGTTTTGGCCATGCAGTGACATCCATCTCCAACAGGATCAAAGCACCTTTAGATAATACCTTGCGAACCATGTAAGGTCCCTGCCAATTCGGTGCAAATTTTCCTTTGTAATCATCCTGATGAGGAAAAATGCGTTGAAGTACCAATTGACCAATTTCAAAAATTCTGGCTCTTACTCTCTTGTGAAAAGCGTGAAACATTCTCTATCGATATAGTTGACCATAACAAATGACAACCATTCTCTTCTCATCAATCAAGGTTAACTGATTTATCCGCTTACGGACCCATTTAGCATTATTTAATTCAGCTTCTTGGATGATTCTTAAGGATGGTATCTCAACTTTCGCAGGTATGACTGATTCTGTTCCATATACTAGCAAGTATGGAGTAGCTCCAATCGATGTTTTGACAGTCGTTCGGTATCCCAACAAAGCATATTGCAACATCTCATGCCAACCTCGGTGATTGTCAATCATTTTCCTCAAAATCTTCTTGCTATTTTTATTGACGGCCTCTACAACTTCATTCATTTGAGGACGATAATCGGTTGAGTTTCAATGAGTAATATTAAACTGCTCACATATATCTCTCATTAAGTGACTATTGAAATCTGTGCCATTATCAGTAATGATGGATTCTGGCACTCTAAACCTGCATATCAGATTGTTGCGAACAAAATCAACTACAACTTTCTTAGTTGCCGACTTATAAGAAGCTGCTTCCACCCACTTGGTGAAGTAGTCAATGACAACCAAAATAAATCTGTGTCCATTAGAAGTGGCTAGCTCTATTGGACCAATGACATCCATGCCCCAAGTTACAAAAGGCCAAGGCAAACTCATAACATTGAGTTCGTGAGGCGTCACTCGGATCAAATCACCATGCACTTGACATTTATGACATTTCTGCACAAACTTGCAGCAATCATGCTCCATACTCATCCAAAAATAATCGGCTCGAAGGATTTTCCTTGCTAGAGTGAGTCCGTTCATATGCGTACCACAAACTCTAGCATGTATTTGTTCAAGAAGCTTCGCAGCTTCGGCAACATCAATGCATCTGAGAAGACCTAAATATGGAGTTCTTCTATAAAGGATTTCCCCACGTAGAAAGAAATTGAGAGCCATACGGCGTATCGACTTTTTCTAGTTGAATGTTGCATTCTCAGGATGAAATCCGGTCTCTAAATACTTCTTGATATCAAAATACCATGAGAAACCATCTGATCCTGCTTCAACATGAAAACAATGGACTGGATGTTCTTTCAACTCTATATCTAGAGGATCAATATAATCAATATCCAAATGTTTAATCATTGAGGCGATGGTAGCAAAGGTATCAACCAACTCATTCTGTGTTTTGGGAGTGTGTCTGAATTCAATCTTACGAAACCTTCTACACAACTTCTATATATACTGCACATATGGTGTGATCTTCGGGTTTTTCATGGACAATTCTCCTTGAACCTAATGAATTAACAAATCTGAATTTCCAATAACCAGCAACTCGTGAACATTCATGTCAATGGCCATCTTCAACCCAAGAATGCATGCTTCATATTCAGCCATGTTGTTTTGCAATTAAATAGGATTTTGGCAGCCATATGATAGTGTTGACCAGTTTGTGACACTAAAACTGCTCCGATACCTCTTCCTTGGTGATTCGCTGCTCCATCAAAGAATACCCTCCAACCAGGGTATGCTTCAAAATATCTTCACCCACAAACGATACCTCTTCATTGGGGAAATAAGTCTTGAGTGGTTCATACTCTTCATCGATAGGATTTTCTACAAGGTGATCATCCAAGGCTTGTACTTTTATCGCCTTCTGGGTCACATACACAATACCAAATTCACTCAAAAGCATCTTCCATTTAGCAAACTTTCCAGTTGGCATCGCTTTCTGGAAAATATATTTCAACGAATTCATCTTGGAAATGAGGTATGTGGTATAAGAAGACAAATAATGTCTCAACTTCTGAGCAATCCAAGTCAAAGCATAACATGTCCTCTCTAAGAACAATATAACGAGCCTCGTATGAAGTGAATTTCTTGCTCATATAATAAATAGCTCGCTCTTTCTTCCCTCTCTCGTCACGTTGACCAAGCACGCATCCAAATATGTTATCCAAGACAGATAAATATAGCAATAGCGGACTCCCTTTTCATGAAGGAACCAACACCGGTGGATTAGACAAATAATTCTTGATGGCATCAAAAGCAATCTAACATTCTTCAGTCCACTTTGTCAAAACATCTTTCTTCAGTAACTTGAAGATAGGCTTACACACTACGGTGGATTGAGCTACGAACCAACTAATGTAGTTCAGTCTTCCCAGGAAACTTATTTCTTCGTCTTCGGAAGCGGTAATTCCTGAATCGCCTTGATCTTGGAAGGATCAAGCTCAATTCCCCTTCTGCTGACTATAAGTCCCAACAACTTGCCGGCTGGCACCCCAAAAGCACATTTGCCGGGATTTAACTTCAAGTTTTACCAACGCAGACGATCAAAGAACTTTCTCAAGTTATTCAAATCATCTGAACTCTCACAGGACATGATTATGAGATCATCAACATACACCTTAATATCTTTGGGTATCATGTCATGAAAGATGGTTGTCATAGCCCTCATATAAGTAGAACCAACATTTTTAGACCAAATGACATCACCTTATAATGATACACACCCCAAGGCGTGATGAAGGTTGTCTTCTCTGCATATTCTTCAGCCATTAGGATCTGGTGATAACTCACCTAACTATCCACAAACAATTGCATTTCATGCTTAGCACAGTTATCAATTAGAAAGTGAATGTTCGGCAATGGAAAATTATCTTTTGGGCTTGCTTTGTTGAGATCCTTGTAATCGACACAAATTTTGATCTTCCCATATTTCTTGGTAACTCGAACAACATTGGCCAACGAAGTCAGATACTGTGTCACTTCCACCAATTGAGACTCGATTTGTTTGGTAATCTCTTTTTTAATCTTCAAACTTAACTCGGGCTTGAACTTTAGAGTCTTTTGTTTTACTGGACTGAAACCTGGATTGATCGGCAATTTATGGGACACCACATTCGTACTCAACCCTAGCATATCGTTGTAAGCCCAGATAAATACGTCAATGTATTCACTAAGCAAAAGAATCAGGTCCCTTCTTTAACCTTCAATAAGATGGACACTAATTTTGACCTCTTTGATGCACTCCTCGTCTCCAAGATTCACAGTTTAGGTTTCTTCCGAATTCGGCTTATGTTGATTCTCAAACTGCCGAAATTCCTCAGCAACATATTTTGGAACCTCATTTTCCTCTTCATATTCTTCGCCTTCACCATCACCATCACTTGCCTCATTTTGTTCGTTTGGATCATGACATGACATGATGTTAGCAGGTTATAAATTAATATTACTGAAATCATAAACAGACAAAGTTAGGAAAGTAAAATATAGCAAATAAGAAAATAAACAAGTTTTCGATAAAAGATGTTTTCATTCAAATTGAAAAGAAAACAAAAACTTTGGCCATGGCAAAGGGCCATGTTGTCTTTTTAAACATTATGAGGGAATTTCAAAATTCAACAATTAAAAAAACTGTAAAATGGTGGGTCTCGGGCCTCTTTCGGACTACCGGCGATTTGCAAAATAGGCATAAATAATGTCCTCTCTACCAAGATGTTTGGGGGAATCAAGTTTGGTATTGAGGTCAAGTTCTGCAGGTGCTCCCCAGGCTTGGCATCACGGATACCAGATGTCTCGACCTCGTCCTCTATGACAACATCAATTTCTTTATAAAGGCCCCAGATTCCTTCCTCAAGGCCATCACGACCGGCATATTCTCAAACTAGAAATGACTGGTACAGATGAGGGATTCACCTGACCAATGCTTGATTACCACTCTTGTTCTTCATTTCCGCTTCATCAGCTCTGAGGACGTACCCAAACCAGACCTTAATCCTTTGGAGGGAACTTGAATATGCTCGACAATTCCTTGAAAAATCCTTCATAATCCAAATCCTAGTTCGAATCTTTTCTGGAGCATCACCGTAGCAATCATCTTGTACATCGAGGGCATTGGGGGCTGCGGAGTCAAATCATCACCGGTGGCATTTACCAGCTCCACCGTGTAGAAATCACAACCTTGGGAAACTTCATCGAAGAACAATGCATACCCATTGTAATGGCTTCCTTCACCATGAATGACCAATTCTTGCTCCTTCCAGACAAACTTTATCAGTTGGTGAAGGGTAGAAGGTACAACCCCATCCATTTGGATGAACGACCTTTCCAAAAGAAGATTGTATCTAGTGTTGATGTCCAACACCTGAAACTCCACGTTAAATTTTGTGGGACCCATCTGAATGACCAAGTTTACTGCCCCCAACGTGTCTCTTTGCACCCCATCAAATGCCCTCACATTGACTTGGTTCTGTTGAAGCTTTACCAAGTCAAATTTAGCTGCCTAAGAGTCGATAGTGGGCAAATATTGAGACCAGATCCATAATAAACTAAGATGCGGTTTACAATCCTTTCTCGACACGCAAAGGTGACATGCAAAGCTTTGTTGTGCACCCTTCATTTGAAGGGTAACTCTTCGTCACAGAAGCTGATTTGATATCCACAGATAACCTGGTTGATCATGGCTGCTAAATTATCACTGCTTGTGCCCGCATGTACATACGTGTCATCCAAAGCTTTCATCGAGGCTTGCCTATGCAGTTGCGAACTCATCAATAGGTCGCACACAAAAATCTGAGTCGATGTATTCTCTAAATGCTTCACAATTGTATAGTCTTTAGGCTGTATTTTTCTCCAGAGTTCTTCATCCTTGGCCTCACTTATCGGCCTCTTTTCTTGGTCCTTCTTTTGTCCTCCATGAGTCAACTCCTCCGGCATATAACATCTGCCAAACCTAGTCATGCCTTGAGCAGAAGCAGTTTCGATCACAAACCTCGGTCAAGCAGGAGTTTCTATTGGCACCAAGGAAACATCCTTCTCAGGTGTCAGAATCATAAACTCCTTCTTCTCTTTGATGTTCAACGAAGCTACGGCCATTTCCACTCCATCATGAACGATCGGAACTATCGTCTTTGTCGCGCACCAATTGTCATCTGTCTCTATCATATTGGTATTGACACCCCCATGATATGCAAAGGATTATTGTTGACATTGGGCACGACTGTCTGGAGGCAGACCACCTTTTAGTTGATCGAATCCTGGATTTTGTGCTTGAGGTTAATACAATCCTCAATATCATGTCCAATGCTATTTGAGTGATATGCACACTTCTGATCAGGTTTGTAAAACTTGGAGCTGGTATCCACTGCTTGGGCCTCACTGGATGGATATAACCTGCCGAAGTTAATTGCTCGTACAACCTTGTTTGGCTTTCAACAAGCAGAGTGAAAATTCTGGCGGGTTTTTTCTCGAATCAGGGACGAGGGGATCATAATTTCCTTGTTGTGGAGGAGGCATCTGACGATAATTTTGGACGTTATGACGGGGAGATTGATATCTTGGATAGGGATTAGTCTGGTAATTTGGAAATGGATCTTGGTAGTTTGGAGGGGTATTTTGGTAAACTGGAGCTGGAGCTTGATATACTAGGGTAGACGCTCGATAACTTAACTGCACATTGGAACAGTTGGGAGCGATGCTTTGGTAATGATGATATGGAGTTTGGTAAGCTGGAGGAGAATTTTGGTACGTGGGTGTTGGGGTTTGATCATTCGGAAGGGGAGTATTTCGGTAAGCAGGAGGGGGTGTAATTTGATAACTGGGGGAGGGGTACTTTGATAATCAGCTTGTGTATAACAAGCGAGGTATGAACTCTGTGAAGGTCGAGAACAACCTTGGTACGATGAGGATCTTCTTGGGGTCTTCTTCCTCTAATATGAGACAACAGACACATCTTCTCTCTTTTTTTTCAACAAACTCGATGATCCGGTCGAGTAGCAACGCGGGTAATCTTCCTGGTTCTCAATCCATCTTCGATAGTCTCACCTACCTTTACTATCTCGACAAATTTTGCTCTAATGAGCAGCATGATTCTGTCGTAATACTCGGGTTCCTGAACCCGCACAAATACTTCAATAATCTTCTTTTCAGACATAAGAGGCCGAACTCTAGCTGCCTCCTTTTTCTATCTATAGGAAAACTCTCTATAGCTCTCGTTGGATTTCTACTTCATCTTTTCTAAGGAATAACGATCAGGGACAATCTCCATGTTTTAAGCAAATCGTTCAATGAAGTCCTTGGCCAGGGAATTCCAGCTAAGTCATTGCCTTGCTTCGTGGGATGTGAACCACTCCAGAGTCTCCTCGCTCAGATTTCGGCTAAAGAGCCGCATTAGTACAACTTCATTTCTCCCAACTCCCATGAGCTGGTCATAGTAGGCCCTTATATGCTCTAAGGGATTCCCTATTCCTCCAAAACTGTCGAATTTTGGCATCTTGAACCCTTATAGGAGGTCCAAATTCGGAGGAATGCATAAATCCTCATAGTTCAAGCCGGCGACCTCACGGATTCATTGCAGCTCCTTCATTGCCCTTTAAATCTCCTCTTTTATGTCTATCTTTACGGTTTTTTCCTTCGACCTCCGATCTCTTTCTTGCTCTTCGTAGTGGTCAAGCTCAAAACCATTTACATCGTGCTTATTGGGAACATAAATTTTGAAAGTGGTTTTTTGGGGTAGAGGTAGAGCAACGGAAGGACTTGGAGCGTTTTGAGTAGTTTGGTAGTTCTGCGAGAATGTTTGGGGTTTTAGTGTATTGATTTTGGTGATGGAGGTATGTTTGGGGATGGAGGGATGTTTGGGGATGGAATGTGTTTTGATTTTGTGGGAGTGGAGCGTTTTGGTGATTGGCATTTTGAGGGGGAAGTGGTATTTGAGGATTATTGTTTTGATGAGGGGGTGGGGTCTGGTAGAAGGCTGAGGCGTATTGAGAATTTTGCGCGGTTAAGTCGATAACTGATGGATTTTGAGCAGGAGTGGATAGTGGATTCTGAGCTTGTTCCACGTTAGAAGAGGGAAAGTATAGCGGACGCCTTCTATCACTCGAAGCGTTGATAGCAAAATCCGGTGGAGACAGATCTTGTTCCTCTGCATTTTAACCCTCATATCAGCAATCTATTGCATTAACTGCAGGATCAATTCATTCTGGTCTGCAATGGCAGGTTGAGCCACAACAACGTCAGTCAGATTAATTTTTCACTGTTGTCGCCCATCGTTGCTTTTCCCTTATTTGAACTTTGACCAGGAAAGGAATCTGTGTGGCCTTTAGATCTTGTGAAGTAAGGATGATCAGCCAACTTATCGACACAGACCAGTTTTAAGTACATGTGGAGGAAAAACAATTCAAAGGAAAATTTGTTAGTTTAAGTTTAGAATACATAATGCAAGATATCACAAAGAGAACAGATAAACACACAAAAGTTGCTTTGTTTGAGGACATGCTAACCCACGAGTAATGGAGAAGCTTATTTTTTGAACAAGCAGAAATTTGCTCGTTTAATTTGGGACTATATCAAAAAGGTTAAATCACGTTGAGCTAAGGTCTTTTTGCTGCATCTCTTTCGACGTTTGTTGATCTAGACTTCACATTTCCTTGTAGAATGAAAGGGGGAGAATGAAAATTTTGAAAGATAGGGGTCGGGCCTTTGAAAGGTTGCCTATGTATCTCACAAGAAGAATTCAGGCCCTACGTAGTTCGAATACAAAAGGAGATACTTGTTTTCATTCATTCATTCTCAACGATTACAAAAAAATTTGAAAAACAAACAATAAAGCTTCTAGTGATAAAGGTGGCTCCATCTCAGCCATTCTTCTTCTCGCTGCTATATCAGCCACGGGGAACAAACTCGACTCGAATCTTTCCCATGCTGACGAGGGATTCCAAGTCGTAGTAAAACTTGAGGAACCTTCTGATGCTCTGATCTGTAGCGTCATGATAAGCACAAGATTTCCAGATTTCTACCCCAACGAGATCGAGTGCTTCGTCATCATCTTGGATAGGAGGCTAAGACCCCATTCTGATCTAAATCATTATAGATTTCCAGCAATGTCTTCCTGAATGACGTGAAATAGTGACAATAAAATCGGGTGTGCTGACTGACTAACTCGTTGGGCTCTGGCTGGTCATAGGTGAGGACGGTATTATCACCCTACATGTGCGGGATCTTCGCAGTGTTGATCAGATTGCAGATTCTTGCCTTAAGCTACGCACATTCCTCTATAGTGTGTCCTCGTTGGTTCGGGTGGAATGCACACATCTTCTGAGGGTTTTCATGCCCAAAGCCTAAAATTATTCGCTCATGAGGCTTCAACTTGAGATGCTCGTACAAAAGAGCGCATGGCACGACCCTTGCTCCCACGCTATGTGTCAGCTCATAAGTCGGGAGAGTGATCCATTTTTCTCCTCCCATTAGACATCCCAGGAAAGGAGGCATGTAGACGATCTCCTCGTTGACATCTTCCCCAGTCGCTCTAGGGTGAGTGTCTTCGAGACCACTAATAGCTTCTTGATTAAAGATAGAGCATTTTCCCGCTTATATTTTGAAGCCTCTTAGTCATAATCTCCGTTTCTCTGTCCACGATGGCACTTCTTGCATGTTACTGCCATGTCCTCATCTAGTGCCACAGTTGCGGCTCTGACGATTATTGTGGCAATTTTAACTTGGAGTCCTCTTTCTTTGATTTCTCGAATCTTCTGCGTAATTTGTTGCATTTTCCTCTCCAACTCCTCTCTTGTAGGCTCCGCCTCGACATTCTTACCTTTTTCCATAGTGTTGATTTGACCTTTCCTGAGATGATAGAGTAATGTTTAGGATCTGGATACTAGGAATTTGTTTTTTGGGTTGAGAAACTAAGACTCGGAAATTTTGGTCGGACATTTACAATAGTGATTTGTATATATTTTTTTGGAAATTTTTGACAAGGAGTGGGTTAACAATGTCCTCATTCGAAGCAACACATCACATAAACAGTTAAAGCACATACATCGCGTCCTAAACATGTGGGGGAACTTTTTGTGCCAAGGGTAGGCCTAGCGCATTTGAAAGATGTACGTATGGAATTGAAACATTTAATTACCCTCAAGCAAATTCACATATAATAGTTAATGTTCTAAACGAAAATAAGCAGGGGGGGAATAGGGAACAAAATACAAAGGGTGTTCCCACGCAGGGGTCATTTAAAAAACGTACTGAAATACAAGAAAGGCAATCCCACGCAGGGGCTGATAATGACAGAAATACATATAGAAAAACCCATGCAGGAGCGAAATCCACTATGTTGTTCCTGATGGCCCTGCTTTCATGTGTCTTGTATTGCTAAAATGTGTATCGTAACATCAACAGGTAACCCTCGCTCCGGCGTCCTTTTTCTTCCCAATCCTCGTATTGCATCCCCTCTATCTTCTCTTTAACCCATAAGTCAAGCTCATCAAAACTGCGTCTCACCCTTTCCAATTCTGGAGTTGTATTCTCGAGAGCACATTGATTTTCAAGAAATTTGGCGTGCATTTCTTGGGCTTCCCGTTTTACCTCTCTTAGTTCGATCACAACTTTGGCCTCTTTGTCTTCCACGCTGCGGCAACTGTTTGGGACTGGAGAGGAGATACATTGTATATTTCTTTTCAACCAAACCTTATAAGTTTCATCATATCCGGCGTCAAACCAATCTGGAGCAATGGTGTCTTTGTTCATTCGCTTGGCCTCTTTCCACTCCCTTAACATTTCTGTAGTGTCATCCACTCTATAGTCTCTAATGTCATACACGTAGGCACGATAGTATGCTTCTTGAGGCGTGATTTGTTTCCTCCCAAACTGTCTTAGGACTCGGAAGGGTGCATAAGGACGGATTCCCCGAATACCTAGTAGTAGAAGTACAAGTTGTCTGCGGCCCTCTATGACGGCATCCCTTGAGATGAATCAACCGAGTATCCATTGGATATCTTCTTCTTAGTTCGGAGAAAATTTGAGCTCATCTTTCTCTAGTCTTCCGGTTTTCCAAATTTGCCTAAAATAGCATATCATTCAAATCCCTAAGAGTGGTCTTATCATCCAGCGTATGCAGTTTCTGAGTCCCATGCCCTTTCGCCAAACATAACGGCGTCTTATGGAGATTTGAATTTTCCGACCCTAAGACTAACGGAAATTAGTAACAAATAAATAAATGCGATAAAGTTAAAGAGAGAGAGAACTGGGTCCAAATCCGGTTTCTGTCCGCTTGGACCGGTATTTGGACCCATTTTTATTTTGGGCATTTGGACCATTCACCTGGTACATGTCCTAAACTCTAAGGAAACAATAAACAAATGACTAAGTGGGCTTAGGCCCAATAATAACAAAATACAACTGAAATAAAACAAAATGTGGGCTTTTGGCCCAAACTCTTCAATTTCCGATTTGTTTCAAATTCTTCAACTTCAAGGCCTGTTCGTCAGTTTTGGTTGGCTAACTCGAGATGGAGAATTGGGTAAAGTCCCAGTAAGGAAATGCGGTGATAGGATCCATGCGGACCCGGACAAATTTTCACCTTTCTCCGGGCAACGACCTGAGAGCAACGAGCATGAAGACGATTTCACCACTAGCTCTAACTTCAAGAGCTTTTGTGGATCCTGACTAGTTCCCAACCAACCACGAACGAGAAAGAAAAGTATGTATTAAAGATGTGTATATTAGACGAGTGCTATAACTTAGTGGTTATTTTCTCCTTGAAAGTTCCAAAAGTTTCAACTACTTCCTCTAATATTTTCCATTCCAACTCTCTGTAACTCTCTCTGTGACTGTTTTTTCCAATTTCAAAAAAAATAATTCCTCCTCTCTCACAAAAGAAAAAGATTATTTATATCAAAGGATTAGGGTTACGATTTGGGGGGAAAAAGAGGTGAAAATCTGATGAAAGGTCCCATTCCGATTTTGAATTCCAAAACCCTTTTCCCTTTTTTGGATCAACCAACATTTTTTGAGAGTCAAACTTAAACTAGAAGAGGAAAGGGGATAGAAGGTCGAGATGAGTTCGAGTGTCCTTGGTGAGAAACGTGGCTCCATCTCACGCTATCAAGGCGCAATAGCAGCTGGAATT
The DNA here is from genome assembly GCA_016801875.1 of Solanum sitiens. Lineage (NCBI taxonomy): Eukaryota > Viridiplantae > Streptophyta > Magnoliopsida > Solanales > Solanaceae > Solanum > Solanum sitiens. The sequence goes on from JABWTJ010000302.1 coordinate 642,779, forward strand.
GCGGACAAAAGTTGTGCGAGAGTACAAGTCGATATCGACGAGAGAAAGAAAACAAAACCATTTTTTACTATCCTCTGTTGTTTTTGCTTTTCCATGTTTTTGCTGTGAGCGTTGCTCACGCGCGAAGGGAGAGTGCTGCGCGCAGGATCCATCTTGGTGCCCTCTACGCGCTGCTGTTTCCATTGAGGTTGGGCGTGAAGATGTTGATGTCGCAAATCTGTTTGGGGCGTCACTTTTTCTGGGAATGTTCGCATCCGTTCTGGTTTTCTTTTGCTGAATGGGGAAAAGACTAGGCCGGGTTTAAATGTGTGGGCTGGGATCGGGTACTGGAGAGGGATTTGGGCTGGGGATGTGGGAATTGTTATGGAAATTCAAAAGTGGTCAAAAGAAAGGTGGGCCTGGGATGAGGAATTGTAATTGGATTTGCTGGCCCAAAAAAATGACTCTTTAAAAGTTGAAAAACATATATAGACTTGGGATAAAATCTTGAATAAATTTCGGTTATATTCAAATTTAGTTCGATCGATGAATTAGTCAAAATCTAAACAAACCGAATTTATATGAAAATTAATTAATGAACCTCGCTTAACTTTAACGAAATGAAAAAAAAATTAACTATAAACTAAATAATTAAAGATATAATTTATTATATGTCTACACTAATTAGTTGGATACTTATCTAAAAGTAAAATCTTTTGACTCGATTTTTTTAAAATATTAATAAAATATGTTAATTATATAAAAATGTATTTATCGCTCAAAAATCATAAAATGACTAAAATTAACTTGAAAAAATATTTCAATTTTATAAAATTAATTATTCGCAATCGTTTGGAATTAAAAAGAGGTTCGAAGATTAATTTATATCGGGGAGGGTCAAAATCGGGTGTCAACACCTCCTATAAGGAAGGTGAATTATCGATCAGACCCAAATATATTGCCTCCCTTAAAGAAAATGGATAAACATTCTTGTCTGAAGTGCTTTCTATGTTTTCAAATAAACTAATACCAAAATAGTCTTTTTCTCGCATATGAAACATTATTTGTCGATCGAACTATAAATGAATCACTTTCCTTAAAGAGAATGTAAAAACACACACTCTGGTTAGGACCGCTTGCCTTGTAAGAAAGTTTTTCACATAAACTAACAAATCCTCATATAGAAAAGGTGAGTGATTTGCCTCAATTGAAAATGAATTATCATCCAAACATAGAAAGGAGAAACACCTTAGATAGGAGCGCTTATCCCTGTAAGGAAGTATTCAAACAAACTAAAAATCCGAAGTTGTTCTTCCTTCTTTCAAGATGGTGATTTTTTTTATAACTATAACTGTATTTGATAACTTCGATGATTCGTTATATTTATTTGGTAAGAATCTCTTATTTCTTTACAACATATATTTTATGTTGCAAATATCAATTTATGAATTTTTAACATTATTATTTGTGTAGAAGATGAAATGAATACATTATCGTTTGGGTTAATCATGCAACACACATAATTCCTAGAGACTAGTGTATTTATATATGTAAAGGATGGACAATATCGTGTAATTAATTAATTGTTTTAGATTATTGTAATTTGGTGATTCATGGGAACAAACAAGTTATACCATAAAACATACTAAACCTTGTCATTATGATATTATGACATTTAGTATTACTAAAGTGGAGGTTTTAGGAAAAACGATAAAAGTGTGAACTGATAACGTATTATTAGATGTTAAAGAGGAAAGTATAATTAATTGTGATTTGTCGGTTAGTTAAATAAATTAAAATGCAAATTCATTCACTTAACTAGTTTTTGGACACGTGTTTCGCACGTGTTCCACGTTAATTTTCATTGATATGTTAAAATGACTAAATTTCTATGAAAACATGTATATAGTGAGTATATGACAAAAAACACCAACTGAAGGGCGTATTTTGATATTTCAAACTAATTCTTTTTAAGCAACAAACTGTAACTTTAGAATTTTTGTTTTTAGTTAGTAAGCTTTTAATAAAGTCACAATGGCTAATGTAAGCCCAAGTTAATGAGAGTATAGACTTACGACAACAAAACATTCAACGAAAACTAAATCAAGAAGTTTAATTGAGAAAAAACAGACACTCAAAACAAACAGAGAAGAAAAAATATAGTCTATACATGCTTCTTAAGTTTTTGATTAATAATAATATAGATGGGAAAGTTAATACAAAATTATTGTAGAATTTCTGAATTCTTATGAACTCCTTCTCCCATATCCAACCATTTACTTTAGCTATAGAATAAAAATACTAACCTTGGGTAAGGATTTCATAAAACAAAAAAAAATCATGAATTTATTTACATAAAAATGAAGGAATACCGAAAGTTATTGTAAAGTTTTAGATTAAATATTTGGGGGTTATGAATATCAAATTTAAAGCTGCTCAAATTCTTACTCACATTATCACTAATTCATTATGTTGTGGTAGGCTCGTGTTGTAGAAACACATTCAACCTAACTAGGGTTCTATTACCCTACTGAACTAGTATTTTATTTATTTTCATATACCTTTAATTTTGTGCTAACTTCAACCAAATAAGTTGATTGTGTTTGTACAACATGTGCCCGACTCTCTTTCTTTAGTTGTCAAACATTTTTTAGTTGTGGTACTCCTCTAATTTTATCAAATGTGTAGTTGTTAACTTTCCATTTTATTTGATGGTTCTGTTTGATATAAGTTAATACAAGCCATATGTGTTGATGCAGGAGCAATTGTTGAAAAAGAAGGCAGAGTAAATTGAGAAACTGAAAAACAAGATTTCTCTAGTCCACCAGTCAGCAGAAGAAAAAAGAGAGATAATTGAAGCAAAACGTGGAGAAAATCTTCTTACCGCTGACAAGATGGCTGCAAAATGTCGGGCCTCTGCAAGTTCTCCAAAGAAACCACTCCTTGGATGTTTCTGAAGTGGAAAATACTAGATTTGTATCACTGTTATAAAAGTCGTATAGTGAAGTTTGTGGATTGAGAATTTCTTTGCATTTGAAACATTGTGTGCTTATAAGCCTTGTGGAATCTATTGCTTTCGTTATTACGAGTGCATAACAATGTATTCGAGTGTATATAAAAGCTGGTGAAAATTATCTCTGCAATTGTATTGAAAGAAACCTACTATATTAGCAATGTGGCCAACTCCAAAACAAGCCTCTTAATTCAAAAGATTTGATATTAGACACTAAAAATGAATCGCTTATTACAAGGTTGTTGTGTGCTTACTGTTGAGTCCATCCCATTTTTTGGTCAACTTTAGCTATTCAATTACTACAAGCAATTGTTAAAAAGGAATAGTAATTGGAGTTGAAAATCAAAGATTTGGTGGTTGGCAAATTGGTAATATTTGCAACCATTTTTGACTTTGCTATATTTGTCTATGTCATTAGTGATATAGGCATGATTTTATCTTCTATAAATAGAGCATTCTTGCTCATTTGTATAACACACCAAGTTAGAGAGAAAAACCATTTTGAGAGCAAAGTGAGGTATTCCATAGACTATACAAGAGAATAGTCTGTGAAGAAAAATAGAGTGTGAGCGATATTTTAGTAAGACGGAAACCAAAAGAGTGTTGTTCCTTTTGAGTGTGTAGTAGTCACTTTGAGTATTATATTCGTGACTACACAGTGTAAAATTCCTTACTGTAGTAACATCAGTTGCTCCTCTTGGCCCGTGGTTTTTCCCTAATTCATAAGGGTTTCCACGTAAAACTTTTGGTGTCGTTATTTTCCCATTTTATTTCCATTACTTTTACCATATATATTATTGTGCTTGTCCGCATTTTCCCAACAAACTGGTATCAGAGCCAAGGTTTTATCTGAGTATGCTCTGTGGTTGCAGCACAGTCTGAACTTCCACATCAAAAAAGATTTACTTTGATTTGCGATAACTATATTTTTTTTGGGAAAAACAATGGAAGCCAACACAAGTAGAATGGTTACTTTGAATGGTGTTAATTATGCCATTTGGAAGGGGAAAATGGAAGATCTGCTTTATGTTAAGAATTGTAGTATTTACCACTGTAAAGCCTGATAACAAAACAGATGAAGAGTGGAATCTGTTGCACAGATAGGTTTGTGGATTCATTAGGCAATGGGTCGACGATAATGTGTTGAACCATATTTCTGGGGAAACACATGCTCGAACCCTATGGGAGCATCTTGAAAGTTTGTATGCTCGGAAGACTGGCAACAACAAAATGTTCTTAATAAAGCAGATGTTGAGTTTGAAGTATCATGATGGTTTTCCGATGACAGACCATCTGAATAATTTTTAGGGGATTGTGAACCAATTATCTGCTATGGGCATCAAATTTGATGAAGAAATTCAAGGCTTGCTTCTACTTGGTTCTCTACCAGACTCTTGGGAAACATTTAGAACGTTATTGTCAAATTCTGCTCTGGATGGTGTGATCTCTATGGATTCCGCCAAGAGTAGTGTCTTGAACGAAGAGATGAGAAGAAAAACTCAAGGTTCCTCTTCGTCGGATGTCCTGATAACTAGCCCCAGGGGGAGAAATAAAACTCGTGGTTCTCAGTATAGAGAAAAAAATAGGAGCAAATCCAAAGGCAGACTTAAGGATATTGAGTGCTATCATTGTGGCATGAAAGGGCACACAAATAAGTTCTGCAGGAAGTTGAAGAGGGAGAACAAAAACAAAGAGGAAACTAAAGAAGATGGCAATGAAAATTGTGTAGCCACCGTTACCACCGAAGTTCTTGTTACTGTCCTTGATGCGGATATGATAAATATTGCTTGTGATGAGTCAAGCTGGGTTGTGGATACTGGTGCCGCATCTCATGTGACATCAAGGAAGGATTTTTTCTCTTCCTATACTCCTGGTGATTTTGGAACCTTGAGTATGGGTAATGAGACTGTTTCTAGGGTGGTTGGTATTGATACAATTTGTTTGGAAACTTGTGTTGGAACTAAACTAGTTTTGAACAATGTGAAACATGCTCCTGATATTCGTCTGCACCTAATTTATGTTGGTGTTTTAGATGATGAATGATATGTTAGTACCAACGGTGATGGAAAATGGAAGCTCATCAAAGGTTCCTTGGTTGTGGCTCGTGGTAACAAACGTCGTGGTCTATACTGGACTACGACCTCTGCTTGTGTTGATATGGTGAATGTGGTTGAGAGCGATAGCTCTTCAACTTTATGGCACAAGAGGCTTAGCCACATCAGCGAGAAAGGACTTAATGTTCTAGCCAAGAAGAAATTATTGTCAAATTTCCAAAGTGCTAAATTAGAAAAGTGTGAGCACTGCTTGGCTGGTAAACAAAATAGAGTTTCCTTTAAGTCCTACCCCCCTTCGAGAAAGACAGAGTTGCTTGAGTTGGTGCACTCTGATTTATGTGGTCCAATGAAGACAAAGACATTAGGTGGTGCACTCTACTTTGTCACTTTCATTGATGATTGCTCGAGAAAACTTTGGGTCTATGTCTTGAAGACTAAAGACCAAGTGTTAGGTGTCTTCAAGCAGTTTCAGGCTTCAATTGAAAGAGAAACTGGAAAGAAACTGAAATGCATTCGTACTGATAATGGTGGTGAATATTGTGGACCATTTGACGAATACTGCAAGCAACAAGGCATTAGACACCAAAAGACTCCTCCCAAGACTCCTCAGCTTAATGGTTTGGCTGAGAGGATGAACAGGACCTTGATGGAAAAAGTTAGATGTTTGCTTTCTGAAGCAAAGTTGCCGAACTCATTTTGGGGTGAGGCTTTATTGACCGCTGCACATGTTATTAATCTATCTCCTGTTATTGCTTTGCAAAGTGATGTACCAAATAGTGTTTGGTTTTGGAAAGGATAGTTCCTATGACCATTTGAGAGTATTTGGTTGCAAAGCTTTTGTACATGTGTCAAAAGATGAGAGGTCAAAGTCAGATGCCAAGACAAGGCAATGCATCTTCATTGGATATGTCCTAGATGAATTTGGTTACAGGCTATATGATCCAGTTGAAAAGAAACTTGTGAGAAGCCGTGATATTATTTTCATGGAGAATCAAACAATTGAAGATATTGAGAAAGCGGAGAAGGTAGAATCTTCAAGTTTTGATGGTATAATTCATCATGATGACGTTCCTCACACAAGTGTGCATGATGTTATTGGGCTTAATAATCATAGTGACGCCCAGAATCATGTATCAAATCAATATGTTGATGTTGATAATAACAATGATATTGTTATTGATGATCCTATTACTCATGAAGTTGTGGACGAATCAAATATTCCGCTTCAGAGGTCCACAAGACAGCGGTTTTCTTCCTCCCGTTATTCATCCAATGAGTATGTGTTACTCACTGACGGGGGAGAACCTGAATGTTATGAGGAGGCCATGGAAGATGAGCACAAGGATCAATGGATTGAAGCCATGCAAGATGAGATGAAGTCTTTGCATGAGAACCACACTTATGAGTTGGTAAAATTGCCCAAGGGCATGAGAACTTTGAAGAACAAGTGGGTGTTCAAAGTTAAAGTTGAAGAACACAACTTGAAGCCCAGGTACAAAGCTAGATTGGTTGTTAAGGGATTTGGTCAAAGGAAGGGTATTGACTTTGACGAAATATTTTCTCATGTTGTGAAAATGTCCTCGATTCGCACAGTTCTAGGTTTGGCTACTAGTCTTAATTTAGAGATTGAGCAGATGGATGTGAAGACGGCTTTCCTTCACGGTGATCTAGAAGAAGAGATTTCTATGGAACAACCTGAGGGCTTCAAAGTAAAAGGTAAAGAAAATTTTGTGTGCAAACTCAAAAAGAGTCTTTATGGCCTAAAACAAGCTCCTAGACAGTGGTACAAGAAGTTTGAATCTGTTATAGGGGAGCAAGGCTATAAGAAGACTTCTTCAGATCATTGCGTATTTGTACAAAAATTTTCTGACAATGATTTTATCCTCCTCCTGTTGTATGTGGATGATATGTTGATTGTGGGCAAGAATACTTCCAAGATTGACGAGCTGAAGAAAGAGTTGTGTAAGTCTTTTTCTATGAAAGACTTGGGTCATGCCAAGCAAATTTTGGGCATGAGAATTACTCGTCTTAGAGATAAAAGGAAGATTTATTTGTCCCAGAAGAAGTACATTGAACGTGTACTGTAGCACTTCAATATGAAGAATGATAAGCCTGTTAGTATACCTCTTGTTGGTCATATGAAGTTGAGCAAGAAGATGTGTCCTACAGCTAGGGAGGAAAAAGAGAACATGGCCAAAGTTCCATATTCCACCGTCGTCGGAAGTCTAATGTATGCAATTGTGTGCACTAGACCTGATATTGCTCACGCAGTTGGTGTTGTGAGCAGATTTCTCGAAAATCCAGGAAAAGAGCATTGGAAAGCTGTGAAGTGGATACTCAGGTATCTTAGAGGAAGCTCAGATGAATGTTTGTGTTTTGGAGCATCAAATCCAATCTTGAAAGGCTATACAGATTTTGATATGGCAGGTGACCTTGATAACAGAAAATCCACTACTGGATATTTGTTTACTTTTTCAGGGGGATCTATATCATGGCAGTCAAAGTTGCAGAAGTGTGTTGCACTATCTACAACTGAAGCTGAGTATATTGCGGCAACTGAAGCTGGCAAAGAGATGATATGGCTAAAGCGTTTTCTTCAAGAGCTTGGTTTGAATCAGATGGAGTATATTGTCTATTGTGACAGCCAAAGTGCAATAGACTTGAGCAAGAACTCCATGTACCATGCAAGAACAAAACACATCGACGTCAGATATCATTGGATTCGTGAGGAAGTGGAGAGTGAATCATTTCACGTCAAAAAGATCCATACAAGTGAAAATCCTGCAGATATGCTGACCAAGACGATACCGAAAGACAAGTTCGATTTATGCAAAGAACTTGTGGGTATGAGCTCTCTCTAAAGAATATGAAGATACCTTCTTCCATTAAATGGGACTGGAGGGGGAGATTTGTTGAGTCCATCCCATTTTTTGGTCAACTTTAGCTATTCAATTACTACAAGCAATTGTTAAAAAGGAATAGTAATTGGAGTTGAAAATCAAAGATTTGGTGGTTGGCAAATTGGTAAGATTTGCAACCATTTTTGACTTTGCTATATTTGTCTATGTCATTAGTGATATAGGCATGGTTTTATCTTCTATAAATAGAGCATTCTTGCTCATTTGTATAACACACCAAGTTAGATAGAAAAACCATTTTGAGAGCAAAGTGAGGTATTCCATAGACTATACAAGAGAATAGTCTGTGAAGAAAAATACAGTGTGAGCGATATTTTAGTAAGACGGAAACCAAAAGAGTGTTGTTCTTTTTGAGTGTGTAGTAGTCACTTTGAGTATTATATTTGTGACTACACAGAGTAAAATTCCTTACTGTAGTAATATCAGTTGCTCCTCTTGGCCCGTGGTTTTTCCCTTATTCAGAAGGGTTTCCACGTAAAACTTTTGGTGTCGTTATTTTCCCATTTTATTTCCATTACTTTTACCATATATATTATTGTGCTTGTCCGCGTTTTCCCAACACTTACCGCGATTATCATATTACTGCAGCAAGATACTACTGCAGTATCATGCGTAAGGGGAAACTATTTACACTAACAATTTAATAGGATGTAATTTATCCCAAAGGATGATTATGTAAATGACTCATATCGATCACATTGATCACATTACTATTTATGTTGTATTCACCAGATAACAATTCGTCAAATCCATTTGCAGCAGACATGTAATCTTCAGACTTGTGTTGTGCTTGAAACATACCATCATCTACTATTTCATTGTCAACCCCTTCACTCATAAATAAATCATGCATGAAAGCATCTAGGAACTCTAAATCGTTCTAACCAAAATTATTCTTGGAAAGATTTGAGTTCTGATCATTAAATTGATCTTAGCTAAAGCCACTCATCGAATAATACAACAAATAATCTGTATCTGTTAAGAATAATGAACCTTCTATCATGTGTGCAAAAGAGTCCAAACTAGAATTTCTGGAAGGAGAAGATACTCCATCTAAAAAGTTATTGATTTATCAGTAATAAATTATTGGTTAGTTGCTTCGGTAACAGTTTGATTTTTTAAATATTGGAGAGTTCAGAAATACTCTTATTAGGAGTTATTCCTTGAACATGTTGATAAAAGATGTTAGAATGAGAAAGATTTTGATAATTGACAAATACAGGAACAAATGAAAGAAACAGGTTTGTGTGACGTGTTCCCTACAAACCGAATCCGACTTTGATAAGGAGAACATCAATCACGCAAATTAGAAGATATAAAGTTATGGAAGTATTGCTTTTTCGACAAGCAACCAGTACATAAATTTTCCTTTTATAAAGGAGTTCGCAACCAAGTTGAAAAAGGAATTAGCGATCAATAATGTTTTCTTATTTAATTAAGGAAATTTTGTGGAAGGTTTTCTTATTTATTTAAGGAAATTGTGTGTAAGTTATCCTATCCTAAACAAAGAAGGAAAAACTACTTTCTACTTGTTTAAGGAAATTGTGCGTAAGTTTCCTAGAGTCAAAAAGAAAGAAGCGTAAGTTTTTATTGAATCCAAGTTGACTTCTACAAGGCTTTGAGGCGGCAAAAAATTCCCACAAAGTTGCTGGAAGTTGCTGGGAATGAAGTAGGAAGACATACGGTAACGCAAGTTGCTGGGATTCCAAGTTCGAGTTGAAGTTATGGCGAAAACTATTTCCTACTTGGTTAAGGAAATAATTTGAGGCGGCAGTGATGAAGAATCCAAGTTGAGTTCAACAATGTTTGTGTAGCGGCAAGACAAAGTTGAATCAAACAAGGAGTTGAAGATGCGGCGAAGACAAGTTCGAGTTGAACTAGGAATTCCACACAAAGTAAGATTTCTAGTTGAAATAGGTTTTGGATTCAAGTCCAAATCTATAAATAGGCCGATAGTTTTGCTTGAGAAAATTGCGCACTTACACAGAGAGAAGATCAAAACACGATCAAGAGGTTTGAGAGAGTTTTGAGATTTATTGGGAGTGTTGCAATTTGTGAGGAAAAATTGTAAGATTATATTCAAGAGTCTTGTTTACAATCTGAGTTTTGTGAGTAGGAGTTGTTCGACAAGTTGTAGAACTTGAAGAACATTAGAAGATATAAAACCGGGGTTTTTTGTGTCTTTGGGTAGCTAGAAATTAGAGTTTATAATTTCTTAGCTAGGAATTAGAGTTTAATTCCTCTAGGAATTAGAGTTAATAATTCCTTAGGTTACATAGTCTTGTAATCTGTTGTTGATGTTCAAAGTTTAATGAAGTGGAGTTAAATCCTACAGAGTTGTAGGTCGTGGTTTTTACCATTATGAGTTGGGGTTTTCCACGATGAAATATTGTGTCATTATTTTATTTGCTTCACAAAACGTAACTACTGTAATCTGCAAAGGAACATATAGAATAAACCTGTTCCTTAGACGAATTCGGGGGTCAGAATTCCAACAAAAGAAGAGTAAGAAAAATAATTTTTCTTTCAAGAAGTTTTTTCTTCCCTTTTTCTCCTTCACCTTTCACCACCATTATGTATTGATTCTGAGTAAAACAAAAAGAATCATATACTCATTGAAAAAGGTTAAAAAAGAATCATAAACTGATTGAAATAACTTACAAAAGCTTTTTTTTTAAAAAAAAAAAACAGATCTAAAAATTAACATCCATACCTCACCGAAAAAGATGGAGATCAACCATTTTTGTTACTATCTTTCTCTCTCTTTTCCACAAAAATATATTTTATTTAGAATTAGAATTATTAGTGATAAAAGAAAATTTGAGACGTCATTGAAAAAAAAATTGGATCTAAATCTCCTCAATTTTTTCGACGAAACTCTAATTTCCGGTGAAAAAATTTAGATACGAGTCATTGAACTTCCTAGAATATGAAGTCTTTTCTTATTGAAATATTTTTAAAATATAAATTTAAATGTTTTTTCTTTCTTCTTTTTATAATTATTTTTATTTTTTTAACCAAATTGACATATGTCTTCTCATAATATGCCGTCATGCCATGTCAGCGGCGAGTGGATTACACACATTTTTTAATTTTTGGTGATTGTTAAAAAAGTGTCAAAGTGACATAGTGGAACATATTATAAAGTGTCTAAAATGAACAAAATTCACTTGAAGTGTTTAAGTGAAAGTTGGTGCCAACTTTAGGGGGCCAGCAATGGGTTCAACCAAAAAAATATGATTTATGTTCTTGTAAAAGCTACCATGATCCCCAACAAAAAAAATTCTACATACAAAGGAATAAATTATTGAGAAAATAATTTTTATCTCAAAAGTAAGTTAAATATATTCTATAGCTGAACATCCAAAAAAGAAAAAAAAAACGTACGTCAACCTCTTCATTAGCTTTCCAAATCAAATCTGGGAAATCTACAAATCAAAATAATTTGAAAGGAAGAGCAATTCAATAAAGATCTTCTAAGAAATGAAAAAACAATGAGTATTTCGAATTATATCATACAATGATTACAATTTGAATGGCCAATTTTGAAGGTACTTCTTGAGCTGTTAAATTCAAGGTAGTTCTTCAACCTCTATTCCTTACATACTATATGTTTGTTTCAATGAGTTAAGGGTGAGTAGAGTGACCTTGTCATGTTTAAAATGCAACTTGGACTTGGGATAGCCTAATTCTGGAGGAGATGTTTTCAACTTGCAGATATGCCCAACTTATAGACAGAGGTATAACTGATCACTTTAGTAGACTTGGTAGTGCTTCACTTATCTTAATTTTGTAGTATTCGTTTACACCTGACCAATGCGGCTTAGCATTTTCATTTAATCCTGGCTCTTGTTTACTTACTATGTTCCTTAGAGGTACAAGAAACTATGCATTTTGTGTTGCTTCAGACGACTTGCCTTGCAGTTAGAATGTACAAAATGGACACATCATTACAATCTTGTTACGTTTCAAGAAATTTTTTTGAAGCAATCATGGATCATTTACTGTTATCACTGGCCTATATGCTCTTTTCACGCAGGTTCCATTACAAAAATCCAAAGACTTTTTTTTCCTTGTTTCTCGTCCTGAATAAGCTATCCCTCCCAATTGTCACTGAGAGTGTTATGGATGGGCCAGGACCAGTATGGGTGAAGTATCCCAACACTGAATTAAGAGACTATGTTTGAGATCCGGGTTGATAAATACTTGTGAGAGCAAATTAGACTTGAGCAACTTGTTGAGAAAAATGTCTAGTCCTCTCATTCCTTTTCTCTGAATTCTGCTTCTCATCCCTTTCTTCTACTTGTGTTCCTCCATTTCCCTTTTAGTTCTTTACTCCTTTGTACGTACTTGTAATTACGAGTTAGTGAAATATATCTACCGGTTGTTCGAGTTTGAATTGTGTTGGTCTAGTTATTGGGTTCATTACAGAGAGCACTTCACAAGTGAACTGTAGGAAAAGGCTAGAAAAGGAGTTCAAGCTCTGTCTTGGCTCTCCTTCTCAAATCTCACTTTAACTGGATTTGATTGCGTCCTCCAATGATACCCATCGAAGAAGGCTTTCAGTTACGTGAGTTCCAGGGTTTAACTGATTTAGAAATGAGTGACTTCGGAAAACTAAAAAGAACAACAGTAGGCTTAAGATTATTACTTATAAAAAAGAACTATAGTCTTAATTTGGTTGTCTAAAGTATCATACATTGTCATCTGCTTTGGTGGTGAAGCGTTGCCAGTGTCCTTCCTATATGAGTTCTAAGCTAAGAGAAATTTTAACTTTGCTAAACTCTGAGTGTCATATCAACTTGAACATTCATGCCTACTTAACGAAATAATCATATAGATTGATGTCTTTCATGTTGTTTTCCTCAAACAGAAGATCAAATAGGACGACTTAGGCTACAGTAGTGAACTTTTGAGTTTATAACTACTGCCACTCGTCATGTTACTATAAACACATTTTATACTACCTTGTAATTGACTGTTTGATTAATTGTTAATTGAGGAATATTTTTAATTTCTCATGTTACAGAAGATAATAGTGCGCACTCTCTCTCTGTTTGTGTTAATTTTTACACATGATTTCAGAGTTTAGAATACAAGGGTATTGACTGCTTGGCTTATTACTGCCCTTCTTTTCGAACAATATAGATGGAATAAACAGATTACATGCCCGAAAACTACAATAAAGAATCAGGTAGAAGACTAAAAAACTGAATTGTGATTGCAATATGAATCATTACAGAATAATATAGACAGTAAGTCGTGTTTGTGGGCAAAACTGAAGCTCTACAAAAAGGACATGATTTTTTCCTCTGCAACCATTTGTTGATGCATTCACCATGAAATTCATGGCCACATTGAAGTGTGCCAATGTTATCTTCATCTTTATATTCAAGCAAGCAGATAGCACATGCTTCTTTTGTTCCTCATCAGCAGCAGCATCTTTGTTGGTCTATGTCCATAACACAAGTAACATAACATGTACTTCTTTCGAAATACTCAGACATATCTTGATCCACAGACTCATTAATATCTTCTTCCTCCACCACCTCTTCTTCTTCTTCTTCTTCAATTTCATCAGTATAGGTGATCAAGAATGGATTGAGGCACTTGAATATTGTAATGAATGTACTTAGTATTCACTTGCATTCGAGCTGTCCTAGTCCTCCTTCCACTTGTTCGCTGATTGCCTTGATCAAGCAGATGTATATCATACTCCATTCCTATTTGTAACTCATTCACAATTTCTTCTTCCTCCTCTTCCTCTTCCTCTTCCTCGTCTTCTTCCATAATATCTTCATCCGACAACTCCTCTGCTGCTTCTTCAATTTCATCAACAATTTCACCAATATCTGAATGTTCTAACTTTATATGAGACATGATTTGCGTATGTTGCAAGAATTGATGGGAAATAGAGAGAAAGAGAGGAACTTAAATAGTGGGAACTTGAAAAGTCTTCTTATGCTTTAATGAAAAGACATTTGTCCTTCATCAGTGGTGAAAAGAAAAATAGGAGAGTTTAAATATAGAAACACTCCTATTAATTGTTAAAAGGGTTGGAAAAAGGAACCCCCCTCGCGCCGTCGTCGCTCGGATTCGGCTTTGGAAAATGATTGAGAGATTATTTTTTGGTCAAAGTTTGTTTTAATTATTTAATTAATTAAAAATTAAATGGTCAAAAATGTCTTCAATTAATTAGTTGATAACATAAACGTTTTCAGCTATTTAGTTGAAACTAACCGAAATGTTTCAACTGTTTAGTTGATTAACCCGATCCGACTCGGATCCACGTGCGACCCATTTTATTTTTAAAAAAATTCCGTTTTATTTAAAATTCCCGCCATGACTGTTCTGAAAGATTGCAACTTTCAGGAACAGACAATACCATTTGAAAGGTTGCAAACTTTCATTAATGGTCGTGTGGATTATGAAAGGGTTGCAACCTTTCGGAACCTGTTCTTCTTGCCTATAAATACCATTCATTCTTCAGAATATTTCCTTATGAATTTTCTGATTTTGTTCTTCTTCTTCTGCACAAAAATTTTCTTCGTGTACTTTCCTGCTGTTGACTGGTTCGCTGACACCAGAGTTTTTGGTATCTATACTATGGTAATTGAGATCGTTTTACCCTGGGAGGTTATATTCCAAATCAAACCTCGGATACTAGAGGGGAATAATTTCCTTAAGGGGACACTGTGAGTTCAGTAGACTTGATCTTTTCCTGTTAAAGTTTTTTCCAGATTCTGGTACGTTTTACAGTTTTTTTTTTGTTGTTGTGAATTAAATTTATGTTCATCTTTTGTACTAGTTCAATAAATTTTAGTTACTTCGTGTTTCTGGAAAATTTATTAGAATCGGTATTTCTGTTTTTTCCTAACACAGATTGGTAACACATGAAACTATAATCAACTGGAGGCATGAGGAGTTGTAGTCGATTCAAGAGAGCGGCGTCAGGTGGTAATGTACGATTACAAGAACAAGGAACTTGATCATGTTGAGACATGTTTCTTCCTGTGTTTTGTGTTAGACTTAATCACCAAAAAAACTATTATGGAGTTGACATGACCAAGTGTTGATCGTGGTCAACTTAAAACTTTAGAAACACAAGGGATCAAATCCTAGGTCCAAAACACCTCTTAATGCCTCGGAAACTGTGCTTAACCTTAAACTACACTAGGAATCACCTTATAGAGCTAGAAATCACCAAAACTCATAATAGACCTCACCAACCCCAACTTTTTACTTTGGTCAAACCTACCAAGTTTTCAACTTATAAAATTGAAATACTTCCCTATAATCCAACCGATCATATCATGAATCCTGTTAGCCATTTCCTCAAGTCATAAATAGCTAATCACTACTACGAGGATGGTCATACAAGGGAAAAGAAGCAAAAATCACAAAATGACCTTCAGGATCATTATATTAAGAAACACATTTTCATAAAATATATATATATATATATATATATATATATATATATATATATATATATATATATATATATATATATATATATATATATATATAGTTTTTCAAAACATTTTGACGAGTGAGAAAATATAGAAACGTCTTCATATCAAACAACCCTTAGGATATTCATCTCCACTAAAAATATTGTTTATATATCATATATTTAGAGAACCAATGTAAACCATATTGATAGGAGAAATTACTGTTAAAGCCAAAAGAAGGCCTTTGACTATGAAATGTGAATTGCAAATTTGAGTAAAATGTCTAAAAAGGAATGTCAACAAAAACATATTGTTAACAAATACATGGGTTCAAATGAACTAAATATTGGAAGAACATGTCCCTTCAAATGACACAAATACTCGAGCAAAAGGGTGATTTAAGCTTTTGTATTCTTTCTGAAGTCAATGCAAGTCTGGCAATCGCAGTCTGAGAAGCAACACACTTCACATCCAAAGCACACACAGGAAGTGCAACCTCCACATGTTGGGGAACGCAAACATCCCTTACACGCCCTTCGGCTAGCTCGCTCTTCAGAATCACCACACGAAAATCTAAAAAACAAGTAAAACAAAAAAAAAATGTTCACCAACAATACAAGAAAAAGAAAAGATCACAATAATAATGGTAATATTTTGATAAATTCTAAACATCACTTGAATAAATTATCACTGAGCTAAAAACATTACAACATTTGAATGAATGATATCACTCATCTAGTATCTTCTTGTGTTTTTTTCTGTTTCCTAGTTTGTTTAAAACTCTGTTAGCTACTGTTAAGTATTAGTTCCTCAATTTCAGCAAGCAAAAACTTAGTGTTAGCAAAAAAAGTTACATTACTTTACAACATCTTAATTAAACTTCGATGTATTTTTATTTCAATCTAAATTTATCAATAGAAGACTCTTTTCCATTTCTCTTCTTCAATCAGTTCTTATTCTCCTTGTTAAACATGAACAATATGAAAATCAAGGAAGGACCAATATAAGAAAAGATTAACATTATTTAAGAAATTGAGCATGAAAAGAAAACGTACTTGTCAAAAGGAATATCTGAGCACTCAAAATTAGCATTCACCAATGCATCATGGTAGCTTCTGCATTCCTTCTTAGAGCGGCGATAAAATCTACGTCTTTTGCTGCACTTAGTACATTTGATAAATTCATCATGATGAACAAATTTATGTGGCCTCTTGGCATTCTTTGGAGACATGTTGTAGAATTTCAATAGTGTTGTCTTTATCAGTGGAACTTTGTAACCATCAATAAAGACCCAAATATTATGTTTCCATCTGTAAGTCTCTTTTCCAGCATGTTTCTCAAATGCAAATGGAGTAAGATTATCTAATCACAAAAAATTAACTTTCATTAGTATCATAATTTGTATCAAATAAGATACTAAGAAATGATAATTTTTTTGTTTCATAAAATAAAACAAATATAATAATAACATGCTAAAACAGATAAGAGCCTACTAATAATCAAGTGATTACACTGACCACAATACAATTTTCAAGAAGCTATATAACAAAAGGTGAATGACTGAATGTGGCTTTGTTTATTGGTTCAAAAATTGAATCTAGCATTTTCAAATAGACATGTAGTAGGTTGTTTCCGAAAGAGTGATGAATACATCATTTTGCCATTACCAATCTATGACTTTATATATTTAAAGAAAATTGAGCATTTCAATTAAGAAGAAATTGCCTAGTATTTTTATCTCTATTGAGATTCAAATAAGAGATTTTGCGGTTTTCAAATCACTTTATTGATCTCTAAATCACATCCTTGAATGCTAAAATGAGAATATATATATATATATATATATGAAGAGTACTTAATTAGCAAATCCCAACCTCTTCAAAGCTAATCAACTCATTATCAAAGCTCAATTTTTTTATCAATAAAATTATCTATAAAGAAGAGTCTACACAAGCTTATAGGTTTACTTAAATTGTTATTATCTAAGTAAATTATATGTACTCTAGCAAACATATAGATGAAATTTTAACAACGATATACCATTAGTCAAATTAAAAAAAGCACATAACAATATTTCATGATAAGTTAATCAAAAAATTAATCAACAACATGCATTTAACACAAACACATTATATTGACGGTAAAAACCTTCGGGGCAGCCAGGGTAACATTCGCAAGCAATTTTGAGTTCACCAGAATTGAAAATCCTAAGTCTAGCACCCGCATCGCCATGTCTACGACTGGTGCATCCACACACAACCTCCACGTAGTCATCTCCTCTCTGCAACACACTCATATCGTGTAGCTCCTCTTCGCTAAACATTTCTCCTCACCGCTTCTGTTACTGTTCACTCAGTCAAAAACCAAAAAGTGTTTTATATAAAGATCATTTTTTAAAAAATCCTATAAGAGAACAAAAAAAAGGAGAAGCGATCGGAAAAGGTGAGTATTAATTTTGTGATGCCTTTATGTAGAATTGATTATACGGAGAATTCACTGGGAGAGAGAAGAGAGGAGAAAACCGAGAGGAAGATGGAAAAGTGAGGTATTTTTATGGAGAAAAATTACCTGAGGAGAAAGTTGATTTTAACAGATCTGGTGTTTGGGGTGGGGGTGAGGGTGAGGGCGGTATTACACAAAGCATTTATGTAAGGGGGGAGTTTATTTATCTTCTTGTAAAAGCTACCATGATGATACAACGAATAAATTATTGAGAATATTTTTTATTTCAAAAATAAGTTAAATATATTCTATAGGTCAAGTTCCTGAACATCCAAAAAAAACATACATTGACCTCTTTATTAGCTTTCCAAATCAAATTTGACAAATTTACAAATCAAAATAATTTGAAAGTAAGAGCATTTCAATAAAGAACTTCTAAGAAATGAAAAAAGAATGAGTATTTCGAATAATATCATACAATGATTACAAAATATTGCTATGATACAATATCGAAATGCGGAAATGAAAGGAACCCTAAAACCTAAGAGAAAGAAAATAAAGAGTAAACAACTAGATACAAGAATGGAACTATTAGGCAACAATGACTATATCAAAGTCAAAACCTCCTATTAAGAATTCCAAACAAACACCTAACTTACAGAGCCACCCTCAGGAGCTTTGATCTTAGGCTAGCAATCCCATCAACATGTTCTATAAACTATGACCTTAGCCTCAAACTCTGTTGAAGAGTACATGATTCCTGAGAATTCTATCATATCAAAATAATCTACCTAATTAACATGACCAAAAGTCTAGTATTTATACTCAGTTAATTAGACTAATACTAAAGTTTAATAATAGTTATTACAAAAGTACTCTTAATAAATAAAGGGTCATCTTAGTCTTCTTCTTCTTAGTCAAGAGGCTTTTATTTTAAGAATAACTATATTGCATTATGGTCTCTTTCTTTAATTAAATTTTTGTCCTTCCACTTTATCTCAAGCCTTCATTTCAAAGTCCTTCCAAACCTCAAAAGTATTGACTTTGATGTAAAAAACTTTTTAACTCTTTATCATGGCTTGGTGTGCATGCATCATGCTATGTGAAATTTACTTCAACATTTATAGCGCGAAGATTTTATTAAGTCATTAAGGCAGTAAATAGTATAGAAATGGCAAAAACAATAATAAAATATGATATTATGATTGATTGTAATGTAACTTTTCATTTAGGGTCTTTCCACTTGTAATATGACTAGTCTTGGTTACGTGCATGCACGTATATTCCTATTAATTATATTTTAATCCAAATTTCTAAAGATAATAAATCTTATATTTTAATATACTTATATTTATAGAGTTGAAATAAAAATTAAGGTAGTTTTGATACTATTTATAATAGTTACTTTATATTACACATGTATGCATGTTAGTCTATGTTGTAAAAAGAATATAATATTTTTTTAAAATGTGTTTTTTATAGTAGATTTGAGAATAATAAGTTACATGTAAATGCTTCCTTGTCCACTTGCATTTGTTCATTTTGAAAGGCCCTACACCCATGGCTATTTGCTCTCCAATAACAATTAATTAGTCTATCACCATAAGCTCGAAAAGTCAAATCCCAACCATTCATTGAAGTTGCTCTTTCAGGTAATCCTCCTATGACAGTCCGTGCTTTATTTTGCTTGTCATACTTCGTATGGTAGTTTGTGCTTAATGATGATATAATATATATGATTTTGTATAATATAGACTTCAAACACATACCATAGTGAATTCATAATTTGTGTGTAAATTATATATTTTAAACTTTGGTTAGTAGTTAGCAAATTTTAACTTATAGGATGAGGATCAAGATATTCTTAAAAAGATGACAGAACAACATCCCTCGATAAATTCTTCAGTAAGTTATTTTCCATCATCATCAGAGAAAAAAGTGAACAATGGAGGAGAAATGGTGGGAATGATAATAGCTGGACAAGCTCAAGATCGTTACTTGGATGCAATCACCTCATTGAAATCCAAAGATGATATGTTAATCGATCCTACCATTAATTTAATTCTATATATTTCAACTTTAAATAATAAAGAAAGAGTAATCATTCTATCAAATCCATTCTTAAAGATGATATACAAATACAGAGAACAAAAAAGAAACACATAAGCAAAGCAATTAATTATTCTTTTACGATCTTGTCTTGATAATGAAAATTATAACAAAATCTAATGTAACAATCAATCTGTTTTTGAACACAAAAAAATCCTAAACTAAAAGCAAGTTATAAACAACTCAACAATTCAACTATATAAATAGAGATAAAGATGCATGTTTTAGTAATTGAATTCTTATCTATCCTCATGACTGCAGAAGGGATATCTCACAACTTTCCCACAAATTATGACATTATTTCACCAATTTAGAGCTCCTCCACATAAGGATTGTAGGAGTAACACATAAGTTACTTTTCCGAAAGAGTTAAATTTATCGGACAAAAATTGTAGTATGCGAAAAGTCACATAAAAAATTGATAGGTCAAATAATATATATATATATATATATATATATATATATATATATATATATATATATATATATATATATATATATATATACTAGGTAAATTTCCCGCTCTTCGCGCGGTGGTGAACTATGTCAATAATCAACTTCTGAACATATGATAATACATGTGTTTTTGAGAGGGTACATTCCTGCAATAAATTGTAAATAATATTTTATCCAAAGATGATATGAAATGCTTTTTAATCTTAAAATGAAAAGGATTTGATTCTAAGTGTTTACAAATATTTTTATTAATTCTTCATTTTACTGTAGTTGTTCATCACCAAAGTCTTTACAAAAGATATGTAATTGTTTCAATGTCTATATTTGTATTTTGAAAAAGTTGTAAAAACATTATATTCATTAATTGCGAGAGTTTTTCACCTACACAAAGCCGCTATATACAAAATCTAAATATGATAAATCTTATATAATTAGTTAGTACTTGATAAGTTAATTAAAATATAAAAACACATCTCTTGGAGTTCAATGAAATAACGTATGTTGCTCAAATAATTTGGATTAAATGATGTCTTGGAAGGTCCCTTATTCAAAATCTTACGCAGTCGATGACACTACTTTGATAGCTAAAAGACATATTTATAAGGAGGTAATTATTTCCTTAATACGTCATTAATACAGATTCATCCTACAGTGAGGGTAATTCATTGAATCCAACCTAACATTTGAACCCCAAATGTTTGAATAAGGTTGAGTACAATACTTACCATCCCACTACATTCCTTTATTTTTTGAATGTCACTAATCGATTGAATACCTCGATAAGATAGAAAGTTGAATAAATAAAACTCCAAGGTAGTGTTGAACCACCCTAACTTTTGAACACTGAAAGTCTTTTGTTGCACATCTCAGGATCTTTTAGCCAATGAACACTCTATAAAGATTAAAGTCATTTAGTTTACAAGTTTAAAAATTCTAATCTACATGACACCAATAGTCTAATGATTACATCAAACTCTTGATTAACATATATTTACTTCAACATAATGATCAAAATCATAAACATAAACAACAAAGTTTAAAACATGTACACAAAAATAAAAAAAATTAATAAAATAAGAATAAATTAGTGATTGTAGACAACATACAAGAATCTTTACTAACAAAAATGAAACATAAAGGAAAAATAGAGTCCAGTGAATGCACATTGTTCCCTTTAAGAAATTAGTCCATTCAACTACGTGAAGTTTAAGGGAATAGATCCTCCCAGGATAGAGCGATTCTATTCACAAGTGTGTTGATACAAAAACAATGGTATCAGTCAGTCACTCAACATGAGCAAAGTACACGAATATAATTCTAAAGAAGAAGAAGAAGAAAAACAAGAAGAAGAAGAAGAAGAAGTTCAGAATTTTCGTTGTTTTAAAATGAGAAGAAATTCCTCTATTTATAGACAACAAAGGGTAGTATCAATAAATACTTATTGTGCTTTATCAAGAAGGTCACAACTCTTTTGAAAAGTCACAATTTTTCATAAAAGTCACAATATTTCATAAAAGTTGCAACTCTTCATAAACTCGCAACTCCTCATTCAAGTTGCAACTCTTCATAAAAGTCTCAACTCTTCGTAAAAGTCAGAACTTTTCATAATAAGTCACAACTTTTTGTAAAAGTTGCAACTTTTTATAGAAAGTCACAATTTTTTGTAAAAGTCACAATTTTTCATGAAAGGAAAGACTAATTTTGGAAATAAATAAGTTAAAAGAGAATTCTTGTTTGTGGTTGCGCCACATAAGCGGGCCTAAGGTTCTCTTTTATATAAATATATGATATATATATATATATATATATATATATATATATATATATATATATATATATATATATATATATATATATATATATATATATATATATATATATATATATATATATATATATATAAAATCCATGAACAATAAATTTGTAAGATACATGTATCTACTTTAATTTCTTGTCTTCAAGATGTAATTGAATATTTGTTTCCTTTTTCTATTTAGTTTAGTTAGTTCTATAACATTTTTAGCTAATAAATAAATATGTTTATCATGAACAATCACTTTGAAATAAATTTATTGTATCATATTAGTGATATGATAATATTTTATTATATTTTAATATGAATCAAAAAATTATAAGAGAATGTGTATAGTCAAGAATTAGATAATTAAGTGCAAATCATGATATAAATGCATGAGAATATCAATAATTTTTCTTGGATAGCATGACAAAGCTAATACATGAACCATATTAAATTGCTTGTAAATTTCAAAATAACCTTTGATATTCCTAAAAAGGATATGTTATTATTTTTTTGTGCATTTAAACATTAATGATTGCGTAATAATTTAATTTCAAAACATAAGTTATTAGAGGAACAATGTTAATTTATTGAATGAAAAAAGGTCATTTAATTTTTTTCAAAAAACATTTAATATTTAATTAATTAGAATATGTATATCAAATATACATATAAATTATAAATGATAAATATTATTAAATTAGATATATTAGTTAGGAATTAATCTAAGAAAGTGCAAAAGTCATTAACATTTTTATTAAAATGATACAATTTAATATAGTTAGGAATTAATCTAAGGAAGTGCAAAAGTCATTAACATTTTTATTAAAATGATACAATTTAATATTTTAATTAAATAAATAAATGTTTTAATAACAATTTAATTTATTGTATGGGTACAACCGTAATCAACTTTTAACTTTTTTTGTTTCTACTTATAGTAATATATGATATGATATATACACATTGCGTCTGGACACGTGCATTGCACGTGTGTCTCATACAAAGAGTATAGATGACATGAATCATAGTAAGTATACAATTAACCATTTAAAACTAATTTCAATATATACAAACTTTGTCTAAAATTATCAAAAATTGTTTTTTGTGAGTGCGTGCGCGTGCGAACGTGTGTGCGTGTGTATGCACGCGCTCATTGAGATGAATGAGATTCATCCACTCTTATGTAGAAGTCTCATGTTTAAACCCTAATAATTAGTAACTTATAATCAAGAGTTCTTACCCTCATCAATAGACTATACGCAAGAAAATTTAAATTAATTCAATTTGTATTATTAATATATACCAAATTGGCCTAATTGGATGCAACCCAAAACTTTTAATCAAATATTTCTGATTTGAGATTGATCCTTTGACTATATTTTAAACATTCAGTTCCAAATTCATATTTTGATCGTCATCTGCTTCAACATTTTAAAAAATGAAGGGCTTATCTAGCTTCTTGATTAAAAGCTTTGTGAAATTAACTGGATCCAACTCCTTATCTCTGGACACTTGACCAATGGAATGTGATTCTTCTATCATTGAATGGAAAATAGCATGGCCATTTGCTCTTGAAGAAAATTGAGAGTGACCTTGTTTAGAATCTAACTTGAAATGTGTCGTCCTTGACACAAGGTAACCTGCAAATTAAATAATATAATGTTGAAGTAGAAAATAACTTATCGACAAAATTTACAAGATGCATTGGCTATATATATATATACTATATCTAGATACGTGTGTTGAACATGTGTCTCATACAAATATATAGATGAAATGAATCATATTAAGCATACAATTAAGCATACAACTCTCGAGGCTACCTCCTAGATGTAACACAGGACCTAGGATCACAAGTGATCTCAAGCTAACCCCGAGTTTGGCATATCACAAGCATACTAAAAATATAACTATGTAAGAGGAAGCCTAACTGTAAAATGAGTCAAAATTAAATGACTCCAAATGAAAATATAATTGAATATCTAAGGGAAACAACCCCCAAAAAAACTGAACATTGACTCTATGTGTGAAAGACTCTAATATTGATGAGCTGTTGGGACAAGTCCCCAACAAATCTCTAAAACTGGATGGATTGACAATAAGCAAATTAAATTGAAAGCATAAAGAAACGTCCTCAAAATATGATGAGTCACCACTGAAGCTACTGAGTATAGGATGGAAATCAAACTAAGCGGGAGTTGGCTGCTTTGACTATACTGTAAAGATTCAATTCCAAGTCCATATATTGATCGTCATATGCTTCAACACTAAAAAAAAATGAAAGGCTTATCTAGTATCTTGATTAAAGGCTTTGTGAAATTAACTGGTCCAACTCTTTATCTCTTTACACTTGACTCCTTAATGTGATTCTTCAATCAATGAATGGAAAATAGCATGACCATTTCTCTTGAAGCATATTAAGAGTGACCTGGTTTAGAATCCAACTTGGAATGTGTCTTCCTTGACACAAGGTAATGTGCAAATTAAATAGTATAATGTTGAAGTAGAAAAAATTATTGTAAAAATTTACAAGATACATTTGCTATATATATACTAGTGTCTAAGATTCATTTAATCTATACTATTTGTATGAGACACACGTGCAACACCATGTCTAGTGTGTTGATGCGTTGCACATGTCTCATACAAATAATATAGATGACATGAATCGTAGTTAGTATACAATTAAGCATTTAAAATTAATTCCAATCTATACAAACTTTGTAAAATGGAAGATAAGCAAACAAAAAAAAGTATCATAACAACAATGAGCATTGAGATGAATGAGATTTATCCACTCTTAGGTAAAAGTCTCGTGTTTGAATCCCAAGAATGGGTAACCTCTAATCAAGAGTTCTTCCCCGTCAATAGATTGTACGCAAGACAAATCTAAATTAATTGGATTTGTATTATCATATATATAATAAATGAGTCCTGATTGGATGTAATCCCTACATTTTTACTAAAATATTTCTGGTATGAGCTCAATCATTTGACTATATTGTAAAGCTTCAATTCCAAGTCCATATATCGATCGTCATCTGCTTCAACATTTAAAAAAATGAAGGGCTTATCTAGTTTCTTGATTAAAGGCTTTGTGAAATCAACTAGGTCCAACTCCATATTTCTTTACACTTGACTTCTTGAATTTGATTCTTCAATCATTGAATGGACAATAGCATGACCATTTGCTCCAAGCAAATTGAGAGTGACCTTGTTTAGAATCTAACTTGAAATGTGTCGTTCTTGACACAAATTAACCTGCAAATTAAATAATGTGTGTGTGCGCGTGCACGCGCGTGTGTGTGCATGCGTGTGCGCGTGAGTGTGTGTGTGTGCGCACGTGTGTGTAGAAGTCTTGTGTTTGAACCCTAAGAATGAGTAACCTCTTATCTAGAGTTCTTGCCCATTAATAGACTATATGCAAGATAAATCTAAATTAATTGGGTTTGAATTATCATATATATATGTACCAAATGAGTCATAATTGGATGTAATCTCTAATTTTTTAATCAAATATTTCTGATTTGAGCTCGAGAAAAGAGAAACACTATGATAAATAGTGCTTTAAGGAAGGTGATTTGTTAATTAAACAAAAACGAACCCCACCCTAAAAAGGAATTTTATAAACAATTTGGCCGAGAGCACTTCCCCATGTTAGGAAGTTTTTAAATAAACTAGGAATTCGAAGTTCTTTTTCCTCCTATAAGGAAGGTGAATAATCGATCAGACCCAAATAAATTGCCTCCCTTAAAGAGAATGGAGAAACATTCTTGTCGGAAGTGCATTCTATGTTTTCAAGTAAAGTAATACCAAAACAGTCTTTTTCTCGCATATGAAATATGATTTGTCATTCAAACTATAAATAAATCACTTTCGTAAAAGAGAATGTAGAAACACATACTCTTGTTAGGAATGCTTCCCTTGTAAGAAAGTTTTTCACATAAACTAACAAAGTTCTATCTTCCTCGTATAGAAAAGGTTAGTGATTTGCCTCAATTGAAAATGAATTAATTACCACCCAAAAATAGAAAGGAGAAGCACCCTAGATTGGAGCGCTTATCCCTGCAAGGAAGTATTCAAACAAGCTAAAAATCTAAAGTTGTTCTTCCTTCTTTAAAGATGGTGATTTTTTTAGCTATAACTATATGTGATAACTTCGATGATTCGTTATATATATTTGGTAAGAATCTCTTATTTCTTACAACACATATTTTATGTTGTAAATATCAATTTATGAATTTTTAAAATTTATTGATTGTGTAGAAGATGAAATGAATATATTATCGTGTGGATTAAACGTGCAACACACGTTCCTAGAGACTAGTGTATTTATATATGTAAAGGATGGACAATACCGTGTAATTAATTAATTGTTTTAGATTATCATAATATGATGATTAATGGGAACAAAAAAGTTATACCATAAAACAGACTAAAACTTGTCATTATTATATTTTATGACACTTAGTAATTACTAAAGTGGACGTTTTAGGAAAAACGACAAAAGTGTGAACTAATAATGTATTATTAGTTGTTAAAGAGGAAAATACAATTAATTATTGATTTGTCGGTTAGTTAAATAAATTAAAATGCAAATTCATTCACTTAACTAATTTTTGGACACATGTTTCGCACGTGTGTTTCACGTAAATTTTCATCGATATGTTAGAATGACTAAATTTCTATGAAAACATGTATATAATGAGTAATACAATGTAACAACGACAAACAAATCTTTAATAATATGACAAAAAAAACACCAAATGAAGGGCGTATTTGATGTTTCAAACTAATTCTTTTTAAGCAACAAACTGTAACTTTAGAACTTTGATTTATAGTTAGTAAGCTTTCAATAAGAAAAATGACCAAATTCCCCCCTAATCTATTAGTCAATTCTCAACGACACCCTTATACTTCGAGGGTCGTATTACCCGCTGAACTTTTTATTTTCGGTATTTTATTACCCTTAAATGCTGACCAGTCCATGAAGGTGAATACACCTCTTGTAGGAGCGTGAGGGTTCAACAAAAAGACATAAAATGACTAAAATTTAACAAAATAATCCATGTGGCAGTATCTCATTGGAGATTATATAAGTAATTCATTTTTTTTAATTCTTTCCCTTTTCTTATATCACAAAATTGTTATACCCATTTCATGATTTCTTCAAGTTTTCTCAAAGTCCTTCAATGGTGGTCTTCTAAATTTCGTCGCTAGGAGCTCTAAATCAGTTTATAACTACTGATTTATGCTTAGTTAATCATTCATTTTTAGCAACTACAATCACCTAGTCAACTCATAAGAAACTTTTATATATGAAGCTCAAAAATGAAGTTCAAGTTTTTTTTTTAAACCCCTCATAATTTCAGCAAAAAAATAGATATATAAATAGAAAGAAGTCAAACCACAATGAACCAACAATGATGAATTCGAATTTCACTTTCTAATTTCATTCTTACCAAATTTGTTTTTCACTCCCACATTTGTGAATACTTATTTGTGGAAGTTTATTTTTGGATTGGATTTCAAATTGAAAGTTTACGTAGTCTAGCTATGTAGTTGTTCTTCTTCTTTAATTTTGTGTAGAGATTTTTCATCATTTTCTCTTATTATTCTCTAAAGAAATCATTAGCATTTTGGGAAACAATCTCTATTTGAAAGCATTTTTTGTGAATTTCAATTTCTAGGTTTGAAAAAAATAGAAACTTTACATAATTTTACAAGGGGTGATTAAATTATTATTTTGATTAGGCTTATAATTTACAGGTAAAAAAAAGAAAAAGATTAAAGAAAATGAATGTACAATTTTCGCGTGTGCTGCACAACTTTGACATAAAATTTGTTATGCCTTTTTAGGGAGGTGATTATTCCGTATTTAAATAGTTCACGGGGTAATAGGATAATTGTCACAACGGCGAATAGGTTGAGGATGCTTTTGGCTATTTTCTGCTTTAAATAAAGTAACAATGGTGAATTTAAGCTCAAATTAATGAGAGTATAGACTTACGACGATAAAACATTCAATAGAAACTAAATCAAGAAGTTTAATTGGAAAAAAAACACCCAAAAAAAATAGGAAAAAAAAATAGTCTATACATCCTTCTTAAGTCTTTGATCAATAATAATATAGATGGGAAAATTAATAACAAATTAGTATAGAATTTGCTGAATTCTTATGAACTCCTTCTCCCATGTCCAACCATTTAGTTGAACTATAAAATAAAAAGGCTAACCTTGGGTAAGGATTTCATGAAATAAAAAAGATCACGAATTTATACAGATAAAAATGAAGGAATACTAAAAGTTATCGTAAAGTTTTTGATTAAATATTTGGAGGTTATGAATATCAAATTTAAAGCTGCTCAAATTCTTGCTCACATTATCACTAATTCATTATATTGTGGCAGGCTCGTGTTGTACAAACACATTCAACTTAAGTAGGGTCCTATTACCCTACTGATCTCATATTTTATGTATTTTCATATACCTTTTGTGCTAACTTCAACCAAATAAGTTGATTGTGTTTGTTCAACATGTGTCTGTCAAACTTTTTTTAGTTGTGGTACTCCTCTAATTTTATCAATCTATGGTGTTTCTGATAATCTATTGGCTTTTTTTAATGATCAACATATCTTCATTTCAGATGACTCAATTATTATTTTTTTGCTTCATTCCTGTCTTTCACTTACAAAGTTTCCATGTTAAGTATTTTTCTAAAGATCTACTCCCTCATCTGTATTAGTGGAGTTCACTTGGAGCAACTATAATCCATACTATATTAGACTTTACTATAGTCTTTGTATGAATTTTATGTCCTTGGCAGAAGCGCTGGTACCCGTTGAGAAAAAGGGATCTATTGACAGAGGTACTTCCGATTGTTTAATTCTGTTATACTTTTTTTCTTCTCAATCACTCTACAGCTCAATGAAAACTAATATACATATATAATCTTGAGATGCAACTCTTGTTCGGTTAACGACAGAGAAGAGATTGTCACTTATCAAAGCATGGGAAGAAAGTGAGAAAGCAAAAGCTGAAAACAAGTATGTTATGAAATTGCGCATTCTCATTTACATGTTGAGGTGTTAGAACTACAAAGTGATTGAATATTGAATTTGGCATGCGTCAATTGACTTTTTTTTATTGTGTATAACTACTTGTTGTTGAAATGTATGCGTCTACTTACGTTGATGGGACCAGGTACTCGATACAGTAATAACAACAATAAAGAACAAATACAGAAAATAAAGATTGGCAAGCTGCTTTACGTGGAAACCTCCTTGCTCAAAGGAGAAAAACCACGACCTATTCTCAACAGGACTTTTCAAACCGCTTCCACTAATCTTCAACAAGCAAAAGCAAAAGCTGGTTATAACAACATATCAGCCTGCCAATCTCTTTACTAAGTAATACTGCCTATCACTTAGCTGAGCCTGAGCATTGCTCTCTATACTAATCCTACCAGATTAATATAGACTTAAAGTAAGAACCTAAGTTACCCTTAACCTAGACCTATAATGATTCACCCAGATTGAAACGTTTCTTTCACAATTGAAACAAATCCTACAATGTAAGAACGATTACAAGAAAACAAAATACAACAAGTACAAAAAGCAATGAAAGCACTTCTATCAGTTCCCTTGCTATTCTTGAAGATTGATAAATGTCTCTCTTTGAATGAATGAGTAAATGAATTGTTGTTTGTTTGATTTATACCATGAAGATTTATTACCCATCAAACAAACAACCTCGTCACTTATGATTGGTGAAGTACTCTGCCGCTTCACCAACTTTCTAACGCAGACAACTTTTATAACTGTCCAGCACTTTGACAACTTGACGAGTTCTTCATACTCTGCAGAGGATCGGGTCTCTGGACTTGTGAGGAGATCATCAAAACATTGAGAATCACTAAGGTCTTATCAATTTCCCCCTTTTTGATGATGACAAACAACCTGCATAACTTCTCCCACGAGCTAGTGAGCTCACATTCATTCAGAACACAGTTATGTTCCCCCTTAATCTATGCTAGCAGGACCTGTAGAACATAGCAAACATACACAATTTCCCCTCTTTTGACATCATTGAAAAGGAGAGACAGTAAACATATGCAAATCAGAACACCAGCCATACAACAGAATCCATGGCTATTGGCCACACAGAACATGCGTATGTAAGCGTAAAGAGATAATAAAAACACGCATAAACAAGGCAGTTAAAATAAAAAGACAGCACATTAAATATACTAGCCACTGAATTAAGTCAAAAACATCAAGCCACAAGAGTTGAGTACAAGGGGTAGACAGAAACAACATGACATATTTAGGACGGAGGGGAATGGGGTTGAAAGTGCACATAAGCAAAAGCTTCAGCTCATTTGCATCCTCATGAGCTTTGATGAGTTGCTTATTGAGAGTCTGGATTTCCTTACTAAGTGAGGCATTCTTGGTTAGCAACAATTAATTCTCAGCCCTCAACTTGCTTAGCACTTTCTCAATATCCTCACTGGTACCAGGTTCACTTGAGATCACCTTCTGAAATTCAAACTTGAGTTTGGCAATGTCAACCTCCTTGGCATTAAGATTGTTAGTAAGGTCATTCTCCTTTTGAGAGTTTCCTGCTGTTCCAGAACCATGCAACTTAAGAACGACCCTGAGTCTAACCTTCCATACACTCGTACTCCAGTAGAGTGGCCTTGGTGAACATCTGTTTAGTGGTACCTGGTACCTTGATTTTTAATGGCACCTCAAAATGGTTAAACATGAAATTCAGAATATACCCATAGGGATGCCATGTTTGCCTGTTTCCAAGTCATGCCTGTGCATATATTCGAGTATGAGGGCAGGATGATTTATCTCTTCAAGATTTACTAGTTTCTCCATGAGAAACAAATCTGTCGCAGATGCTACTGTACACATTTCTGTTCTAGACACTAGCACTGTGTTGACGAATTCAAACATCAATTGATACCCACCTTTGAGATACTTCTTTGGCACTCAAGCACATTTAACATCACTTCATTTTGTGGCAAGCTTGGTGAACTCTTCAGATGGCTTAAACCCCTCGATAGACCGAATTCCTGCCACATGTACCCCTATAATTATTCCCAAAGTTTCCTCATCCAAACTGATTTCTACCTCTTTGACAGTAGTCTTAATTCCCCATCTTCGAGTATCTCTATTTTGTAATAGCACTCGCGCACTTCGGTCCATGCAAGTATGGGGCAGGTGGTTCAAACAAGTGGCTCCACTCTTGAATGGTAACAACATCGACCAGTGCACCCATAACAAATTTTGTGAGTATGTCAGTGGAAAATACCCTACCATTTAGCACCTTTTGAAGTTCCATTTTTCAATTCTCTCCTCTCATGTCATCTCTGGTTCTTATTTTGTATTCTGAACCCTGGGACCAAGTCCCTTTATGGGTTGTGCATTCACGTTCCCCCTTACTTGCACCTTTTTTATTAGAGACTATCTTTTGCACACCTTGTCTCATTTTGCAGGGGATTTCCTTGCTCTCTTCTAATTTCCCTTTAGATTTTACTCTCTCTTCATCTGCTTCCCTACGTCCTTTGTCCACATACTTAGCGACGTCCTTATATTGAGTCTTGCTATCATCAACAGGAATAGGATTTATCATGGGTTCTATTGGCAAAACCCCTTCTTCCATTTGTCGCCTTATCCTGACGGTCTGGGCTGCATTTGCTGCCATGGCACTACTTAACACCTTTTGAGTAACACTCCTTGTCCCATATTTCTTCTTGCTTTCTTTCAGATGTGTCTTAACCAATTTTCCCTTCCCTTTTTGTTTTCTTTCTTTTTCACTATCATCACGTGTATGACGAACCTCCTCAGGAGTACCTATGACAGTGTCTACTCAGGAACTTCAACTTGTGAAGTATTTCTCCCTTCATACCTCTAATTCTCTATATTAATGGTACTTCATCATTTTCGTCCCCATTAGTATCAGCATCAAAAGACTTGGGAGTTTTGTCAAAAATAGGTTGACTCCTGGGAGGGACCCGCTCTGGTGATCTGAGCACATCACTTAGTAGAGATGGTTGGGAATCTCCTCTAAGTGATGCTAAACTTTGAATGGACATCAATTCTCCCCTGTTTTTAGGATACACGATTTCGGAACTCTCCCTTCAGGCAAGTCTCCCTCAAAAAACCTTTTAGACATTGTCGAGGAAACTTCCATTGACGCACCATCGACATCTTTAGATACTGGTTCATCACTAGGTTTTTCCACTGACTGTGCCTTAGAGGTTTGAGAACCACCCTCAAATAGAACTAATGTAGGAGAGCAGTGTAATGCACCTTCATACGGAAGGACAAAAACTTCCCTAACTGCAGTCTTAGGGTTATCAGACACATCATTTGTGCTATCTCCACAAATTGGGGTCGGAGGTGACTCTTCTAAAACAACAGAGGAGAAATCGAATGAACTGGGATTTTCGATTTCTTGGGAGATTAGAACTTTAGAAGAAGATTCAAAGTTAGACATGATGAAGAGAAGGAGAAGAACACTAACGCTTTTGAGAATTTGTCTTAGAAAGGTTGCCCAAGAAAGAATATCGAGAAAATTGTTATTTTTGTTTGAAGAAGAAGGTTATTTAAAATGAAGAAGGCATCGGGTCCCCAAGAGTGGTAACGGTTCATTTAAAAGTGAAAATACCGCAAAAACTGAAATAACGAAAGAGATAAGGATGTGTGGCAGTGATGTTGACCGTTAAAACAATGTAGCATAAAATGATACTAACCTCAGGAGGACCAGGTCCCCTTTTCATTTTTGTCAACCTTGTATGTGTGATTAAATCATCTTTTCAGCTAAGCACACCATGAGTGTATACCTACATTAAGGTACAAGGGATGAATTCTCAAGTGACCAGTATTTAGACAAGTATAGATACCTGCCCTTCTAGACATAATCAAGTAAGGAGTTTCTTGTGTAGGCTTATCCAGTGATTATGTAATCTTGTGCATCCCCAATCTCATTCTATTTTTAACAAAGAATTCTTTGCTTAGGGTCTTTGTAAAGATATCTCCTAGTTGATCTTCAGTTTTGCAAAACTTCATATCTAAATTCTACTTTTCAACATTATCCCTTAAGAAGTGATGTGTGACATCTATGTGCTTTGTTCTCTTGTGTTGTACTGGACTTTTTGTCATGTTCATTGCACTAGTATTGTCGCATATGAGTAGAATTGTATCAGTAAAAACACCAAAGTCCTTTTGTTGCTGCTTGATCTATAGAAGTTGTGCACAACATGATACAACAGCAACATATTCAGCCTCTAGTGTGGACAGGGATACTGAATTCTATTTTTTGGTTCCCCAAGAGATAAATGTTGATCCCGAGAAATGAGCCATGACTGATGTGCTTTTATGATCCACAAAAAAATTGCATAATCCGCATCAGAATACCCAGTTAGATCAAAAGAATCGCTTGTTGGGTAGAACAGGACTAGGTCCCTCGTTTCCTTCAGATATCTCAGAATTCATTGGTCGCCTTCAAGTGTGATTCCCTTGGTGCTTCTTGGAACCTTGCACACAGACCCACACTAAAAACAGTGTCAGGCCTGCTAGTTGTAAGTTATAAGAGTGATCTAATGATTCCTTTGTACATGATGTGATTTATTTCCACACCATCTTCATCTTTATCAAGTCTCATACTTGTACTCATAGGAGTGTCCAATACCTTACCTCCACCAGATTAAATTTTTTGAGTGGCTCATTGATATACTTCTCTTGACATATTGAGGTACCTTGTGTTGTCTGCTTAATCTGCAAGCATAGAAAGAAAGTGAGCTCACCCATCATGCTCATTAATTCAGCAAACTCTTTGGACAGTGGATTTGAGGTAGCTCCAAAAATGATATCATTTATATACACTTGCACAATCAACAAATCTTTACCTCTTAATTTTAAGAACAGGGTATTATCGATTTTACCT
Organism: Solanum sitiens; assembly: GCA_016801875.1. Lineage (NCBI taxonomy): Eukaryota > Viridiplantae > Streptophyta > Magnoliopsida > Solanales > Solanaceae > Solanum > Solanum sitiens. The sequence continues at coordinate 676,963 of JABWTJ010000302.1, forward strand.
CTCTTGAACTCATTTGCTAGGAGAAAATTTGAAGATGCTCATACCAAGCTCTAGGAGCTTGTTTTAAGCCATACAATTAAGCTTTGTGCAATTTCAGCACATGATTTGGAAATTCCGCATCTTCAAAGCCTGGGGGGCTGCTTGACATATACTTCTTCCTTCAAATTTCCATTCAAAAAGGCATTCTTGACGTCTATTTGAAACAGCTTGTATTCTTTGTGAGCAACAAATTCGATCAAAATTCTGATAGCTTCCATTCTGGCTACAAGAGCGAAGATCTCATCATAATCAATCCCCTTCACTTTGGTGTATCCTTGCTCCACCAGTCTTGAATTATTTCTAGTTATAATCCCATTCTCATCAAGTTTGGCTCTGAACACCCACCGTGTCCCTATAATAGTTCTGTCAATTGGTTCGGGGACCGGTGCCACACTTTGGTTTGTTCAAAATGATGGAGCTCCTCTTGCATAGACATAACCCAATCTAGATCCTTCAGAGCTTCTTTGATGTTCTTTGGTTAAATGGATGATATGAACGCTGAATAAGCAACCCAGTTTCGTGATTTTGACCTAGTTTGAATTCCTGAATCAAGTGGAGAAATCAAATTGTCCAATGGATGTGAAGATTGATATTTCCATCTGGACTTTCTGGTTTCTCCTCTTCTCTGTCAGCATCAGAATCACTTTCATCTTCTACATGATCTTGAGATACAGTTTCTTTTGATAGGTTGAGGGGACCAAGTCCTTCAGAGAGTTTTGCATTTTTTTATTTATTTCCCTGATCCTTCTCTTTGTCTTTTATCAGCTCCTCGAACTCATGATCGTCAAAGTTATCACTACTTATTTTAGAATCATCGAACTTAACATGCACGCTTTCTTCCACACATAGTTTTTTTTATTGAACACTCTGTATGCCTTGCTTGTAGATGAGTACCCAACGACATCACCTTCATCGCTTCTGGCATCAAACTTCCCTAAGGCTCCATTTGTTTCCATTAAGATTAAGAGGTCTGAATCTGAATACACATCTGAATATTAAGATTTGCATTAAGATCTAGGTATTTTGATCTGAATACACATCTGAATATTAAGATTTGGTCTCTAAGTCTGAACACTAAATAATTAATACTGTTTGTTTTCACTATCTGAATGTGCATGTGAAATTAAACATTATATTAATAAAATATTATAAAAAAATTGTTTCAACAAAATATATTACTTTTGATAAAAAATAAAGTTTGACATGTTACATTTGATTTTTAAAAAATTAAATTATTTGATATGCAAGTAAAATTTATTGTAACATGAATATTTTTTAAAATATCAGCATAAACATCTCTTTATAAAAAGAATTATTCAACTAATCAAATCTTTTTCTGATCCAATTGGACAAATATCAGATAATTTAATATTACCTATAAAATAGTATGATCAAATTTTAATGTTCAAATATTATAAAACATGTTAAACAATGAAAATATAAAACTCTCAAGTATTTCCTCTTCTTTGCATTAGTTGAAGTGCAAGTTCTTCACGCATATTACTCATTATCTGTGAATCTGCAGCTGTCCAACCAAGTTCATTTGTTTCATCCAAATCTTCTTCGTTTTCTCCTTCTTGCTCATCAAATATTAATTGAGGTGAATCGTATTGATTAAAAAGGTCATCATTTATACGCTCCTTTCTGGTAAAATTATGAACTGCAAAACATGCAATAACAACATCTCTCTGAACATCAATAGAATATGGAGGCATCTTATCCAATATAGAAAATCTTGCTTTAAGAACTCCATAAGCACGTTCTATAACATTTCTGAGTTGTGCATGACCATGGTTAAATTTTTCCTCCTTATTAATAGCACGTCTAAGATGATAATCTCCTAACCAATATCGAACGTTGCGATAAGGTGCTAGAAATCCTCTAGTGTTTGGATATGCCGCATCACATAGATAGTACTTATCTGTCATTAAAATAACGTTCAAATAATCCCAAAAAGAATTAAACATTATTTCATAATAATTTAAGTTATATATCTTACTAGGAGGGGGAAATGGAAAGCCATTATCTGAATTAGATACAATATCCTTTAGAACACGTGTGTCATGTGCTACCCCTTCCCATCCAGCATAAACATAAGTGAAGATCATGTTAAAATCGCATATACCTAGAAAATTTTGATAGCATTTACCCTTTCCTCTTCCTCTATACATGATTAGTTGATTAGTGGGAACAACTGCGTGCACTAATGTCCCATCAAGTGCCCCTAATGCTCCCTACAAATAAATATATAAATATTAAAAGTTACAAAAAAAGTTAGATAAAATTTTACAATGATAACATGAAAAATAATACCTTAAAAATTCTGCGTAACCTTTGTTGGGCACTCGAAATATTTGAATTTGAATTGGACGAGGTAGATGATATCATCTCTTTTGCAAATTTCATCATTGCTTCAAGAACCTCATGGAAATATTTGTGAATGGTTTGCAAAGAATGTTGAAATCTTCTCTTGATAACCACAAAACGCTCATTATGCCCTATAATACATAAAAATATTGCCATTTTTTCTTCAACAGATACATGTTTACTATCTGTGAGCCATCCATTATGTCTAAAATATTGACACAGTCACACATATACCTCACGAGAGATGCGCATCAACTCCAAACATTGTCTACTAGAAACAGACAATAATTTCATTGTGTAATTCTGACCAGATAAAGGTGATGTTAAGTTTTTATTTCTTTGAACATTCTTGAGTCTAAGATATTTTCTACACAAATACAAGCTTATCAACCATAATATATGATCTTCATTGGCCATCTCTAAACTGTTTTAACAAAAACAATGAACAATACACGATAATAAGCACTTGTATATAAAAAAATTCACTTAATTATTATAAAAAGTAACCTCAAAACATAATCATAATAATCAAACATAACATAAAAAAATCAAGAATAAAATTATAGGCACAATATAATGTCAAAAAGTTCAATAAGTATGATAATACTAGTCGAAAAATAATAAATAAGGTATCATTGTTCAATGCCTAACATTTATTTTAGCTAATTAAAAAAACTAAAGAATTCCTAATTTTTTTCCAATAACCTTAACCCAATTCTCTAACTTGTGAACGTCTAGCGTCATCCACGCTTTTATGTAGCTGTCACTTTAACAAAATATACTAACAGTTGTACTGTATAATGGTTCTTCCCATCCAAGTCCATCTAGTTTTTCCATACATTCTTCAAATGCAGGTGCACTATTTTTTTTAATCAATAACTCCAAAGCAGCACTCATCTTCTCATTAATTTCCAATTGAGACGAAGGAAATTTTCTTTTCTTCCCCAAATTTTTTTCCAGCTGAAACTGAAGATTGTGAAGGGAAATTATTAGGAACTTCATTATTTTTGTCACTAGCTAGTTCTTCAACTTCATCAGATATATCTATATCTATAGTAGTAGATACAGAAGAGACACCGGGACGGGAATAAGTACAACTTGGACTCCAACCATGATTTCCTGTTGCAGTAGAACCTTCAAAAAGTTTTGTACACAAATCTGGGAAAGGGTAATGGTGAAGTCTTCAATGTCTTTGCTTTTGGATGAGCCTATATTCAAATATAAGAGACCATAATTTTAATACCTCAAAACTTTTTTAACAACAAAATGAAGAAAAAAATTAATTAAATAATACTAACGTTTATGTATTCATCCCACTCACTATTAGACATCATAATAGTATTGGTTGCTGGATCATAAATATTGCCAGTCTTTTTAGTTATTGGCACCTAAGCTTGATATTTTTCTTTTAAATAATCCAAACGATTCTTCATCTGTCTTTGGGTAACAATAAAGTCATGACAGGTTTCCAAAGCTATTCTAACCCTATTCCATGAGTCTATCTTCAAACTACTTCCAAGTCTTCCATTTAAAGATATTTTTTGAATACAATTTTCTAAAAAAGTCTTATCTATCTCTAAACTCTTCCAAAATACTCTTGAATTTTTATTAGGTTGTTCCATAGCTCTTGGATTTTCATTAGGTTGTTCCATACCCCTCGGATTTTCATTAGGTTGTTCCACAACTGAAATATAAATTATAAGATATAACATATGCAATATAAAATAACTAAACAAAAAACATAGAATAACTAAACAAACATAATGAAGATGATTAAAAGATAAAATATGAATAAAAAAATATTCTTTAGAAAATATCTCCTTTTTCTTCGACTCTCTGATTCACATGTATTAGAAGATTAAAATACTACGACAATAATAATATATCACATGTAATCTTACAAGTAGGTTTGATTATACAACGAGTTTGATGATCAACATACATAGTTCAACAATAAATATATAACTTGGAAAATTTTCTTTTTTTTTAAGTTAAAAAATGTTAGCCATTTGTTGTAATATAATACCTTGGTTTTAGTTCTCAAAAGTATTACTACTATATCAGATAAAGTTCTATAATGATTTTACTAAAAACTTAAAAATTAGAAAGACAAGTTACATCAGTATTAATGTCAAAACTATGTAAAAAAATATAATAAATATGTTTGAATGTTAGTTGTGGCCTAAAACAAGAGATCTCAAGTGTATGCATGGTTCAACAATAATAATATATACAAGGTAATCTCACAAGCAAATTGATCATACAAAATTTGAAGATTAAAGAGGTCTAATGTAGAGGTTCCTTGAAGGTACTACAGTTCTCGAGTTTTTTAATGGAGACCACTATTTCCATGTAACCTATTGTACTTTTGGTTCTTCTCCCAGCATTCATAATTGATCATAGACAGTTTCAATAAAATTATTAGAGAAGTGTTCTTGAATGTCAATTCAAGAAAATTATTAATATAAAAAAATACTTGGAAAGATTATGAAAACTTACCAGTTCAAGAGGGAAGAAATTGATGTTTGATTGGAAAAGAGAGAAAGAAACTTTTATTTATGAGAGAAAAATATCACGTTGAAGCAAAGAGGCGGTGATTTAGGTTATTGAAATTGATAACTTATTAAATGAGTCGGAATGTTGTTAAGAGTCTTCTATAGATCTGATTCGTTCAGAACTTTTCAGACCCATTAAGAGACTTTAAAAAAAACAAATAGACTTAATGGGATGAACCTGAATGATTCAGATTCAGACCTAAAAACCAAACGTACTTAATGGGCTGAATCTGAATGATTAAAATTCAGACCTCCATTAAGTCAACATGAGGCCTAAGTCACTTTCCCATTGTTCAACACGAAATATTTGCATCCAAATGGCTTAAGATGAGCAATTGAGGGCTTTTTATCATTCAACATCTCATAAGGTGTCTTCTTGATCAGGGATATGATAAGGTACCTATTTGTCACGTAACAAGCTGTGTTGACTGTTTGAGCCTAGAAATTCATAGAAAGTTGTGAGTCAATCAACATGGTCCTAACAATCTCCACCAATGTTCTGTTCTTTCTTTCAACCACCCCATTTTGCTGAGAAGTTGTGGTTTATGCCGTGTTCAGCGCAGAACCCTTGATGAGAGTTTTTCAACTCTTTGCCATGATCAGATATGATGCTTCCGATCTTGCGATTTAGCTTTGATTGAATGGCTTTGGCGAAGATGATTAGTTTTCCAGCTGGCTCATTCTTTGTTCTCAAGAACATGTTCCACGTATACCTTGAGAAATCATCAACAACAATAAGAAATGAATTTCTTACCTCTTATGCTCTAGACTCTAACAGGTCCACACAGATCCATATGAATGAGCTCTAGAGGTATGGACGTGATAACTCCATTCTTCACTTTGAATGATGATTTAGTTTGTTTTCCATTTGCACATGCATTACAAATTCTATCATATGTGAACTTCAGTTTAGGAAAACCGTGGACTAGGTCCCCTTCAACGAGTTTGTTCAATACGGAGGAGCTTACATGACCCAGACGTCAATGCCATTTATCAGCATCATCGATTTAAGCACTCAGACAGGAAAGGTCATCTTCTTAAATGGAATCAAAAGCAGTAACATACATATTTTTTACCCTGGTAGCAGACATTACGACCCTCTTTGTTGTACAATTTGTAACCATACACTTGTTGATCATGAACTTGACCTCATTTCCTCTATCACAAATCTGAGATATGCTTAGAAGATTGTACTTGAGACCCTCCACATAGGGCACATTGTTGATTGAGTTGCTGCCAGATCTCCCTATCCTTCATATTTCGAGAATAGAACCTTTCTTTCCACTACCAAATGACACACCACCGCCTTGGTGTGCTTGCAAAGAGAGGAAGTTTGAAGTATCACCTATCATGTGCCTAAAGCATCCACTATCTATGTACGAGCACTGACTTCTTCCTCTCCTCTGCACAAGAATTACTTATTAGTCTTAGGAATCCACTTCGAACGGAGTTCCCAGCAGCTGTCAAAAGGCTTAAAAGAAACCTTCTCGTCTAAGAAGGCAAGGCAAGGTGTTCTTGCTAAAACGATAGCGAGGACCACGTCTCTTTTTCTCTTTTTCCACATTTTTGTTAGATTTAACAGATTTAGCACGGGACCAGTTCCCCCATTCTTTATTTTCTTGATCATTTTTGGATCTTACAAACCTCACATGCCTTTCTTTAGCTCCTTTCATTTTATCAAAATTCTCTTTTAGATGGACATTACGCCCACAATGGGTACATAAGAGATTATCAGCTACAGACACATATTTACGGTGAGGATTATAAGAAGGTTATAAAGGTCTGCATCCCAGCCCTTTCTTCCCATTAAAACTCTGCTGACAAGTTAGAGAGAATTTTGGAAGAGTCAGTCCATTTTAGAAAGTGACTCAACTCTTCCATGAAAAAGAAGATAGAGTACATTGATAAACTGAAAACAAGATTGCTTTAGTCCTTAAATCAAGAGAAGAAAAAACGGTAATAACTCAAGCTAAATGTAGAGATCTTCTTACCGCAAAAAAGATGGCAACAAATGTCGGGACACTGGAAGTTCTCCCAAGAACAACTCCTTAGATGTTTCTGAAGTGTAAAATACTATTCATATCACTGTTATAAAAGTCGTATAGTGAAGTTTGTAGATTGAGAATTTCTTTGCATTAGAAACATTGTGTGCTTATGCATTGTGGAATCTATTGCTTTCGTTATTATGAGTGCATAACAATGTATTCGAGTGTATATAAAGCTGGTCAAAATTATCTCTGGAATTGTTTTGAATGAAACCTACTATGTTAGCAACGTGGCCAACTCCAAAACAAGACTCTTAATTCAAAAGATTTGAAATTAGACACTAAAAATGAATCCCTTGTTACAAGGTTGTTGTGTGCTTATTGTGATCGTCAAATTACTAAAGAAAGATATAACTACAATATCATGCTTAAAGGAAATGTATTTACATTAACAATTCAATAAGAAGTAATTCATTCAAAAGCTGATTATATAAATGACTCATATGGACATTGATCACATCACTATTAATATGGAATTCACCAGATAACGATTTGTCAAAGCCATTTGCAATAGACATGTGATCTTCAAACTCTTGTTGTGCTTGAAACATATCATCATCTACTATTTCAATGTCAACCCCTTCACTCATAAATAAATCATGCATGAAAGTTGTTGTTTGTAGTTTTGATGATTTTACAAACCCAAGGAACTAGTCCATAGGGCGATATATTTTCTCCACTACCAAGCTGAAAAAAGTACAATTGGTTGGTGCGTAGTCTCCAACTGTGGCAGAAAGGGCAAAAACCTCGACCAATGGCATGGTGTCAAAGGGTTTGACTATTCATTAACCTAATGTCCAATAGTCACAACCTCGGCTTTTGAAACTTGAAAAATCTTTCAAGAACTCTTGCAAAAGCTAATACTCAAGTAAGATTCATCCTCAAGATCAAACTCGAACCAGATAGAGTTGTAAACTTAGTGGTCATAGGATTAATTCTTTTAACATATATTGTAAATCTGATCCTACATCTATAAAGGATTCAGATAGTCGTTCGGTGCAAAGGTCTAAACTAGTTAGAGTTAATTGATTTAGTGGGCAGTGTTATATCTGCTCAGTTAAATTCTAAATCATCTAGAGTTAGGTGGTTTAGTGGGCGTGTTGTATCGGCTTAGAAAAAGTCTAAGTTGTCCAGGGGTGATAACTTAGTAGGCAGTGTTGTATATATGCTTAGGCTCTTCAAGTAATAGAGTGATTACTTGGTCGTGAGATTAATAACTTTTTCCCACATTGGTTGTAACTAAGTTAACTTTTTCTTAAGAAAGATTAGTGGAGCAGTTGAAAATATTGTGCAACAGGTCGTGGTTTTATTCCCTTGAGCAAAGAAGTTTTCACGTAAGTTGCTGGTTTGTATTATTTTTGTCACTTACTTTGCGATATCTTTCTGGTTCAGCCAAGGGACCTGGTCTATTGATTGGTAGTGGACGCACGCATTCTATGAATTGGTATCAAAACGGGTGCCCTCTAGCAGATTAACACCAAGAGAGATACTCATGTCAAAGAACAGTTGTTACGTTTAACCTAGAAAAGGGACAATCATTAACATGACCACCACAATTCAATGGCCAGTTCTATAGCTAGTGGAAAACAAGGATGCACGAAGACAGCGAACTATAATACATAGTGTTGGATAGACCCTTCATTCCAACTACTGAAGTGAAGGATGGTGAAATAACAAGAGTTGTTCTGAAGACTCGACAACAATACAACGAAGCGTACAGATGGAAGATTGAGAAAAGCTACAAAGCAAAAAAGTTATTGGTGTGTCGGATTAGTGCTGAAGAATACAATCGAATTTCTACATGTGAATCAACAAAAGAAATCTAGGATTGCTTGAGGATTGCATGAGGGGACAGAGAAGGTGAAGGAATCAAAGGTGTACATGTTGACCACCAAATATGAGAAATTCACAATGAAGGAAGGCGAAACTATTCATGATATGCATACAAAACTCTCCTCCATAACCAATGAGCTACAAAGTCTGGGTGAACCTATCAGCACAAGCAAGCAAAGTTAGGAAAGTGCTTCGAATCCTTCCTATGTCTTAGGCAAGTAAAGTGGATGCTATTACTGAGGCTAAGGATTTGAAAATCTTGACAATGGATGCTCTCATTGGGATTCTTAAAACCCATGAGATAAACAAAAATCAGGACATCTCAAAAAAGGAAGGTAAAAAGAATAAGTCACTAGTTCTCAAAATTTAATCTGGTGAAGCATCTAGTGAAGAGAATGACATGGACTATCTCACCGAAAGATTTCAAAAAATTGTAAGAAAACTTGGAGGGTTCAGGAAAGGGGGAAATCTTCCTCGAACTGCAACTGTAGTGACATCTGTCACATGTGCGAAAAGGCTGGGCACTTTATGAGAGATTGTCCAATGGCTAAAGCAGGAAACAAAGTGTATCATAAACATGGAGGCTAAAAAGACAAAAGAAGGGGACTGATCCTTGATGAAATGCAAGGAAACCAGCAGCTGACCACGCCGTGAAGAATGCTCTTGCTGTATAAGGAGACTCTTCAAGTGAATCAGAAGAATCGATGATGCATCCATGTTGGTTGTTAAAGATGAGGCAAATGTATTTGATGGGCTATTTGCCTTCATGGTGAAATCAGATGATGAAGACGATGAAGAAAAGGTACCCCTCTTTGACCTTAAGCAAAACTTAAATACTTACTATGTTCGAAGGCTGAGGAATCTAGCAAATGTTTTGATTGACTCTGTTATAGAGTTAATCACTGAAAAGGACTCTATGAACAATAGTCTCGACAGTCTAAATGAAGATAAAGGGATGATGGTGGTTCAAATGTCAGCTCTTGAGGAAAAAGTGATGGTTCTAGAATCTGAAAAACTAGATCTTAGGGAGCAATTGGATCTAATGATTGAGAAATCTAGGAAAAGAAAGGGGGAAATCACTAACATGCAAGTAGAGTTAGAAAGCAATCGTAATACTACTGAGACTAGACTTTCCCTAGCCCTAGAAAGAAATAATCAAATGGAGAGGGGCCTGGTCCGTATTAAGGAAGAACTTCAAATTTCTCATAGACCAGCTCCACCAAACTGCTCTCAAACATTACCAGTCAAAGCAACTATAACAAAAAGGGGTTGTGTAGTCTAAACATTACTCCTCCCTAACCCTCTCATCAAATATGTATCTGTTTCAGACAATTTTTTGTGTCTTGACTTTGTTCAAAATGGCCACCTAAAAGGGAATTGCCCCACTTGGAAGGCCTCACAAGAGAAATTCTTTGTCTATTTTAGACAAAAAAAAAAGGCTTAAAAAGGGGGACCTGATCCTACTGTTAAACATTATAGATAGAAAACTGCTAAAAGAAGGGCACCTTTTCCTGTTCATAAGGCCTCGAACATGAAAAGAACTAATCTACCACATTGGGCAAAAAACACTCTCACTAAACCTTTATCAGTATGCTGGAAACTCATATTGAAGTGGGTTCCCAATTCTAATAAGTAATGTTTGTTGTAGGTGAGTGAAGGAAGTAGCAGCAAGTGTTGGTTTATGGATAGTGGCTGCTCAAAACACATGATTGGAAACACCAAAAACTTCCTTTGACTCAAGGCACTTCAAGGTGGATGTGTCTCTTTTGACGACAAAAAGAATGGGTATATCCTTGGAGTTGGAAAATCTCTTGAGGATTCCATTGAAACTGTGTACTATGCGAGTGGGTTAAAATACAGTCTCGCAGTGTTTCCCAAATATGTGATAAGATAAATGAATTCAAGTTTTAGTCAGACAAATGTATAGTCACCTGTCCGTCTACCAAAGTGGTGATCTTGACGGCTAGAAGGAAGAAAAATATGTATGTCGCAGAACTAGAAACAGCTCATACAGACGATATGACATGCCTAAGTGCTCAAATTAAAAATGCTAACTTGTGGCATATGAGTCTAGTTCATGTGAACTCTTCTCTACTGAAAAAACTGGTTTCTAAGGATCCGGTCTATGGTCTGCCAAAATTGAAGTTCAGTGATAGAAAAGTGTGATGCATGTGTCAAAGGGAAACAAACAGATCCTCATTCAAATCAAAGAAGTAGGTTAGTTTTTCAAGGGTCCTTGAGATAAGATATATGGATTTGTGTGGACCTGTGAAAATCCAGAGTCGAAGCAAAAAGAAGTACATCCTGGTGGTCGTGCATGACTACTCAAGATTCATGTGGACTATATTTCTCAAGTCAAAGTCAGAGACTGATGATGTGTTGATGATATTTTTCAAAATGATTCAAACCAAGCTAAATTGCTTGATTGTTGGGATCAGGCTCGACCATGGAACTGAGTATGAAAATGCGAAACTTATTGTCTTTTGTGCAGAAAATGGTATCAATCATAACTTCTTAGCACCCAAAACACCTCAACAAAATGGCATGGTGGAAAGGAATAACAGAACTCTGGCAGACGTTGCCAGAACCATGCTCATTGAGTCAGATCTTTCTCAATACTTTTGGGATGAGGCAATCAATACTGCTTATTATGTGACCTACAGATGTTTGATTATGTCTCTCCTAAACAAAACACCCTATGAGCTACTCAATGGTAAGAAACCAAAGTTGAGCTACCTAAGGCCTTTTGGGTGCAAGTGCTTTGTGCTAAACAATGGCAAAGATGATCTAGGAAAGTTTGATCCCAGAAGCGATGAAGGTGTTTTTGTAGGGTACTCATCATCAAGCAAAGCCTATAGAGTTTTCAACAAAAGAACACTATGCATTGAGCAAACTGTTCATGTTGCCTTTGATAAAAGTTTTGATCTGAAGAGCATAGAGATAAAGGATAATGATGATCCATTTGAGTTTCTTAAGGCACAGAATAATGAAGTTAATGAGGCTGAAGCTGAAGTGAATCTGGAATCAGATGTTGCTGATCCTAGTCCATCTGAAAAGGTGAAAGAAAATGACCAACCTACTGTGGGACCTGGTCCTTCCCATGATGCAAATCAAGAGGAAACTCATCCTCATGAGAACGATGATTTTGAAGAAGAAGATGAACAGATGGATAAACCCCACCCTCGGACCTCTAAATGAGATGGAAACACAAGTCATCTCATCCCCTTGAAAATCTCATCTCTCCACTAAATTCTGGAATGCAAACCAGGTCAAAAATAAGAAACTTGGTTGCATTCTAAACCTTCATTTCTACTATTGAGCCTAATAACGTGAAAGAAGCCCTGAAATATGTTGAGTGGGTCAATTCTATGTAAGATGAACTGCATCAGTTTGAGAGGAGCAATGTGTGGTACCTGATCCCAAGACCAGGTGACAGATTCATCATAGGGACAAGGTGGGTGTTCAAAAATAAGATTGATGAAAGTGGAGATATCACTAGAAACAAGTCCAGACTAGTAGTTCAAGGGTATAATCATGAAGAAGGCATCGACTATAACGAGACATTTTCCCCTGTTGCTCATGAAGGCTATCAGAATCCCTACAACCTTTGCAACTTTCATGAGTTTCAAACTCTATTAGATGAATGTCGAAAGTGACTTTTTAAATGGCGATTTGAAGGAAGAATTGTGCGTTAAACAACCACCTGGATTTGAGGATGCCAACCTTCCAAATCATGTGTTCAAACTCAACAAGGCCTTATACGGACTGAAGCATACACCTAGAGCCTGGTATGGAAGGTTGTCAAAATTCTTGCTAAAGAATGGGTTCAAGAGGGGGAAATTGACAATAGCTTCTTTCTAATGAAAAAAGAACAAAAACTTCTCATCATCCAAGTGTATGTGGATGATATCAGCTTCGGAGCTACCTCTCATGGGAAATGAATTCGAGATGAGCATGATGGGAGATTGAACATCTTCTTGGGTTTGCAGATCAAGAAAACCTCAAGTAACACCTCAATTTGTCAGGATAAGTAGATAAGGGAGATGCTAAAAAAGCTTCATATGGTAGATTCCAAACCTATTGATACCCCAATGGGTATAAACTCTAAAATAGGAGCAGATGAGAATGATCCATTGGTGAATCAAACCATGTACAGAGGCATTATTAGATCCCTATTGTATAGAAGGCCATATATTGTCTTCAGCGTAGGAATGTGTGCACGATTCCAAACATGTCCCGGGGAATCTCATCTAAAGGTAGCTAAGTGGATTTTTAAGGTATCTGAAGAAAAAAAGGACATGGTCCTGTTTTATCCTGTAGGTGACTCTTTTGAACTAGTAGGATATGCAGATTCTGACTTTGAAGGCTATCAGGTAGACAAAAAGAGAACTTCTGGAATGACACATTTCCTTGGATCTTTACTCATCTTGTGGGGAACAAAGAAGCTAATCTCAGCAGCCCTCTGAGCAGCAAAAGCTAAATATGTAGTTGTTGCTTCCTACTGTGCCTAACTCCTTTGGATCAAGCAATAACTGGAGGACTTTGGAGTCCATATCAATGTTATTCCCCTCATGTGTGACAACACCAGTGTAGTCAATATGGGAAAAATCCAGTTTAACATAAAAGAACAAAGCACATTGATGTCAGGAATCACTTCTTGAGAGATAATGTTGAAAAGGGAACATCATCATGAAATACTGCGGGACGGAAGATCAGATTGAGGATATTTTCACCAAAGCTCTCATCAAGGATCAATTTGAGAGCAACATGCTGAAGTTGGGAATAATGAACCTGCATTGACCAAACAACCTCTGATCCTTGTTTTGGATATGATTTGGAGGGAAGGTATCCTCATTACTTATAATGTATTGCTTAAGTGAGATCATCCATGTACATGTTACAGGGAGAGAATGACCAGAACTATTCAGGATTCGTATTTCATTTGCAGCTGAGGATCTGGTTAGTCCCAAGGTTAATTAGCACTCTTTACATTTGTTTAAAACTGTCTAATGAGAACCGCCGAATCTTCATGTGTCAGTCATCGGCCCTTCAGACCGTTGTCCCATCGCTTGAAATCCAAGTGACGCGTCTACTCAGGGACCTGCCACATCGTTTCAAGTTCTTTTTATAGAATTTTCTTTACTTTATCTCCTCAATTTTCAAATACCCTTCTCTTAGTCTTCCTGCAAAACCCTACTTTTCTCTCTCTATCTATCTCTTTTCTCTATGATATTTCTCATCTCTCTTTCTCAAACAACATGTCTCAAATCTCCATCTTCTTCAAGCAAACTGCTAGAGTCTCTGAGCAAAAGAGACCCGGTAACTTTCTACACATCTTTTGATCCCTTGTCTCCATCCAAAATGTCGACCATCTCTCCGGTCAACATAGACAAAACTAGTTCTCCTAACCCCCTGTCACCCTTTGACCTCAATAAACCTGCCCCGTGAAATGAACCTGGTCCTTACTCTGAAATGATCTCTAACCATTTATTTGAGGGAGACCTTCCCAAAATTAGGTCGTCTGAATCCATCATTCTTGCTGCCAGTGAAAATCTAGTTGTTGAGAGTCTAACAAGAATGAAAGAAGAGGTACTACACGAAAAAGATGAACAATGCTTTGAATACATGATTGGTGGGTTTCACCCTGTATTTGATCAAATCCCTGATATTGGTCAATATCCGTCATGTGACTCTAGTGGCATGGATGACGACAATCGCCCTCTCAAATGGTTGACTGAGAAGAGGATGACTCTTATATCCTTAAAATAAAAAGAAAAGGTGACCGAAGAAAAACCTAAGAGAAGATCTTTCACTAGATCTGACTCAAAGAAACTCATGGGGGATGCTATGAAATTTGATATAACTGTTACTGCTGCCAACAAGAAGAAAAGAAAGTCTGGGGATGCATATTTTAAAATACCCACTACTGCAGTGGTAGATATCTCAATTGAAGAGTCTGAAAATGAAGGTGTGACAGAAAGTACTGAGGGAAAGAGGGAAAAACAACTGAAAGAGGGTAGTAAAGGGAAGAATGAAAAAAAATCAAAGGAATCTGTGGCAAAGAAGGGAGATGGGGAAAGGAAGAAAGTCAAAGGATCAAAAAGGAAAAGGGAGTCGTCTAAAAGGTAGAGAGAAAATCTCTCCTGATGATCATCAGATACCTTCACTGGGATCATACCCTACTAGTAACCAGGATGTCCAACAGGTGGATAAGTAGACTATCATTGACAATCTATGTTTGCGGAAGGTTCTGGGTGGAAGGGTTTTTGACATGGATATCATTCACAAGCCAGGAATGGACTCACTGCATTATCTTGTGGAGATTCAATCTTGGAGACACCTATTTGAGATCAAATATCCTATTCTTCGTGAGGAAGAGGTGCGTGAGTTCTACTTTAACATTGAATTTGCTGAGGATGGCAGCATAAGTAGCAGGGTAAGCAACAAAAGTCTACAATTGGACGAGGACTTGCTTGGAGAAATATTGGGAGTGCCCAGGAGGGATCAGGTCCGTTGTTGGAAAAATCTGCAATGTAGAATTTGTGAAGGAATGTTCAAAGATCCCTAAAACTCATCGTGCTGGGGTTCTGAAGGAACACATGAAAGGTGAGTATCAGTTGGTCTTTGAATTTGTCAACAAAGTTCTTCTTCCTCGCTCTGAGAAAAGGATTGTGGCTTCTGTAACTGATTTATTCATCATGGAGTCACTGTGCAAGTTTAAACCTTTAGATCTTCTAGCCCTCATGATGGAGCACACAAAACAGTAATAGAACACAAGGGCAAACATGGCATGAGGTATGGATACTTTTTGATGAAGGTGTTCACCATTTCAACATCCATGTGGGAACAGGTAAATTGGTACTTCCAAGCAATCGTTTACCATAAGAACTCTATCAAAAAAAAAAGGTTACCCTAAGCACGCTGGTGGAATGTGAGTGTGTTGAAGGGAAGAGAAAACCATTGAGTAAAGTATCTCAGTTGATCAAGGAGCAGGACCACTGGAAGCATGAGTTGGACGAGTTAACTGTGCGTGTAAGCAACAAAGATGCTGAAATTGCTCTACTTAAGGCATAACTGCTCAAGGCACAAACTGAGGGACCTGATACTGAAGTTGTTAAGGAGCTGCAAAAGCAGAATGATTAGCTCCTTGCAAATGTTGCTGCTCTCTAGGAGAAAATGATCAAGGATAATGACGCAGGAGACTCCATGCTTACTCTTGTTATGAACTCCCTTTCTCATCAACCTCCCTCTTAATAGTCCTCTCCCGTGTGTTTATTTTTGTGTAGACAGTGTCTGAGGTTCTCAGATCTCAATTTAACTTGAATGTATTGAATGCTGATTTTTGTTGTGCCTATGAAATGGAATGTTGTGGTTAATTTATGTTGCCCTCGATCTTACTAACTACGTTAGTGTTTTCTTGACTGTGATCATGCTTATCAATCTTACTTGTTTTGTTGGGTTACTGCACTTCTTTTTTATGATGCCAAAAGGGGGAATCAATTGGGGGGTGTTCATGTGTTCAGGTGCAGGTGGTGCATAGGATGATGAGCAACAGGGGGAGGAAATAATAGAGGAACAGGGATTTTGTCTACTCGACAGGGGGAAGAAATTACAGGCACTTGTGTATGGTTTGTCATCACCAAAAAGGGGGGAAATGTTATTTGTAGTTTTGATGATTTGACAAACCCAGGGACCTGGTCCATAGTGCGATATATTATCTCCACTACCAGGCTGTAGAAAGTACAAATAGTTGGTAAGCATTCCCCAACTGATGATTTGACAAACCCAGGGACCTTGTAAAGGGACCTAGTCCATAGTGCGACACACTCTCCACTGACAGGCTAGAAAAAGTACCGTTGGTTGGTGCATAGTCTCCAACTGTGGCATAAAGGGCAGAACCCTCGACCAATGGTATGGTCTCAAAGGTTGTGACTATTCTTCATGAACCTAATGTCCAATAGTCACAACCTCGACTTTTGCAACTTGAAAAGCTTTCAAGAACTCTTGCAAAGGCTAATACTCAAGTGAAGATTCATTCTCAAGATAAAACTCGAACCAGATAGAGCAGCAAGCTTAGTGGTCTTAGGATTAATTCTTCTGAACATATATTGTAATTCTGATCGTACATCTACAAAAGATTCAGATAGTCATCTGGTGCAAAGGTCTATTCTTGGAAATATCTAAGTTCTGATCATTAAATTGATCTTAGCTAAAGCCACTCATCGAATAATACAATAAATAATCTGCATTTGCTAAGAATAATGAACCTTCTATCATGTGTGCAAACGAGTCCAAACTAGAAATTCTGGAAGGAGAAGATACTCCATCTAAAAAACTTATTGATTTGTCAATAATAAATTATTGGTTTTAGTTGTTTTGGTAACAGTTTGATTTTTTAAAATATTGGAGAGTTGAGAAACACTCGTATTAGGAGTTATTCCTTGAACATGTTGATATAAGACGAGTAAGAAAAATAATTTTTCTTTCAAGAAGTTTTGAACTTTATTAATACCAAGATTTAAGAGGTTGTACTCAAATAAAGAAATAAAAGGGGGGGGCTGGATATGACAAGAAGGACAACTAAGATATTGATAAAGAAAAACACTATTAAAAATCTATGTTTGAGTGAACAGTATAGGAGAAACACTTTTAGGAGTTATTTCACACCCTTGATCCTATGATAATATTCTAAAGCTTCAATTTCAAGTCCATATTCTGATCGGTATCTTCTTTAACATTTTAAAAAATGAAAGACTTATCCAATTTATTGATTAAAGGCTTTGTGAAATTAAGTGAGTCCAACTCCTTATCTTTGTACACTTGACCCCTTTATGTGATTCTTCAATCATTGAACCAAAAATAGCATGACCATTTACTCATGGAGAAAATTGAGAGTGACCTTGTTTAGAATCTAACTTGAAATGTATCGTTGTTGACACAAGGTAACCTGCAAATTAAATAATATAATTAACTTATTGACACAATTTACAAGATGCATTTGTTATATATATATATATATATATATATATATATATATTACACTAGCGTCTGGACACGTGCAACTTATCTCATACAAAAAGTATAGATGACATGAATCATAGTAAGTATACAATGTTGGGTATGTTTCAAGAATTAATGGGAAATATAGAGGGAAAGAGAGGAATTTGAAAAGTTGAGAACTTGAAGAGTTGGGAACTTGAAAGTCCTCTTATGCTTTAATGAAAAGGCATTTGTCCCTCATCGGTGGTGGAAAGAAAAATAGGAGAGTTTAAATATAGAAACACTCCTATTAATTGTTAAAAGGGTTGGAAAGAGGGACCCCCCTCGCGCCGTTGTCGTTGTCGCTCGCTCGGCTCGGCTACGGCTTCGGCAAATGGTCGATCGAGAGATTATTTTTTTTTGGACAAAGTTTGTTTTAATTATTTAATTATTTATTTAATTAATTAAATGCCAAAAATGTTTTCAATTCATTAGTTGATGTTTTCAATTTATTTAGTTGAAATTAACAGAAACGTTTCAATTTTTTAGTTGATTAACCCGACACGACTCAGATCCGCGCGCGACCCGTTTTATTTGAACTTTCCCATTTTTATTTAAATTTTCCGCCATGACTGTTCTGAAAGGTTGCAACTTTCAGGAACAATCATTACCATTTGAAAGGTTGCAAACTTTCATCAATGGTCGTGTGGATTCTGAAAGGGTTGCAACCTTTCTGAACCTGTTCTTCTTGCCTATAAATACCATTCATTCTTCAGATTATTGACTTACAATTTTCTGATTTTCTTTTTCTTCTTCTGCACAAACTTTTCTTCGTGTACTTTCCTGCTATTGATTGTTTCGCTGATACCAGAGTTTTTGGTATCTATACTCTGGTGATTGAGATCATTTTACCCTGGGAGGTCATATTCCAAATCAAACCTCGGATACTAGAGGTGAATAATTTCCTTAAGGGGACACTGTGAGTTCAGTGGACTTGATCTTTTTCCTTTTCAAATTATTCCAGATTCTGGTACGTTATAGATTTTAAGGTTCTTAATTAATTAATTTTTGTTCATCTTTTGTACTGATTCTGAAAACTTTGGTTACTTCGTGTTTCTACAAAGTTTTATCAGAATCAGTAATTCTATTTTTAGACTTAATGGCAACAATCTTAAGGAAATTATAATTTATTTTAAAAAAAAAATCTGTGTTTCTGGTGGAGACAAAAATCTTCGTGATTTTATACTTCTTTAAGTCTGCAATTATTATTTATTTCTTACTAAGACTGTATCAATTTTTGTTTATCAGAAATGGCAAACAATGGTGTTACAGTGGCTGTTGCTGCACCAACCCTAACTGTTGTACCACAAGCAGAGAAACCGGGTAAATCCACAGGTGTGAATTTCAAAGGATGGCCGCAACGAGTATTTTTCTGGTTTACCACTCTTGGTCTGCAGAAATTTACAAGTGAAGAAACTCCACTGCCTGCTGATGTTATGCCAGACAGGGAAATATTCATGATTATTGAAGCATGGAAACAAGCAGACTTCCTATGTAAAGGCTACATTTTGAGTGCTTTAGATGATGACTTATATAATGTCTATAGTGCAATAACAACTTCAAAAGAGTTGTGAGAAGCACTTGAGAATAAATATAAGACAAAAGATGCATGCTTGAAAAAGTTTGTGGTCGCAAAGTTTTTAGACTATAAAATGGTAGATAGTAAAACTGTTGGATCACAAGTCCAGGAACTTCAAGTTATTCTCCATGATCTGATTGATGAAGATATGGTAGTAAATGAATCTTTTCAAGTGGCTGCAATGATCGAGAAATTGCCTCCTTCGTGGAACAATTTCAAGAATTATCTAAAGCACAAACGTAAAGAAATGAAGCTTGAAGATCTTGTAATTCAGCTCAAGATTGAGGAAGATAACAAAAATGTCAAAAAGAAGTCTCGTAAGAGCTCAACAATCATTGGAGTTAATATTGTTGAAGAAGCTACTACAAAAGACAAAAAGAGAAAGAAGTCCAATAGGCAGAAGTCAGAACAGGCCAAGAAGAAATTCAAAGGCAACTGTTACAATTGTGGCAAGGCTGGTCATAGGTCTTCTGATTGTCGTGCTCCAAGAAAGGACAAGGAAAAAAGCAAAGGCAAAAGTCAAGCAAACATCGTGGAAGAGATGCAAGATGCAGATGACTTATGTGCAATGATCTCGGAGTGTAACTTAGTTGGAAATCCCAAGGAGTGGTTTCTCGACTCAGGTGCCACTCGACATATTTGCTCTGCGAAAGAAGCCTTTGCAACGTACACTCCTTCTGAGTACGATGAAGATTTGTTCATGGGAAACACAGCAACAGCAAGGATTGCAGGAGCTGAGAAAGTAATGTTGAAAATGACATCCGGCAAGGTGTTGACTTTGAACAGTGTTCTGCATGTCCCTACTATTAGGAAGAATTTAGTTTCTGCTGCATTACTCGTTAAGAACGGTAAGTGTGTCCTAGTTAGTGATAAAGTTGTAATAAGTAAGAATGAAATGTTCATAGGAAAGGGCTACCTCAATGAGGGTCTTTTCAAACTGAATGTAATGGTTGTTGACAGTATTAATAAAAATTCTGCTTCTGTTTACTTATTGGAGTCAAATGATTTATGGCATGCCCGTTGGGACATGTAAATTACAAAGCCTTGCGAAAATTGGTTAATCTAGAAGTATTGCCTAATTTTAAATGCGATAAATCGAAATGCGAAATTTGTATGGAAAGTAAGTTTTTAAAACATCCTTATAAGTCTGTTGAAAGAAATTCCAAAACTTTAGACTTAATTCACATAGATATATGTGATATGAAGTCGCCACCATCTCGTGGTGGGAAAAAGTATTTTATAACTTTTATTGATGACTGCACTCGATTTTGTTATGTATATTTGCTTAATAGTAAGGATGAAGCAATTGATGCATTTCAGCAATACAAAAATGAAGTGGAGAACCAATTGAATCTAAAAATAAAAATGATTCGGAGTGATAGGGGTGGAGAATATGAATCTCCTTTTGCAGAAATATGTTAGGAATATGGTATTATTCATCAAACTACTGCACCTTATACACCACAGTCAAATGCTTTGGCGGAACGCAAGAACAGAACATTAAAAGAAATGATGAATGCCTTAATGATCAATTCTAGTTCACCGCGAAACCTTTGGGGGGAAGCCATCCTTTCGGCTAATAAGATACTCAATAGAGTACCCCATCAAAAAGCACAATCAATTCCATATGAGATGTGGAAAGAAAGGAAATCCAACTTGAAATATTTCAAAGTGTGGAAGTGTTTAGCCAAGGTAGAGGTTCCTTTACCAAAGAGGGTTAAAATTGGACCTAAAATAGTAGACTGTGTATTTATTGGATATGCTGTGAACAGTAAGGCCTGCCGGTTTTTGGTTCACAAATCTGATAATCCTGAGATTCATGTTAATACAATAATTGAGTCAGATAACGCAGAGCTTTTTGAAAATATTTATCCGTATAAAACTGAATGTGAGTCGACAAGTGAAAGACCTAAACGACCACGAGAAGAATCAACGGAAAATACACTAACTAGTGAAGATCTTAGGCGTAGTACTCGCCAACGGAAACCTGCTTCTTTCGGATCAGATTTTGTGGCACTATTGCTTGAAAATGAGCCTCAAACATTTAAAGCAGCTATGTCTTCATCTGAGTCAACTTATTGGAAAGAAGCAGTCAATAGTGAGATCGAATCAATTTTAAGTAATCACACTTGGGAATTGGCTGATCTTCCTCCAGGAAATAAACCTTTAGGATCAAAGTGGATCTTTAAAAGGAAAATTAAACATGATGGGACTATTGACAAATATAAGGCTAGACTGGTAGTCAAAGGGTACAGACAAAAGGAAAGTCTGGACTACTTTGACACATATTCTCTAGTAACAAGGATAACATCAATTAGGATGTTAATAGCACTAGCAGCAGTGCATGATCTTAAAATCCACCAAATGGATGTAAAGACAGCCTTCTTAAATGGAGAGTTGGAGGAAGAAATTTACATGGAACAACCTGAAGGGTTTATAGTTCCTGGTAAAGAAAAGAAAGTGTGCAGACTTGTGAAGTCACTTTATGGACTCAAGCAAGCACCCAAACAATGGCATGCTTAATTTGACCAAACTATGTTGGCAAATGGATTCAAGATCAACGAATGTGATAAATGTGTTTACATTAAAAATGTTATGAATCATGAAGTCATTGTTTGTTTATATATTGATGACATGTTGATAATGAGTAAAGACATTGATGATATAAATGCTACTAAGCGCATGTTGTCTAGCAAGTTCGATATGAAAGACTTAGGAGTTGCTGATTTGATCTTAGGGATCAGGATTATCAAAACTCCTCAGGGACTAGCATTATCTCAATCTCATTATATTGAAAAAGTATTGGATAAGTTCAAGTACTTAAATTTCAATATTTTCAAAACTCCAATTGATTTAAGTTGTACATTTCAAAAGAATGAAGGTAAAAGTGACTCTCAATTGGAATATGCCAGAGTATTGGGAAGTTTGATGTATATTATGAATTGTACGCGACCAGATATAGCATGTGCTATTAGCAAACTGAGTCGGTTTACTAGTTATTCGAATCAAACTCATTAGATGGCAATGAAACGTGTGTTGGGATATTTGAAATATACACAATACTATGCTTTGCATTATAATAAATATCCTGGTGTGATTAAAGGATATAGTGATGCAAATTGGATCACCGGGTCAAATGAAGTAAAATCCACAAGCGGTTATGTGTTCATACTTGGTGGAGGAGCAGTCTCTTGGAAATAGTCCAAACAGACATGTATTGCTCGCTCCACAATGGAATCTGAATGCATTGCTTTGGATAAGGCTGGTGAAGAAGCTGAACGACTCCGGAATTTCTTAGAGAATATTCCTTTCTGGCCCAAACCTATTGGACCTATTTGCATACATTGCGATAGTCAAGCAGCAATAGGTAGGACAGAGAGCGTTATGTACAACGGGAAGTCTCGTCATATACGACTGACACATAACACCGTAAGACAACTGCTCTCTAGTGGAATTATCACAATTGACTATGTAAAGTCAAGGGATAATGTGTCAGATCCACTAACGAAAGGCCTAGTGAGAGAGGCAGTTGAAAGATCATCTAAGGGAATGGGTTTACGGCTTAGGACAAGTCGGCATGACGGTAACTCTATCTAGCAGACTGGAGATCCCAAGATCTAGATTCAAGGAGAAAAACAAAGTTGTGGCTGACGGTTCAACAATGTCAATTAACTCAATCCATTCTCATGATGAAGACAATGTTCAAGAACAAGGTGAATACTTTAAGGCTTGTTAATAAGGTAATAAAAGCTTAAAGTTTTTAATGATTTGCTAAGTTTGGTACATTTGACCAAATAGTGTATCTACGAGATAACACGGTTAGAAATCACTTATGTAAGTGTGAAATGGAAGCCTCTTCGAAGAGAATTTTATGTCAAAAGCCTATTCTCTATACACTCATAAAACCAGGAGGTGTTCATGGCTGAAATGAACACAACCGTAAGAACCATAAACAGTAATGGATTAATTGTGTGACATATGGTTGTCTAGGTATACACCAAAGCTCGACGGTTCAAAGATATCACATCTACCGATTGACCGAGTATATCTGACATATGTTCACTTTGGAAAGTCCAAGGGGAAACCTACTTATCCAGATGCAATTAATCCTTGCCTGTAAAGTACACAATTGTTCGTGCATTCCTATGTTATAACCATTCCCCATCAATGTGGGGGATTGTTGGGTATGTTGCAAGAATTGATGGGAAATATAGAGGGAAAGAGAGGAATTTGAAAAGTTGAGAACTTGAAAAGTCCTCTTATGCTTTAATGAAAAGGCATTTGTCCCTCATCGGTGGTGGAAAGAAAAATAGGAGAGTTTAAATATAGAAACACTCCTATTAATTGTTAAAAGGGTTGGAAAGAGGGACCCCCCTCGCGTCGTCGTCGTCGTCGCTCGCTCGGCTCGGCTACGACTTCGGCTTCGGCAAATGATCGATCGAGAGATTATTTTTTTTTGGACAAAGTTTATTTTAATTATTTAATTATTTATTTAATTAATTAAATGCCAAAAATGTTTTCAAATAATTAGTTGATGTTTTCAATTTATTTAGTTGAAATTAACAGAAACGTTTCAATTTTTTAGTTGATTAACCCGACACGACTTGGATCCGCGCGCGACCCGTTTTATTTGAACTTTCCCGTTTTTATTTAAATTTCCACCATGACTGTTCTGAAAGGTTGCAACTTTCAGGAACAGTCATTACCATTTGAAAGGTTGCAAACTTTCATCAATGGTCGTGTGGATTCTGAAAGGGTTGCAACCTTTCTGAACCTGTTCTTCTTGCCTATAAATACCATTCATTCTTCAGATAATTGACTTACGAATTTTCTGATTTTGTTCTTCTTCTTCTGCACAAACTTTTCTTCGTGTACTTTCCTGCTGTTGATTGTTTCGCTGACACCAGAGTTCTTGGTATCTATACTCTGGTGATTGAGATTATTTTACCCTGGGAGGTCATATTTCAAATCAAACCTCGGATACTAGAGGTGAATAATTTCATTAAGGGGACACTGTGAGTTCAGTGGACTTGATCTTTTTCCTTTTCAAATTATTCCAGATTCTGGTACGTTACAGATTTTAAGGTTCTTAATTAATTAATTTTTGTTCATCTTTTGTACTGATTCTGGAAACTTTGGTTACTTCGTGTTTCTGCAAAGTTTTATCAGAATCAGTAATTCTATTTTTAGACTTAATGGCAACATACAATTAACCATTTAAAATTAATTTCAATCTATACAAACTTTGTCTAAAATTATCTAAGATTATTTTAGAGTGCGTGCGTGCGCGCGCCGTGCGTGCGTGCGTGTGTATGCACGCGCTCATTAAGATGAATGAGAGTCATCAACTCTTATGTAGAAGTCTCGTGTTTGAACCTTAAGAATGAGTAACTTATAATCAAGTGTTCTTACCCTTATCAATAGACTATACGCAAGAAAATTTAAATTAATTCGGTTTTTTTTATTAATATATACCAAATTGGCCTGATTGGACGCACCTGAACTTTTAATCAAATATTTCTGATTTGAACTTGATCCTTTGACTATATTATAAAGCTTCAATTCCAAGTTCATATTTTGATCGTCATCTTCTTCAACATTTTAAAAAATGAAGGGCTTATCTAGTTTCTTGATTAAAGGCTTTATGAAATTAACTGGGTCCAACTCCTTTGAATGTGATTCTTTTTTCATTGAATGGAAAATAGCATGAACCCTTAAAATTTATTAAATGTGTAGAAGATGAAATGAATACATTATCGTGTGGATTAAACGTGCAACACACGTTCTTAGAGACTAGTGTATTTGTATATGTAAAGGATGGACAATACCGTCTAATTAATTAATTGTTTTAGATTATCGTAATATGGTGAATCATGGGAACGAACAAGTTATACCATAAAACAGACTAAAACTTATCATTATTATATTTTATGACACTTAGTAATTAGTAAAGTGGAGGTTTTAGGGAAAACGACAAAAGTGTGAACTGATAATGTATTGTTAGTTGTTAAAGAGGAAAATACAATTAATTATTGATTTGTCGGTTAGTTAAATAAATTAAAAATCAAATTCATTCACTTAACTAATTTTTGGACACGTGTTTCGCACGTGTGTTCCATGTAAATTTTCTTCGATATGTTAGAATGACTAAATTTCTATGAAAGCATGTAAATAATGAGTAATAAAATGTAACAACGACAAATAAATTTTTAATAATATGACAAAAAAAATGAAGGGCGTATTTTGATGTTTCAAACTAATTCTTTTTAAGCAACAAATTGTAACTTTAGAACTTTGGTTATAGTTAGTAAGCTTTAATAAAGTTACAATGGCTAATTTAAGCCCAAATTAATGAGAGTATAGACTTACGACAATAAAACATTCAAAGGAAACTAAATCAAGAAATTTAATTGAGAAAAAAAAAACCAAAAAAAAAACAGAGAAGAAAAAATATAGTCTATACATCCTTCTTAAGTCTTTGATCAATAATGATAAAGACGGGAAAATTAATACAAAATTAGTATAGAATTTTCTGAATTCTTATGAACTCCTTCTCCCATATCCAACCATTTACTTTAACTATAGAATAAAAATGCTAACCTTGGGTAAGGATTTCATGAAACAAAAAAGATCATGAATTTATATAGATAAAAATGAAGGAATACCAAAAGTTATTGTAAAGTTTTAGATAAAATATTTAGAGATTATGAATATCAAAATTTAAGCTGCTCAAATTCTTGCTCACATTATCACTAATTCATTATCTTGTGGCAGGCTTGTATTGTACAAACACATTCAACCTAACTAGGGTCCTATTACCCTACTGAAATTTTCGGAATATAAGTTTCAGGATTCTCAACAAATAAGGTTGTTGGACTAATCATGTATAGTTGTTCACTTTTCATTTATTCAGGGGCGGCTCAACATAATTCGAGGCCTAACGCGAAATTTTAATTAGAGGCCTAAAACTTTTTAAAAAATTATTTGTATTTATTTATTTATTAAAATTTTTAAATGTAAATTATTACTTAATATCTTTTTTATAAATTATTTTTCAAATACTTTTGAAAATATTATTTTTAAGCAAAATTTTATCAATTCAACATTGAAAACATCATTTTATTGAGAAAACTATTGTATGAATCGAAAATATAGTTCTATAAGTAATAAGTTGATAAATTTTAAATAAAGATAAGGATTAAAATTATAAAATTTGATTCAAAAAGTTGATAACTTGATTATCCTACTTTAATATAAAAATTACGAAAAATAAAAGAATATTTGTAATTTACTTTGTTCAACACTTTTCAACTATTGATTCATATCTTTGACAGAATATTACTCTAACTATCAAAAATTTAAAGAAATAGAGTGCATAAGGAGTTAAAAAAGATTTAAAAAATGTGAGTACTAGCAAAGAATATATATATTGTTATGAAACTATATAAATTTAGAAGAAGAATAAAGTAGGAGAAGAGAAAAGACTTCTTATTCATCTTGAAGTATATTCAAGCTTTCATTGATCTTCTTTACAATGAAGGAAAACTCTTTATTTATAGGGAAAACTTAACTTTGTCCCCAAGTAGGATTCCTAACCATATCCTAAAAGGACTCCACATAATTAGACATTCACTATAATACAAATTGTTTATAACACTCCCCCTTGAATGTCGGTAGATTATGTGTCTGTTAAAACCTTACTAGATAAAACCCAGTGGGAAAAAAATGTAGTGAAGGAAAAAGAGTACACATATCTAATAATACGCATTATGGATGCCTCATTAAAAACATTACAAGGAAAACCCAATGGGACAAAACTTTGTGAGGGAAAAAGAGTAGATCGCGTATTAACTCCCCCTAATGAGAACATCAATCCACAGACTTGAATCTTCGTTTTCCAAACTTGTGCACCATTTTCTTGAAAGTTGTAGTTGGTAGGGACATGGTGGATAAATAAACTATATTATTACTTGAACAAACATGTTGCATGTTGATATCGCCGTTCTTGGGAGCTCATGAGTGTAGAAATTTTTTGTGTAAATATGCTTCCTTCTATCTCTTTTTATGAATCTTCCCTTCAGGATAAAAAATTTAAGCAAATAATCTATTGCCTTTTAAAAACTCTTCAAGAGTTTTAATTCTAGATATCAACTTGCATAACAATACTTGTATATGCTTCATGCATTTTGAATCGATTTAATCCTTATATGGATTATAAACAAGTTCTCCAAAAACTTGCACATACTTTGGATTTTGAATCCTTCATGACTTTTCATATTAATTTTGTCAAGTGATTGAAAACATTCAATATTAAATGTATGACGTCTTCTAGTGCCTAGATTGCAAGTTAAATAAGCTTTAAGATTATCAAGATGCATTATTCCACTTTTCACTTGATAAATATTTCTACATTAGCATGCTTTAATAGACGTAGAATCCATATCCTCATAATCTTTTATAATATTGCGCGCTATTGTATCAAAGATATCATCAACGACATACCATTTTATATCGATTCACAATACGACATAACTTATTGAGATCTCATCACTTCATTATTTTTAGGTAGCTACCCATCTCATGAGGTTTCATAAAGTGTTATGTCATAGGCTCTCCAAGAGCACATTGTCTCCTTATTATAATCATTTTGATTCTTTGATCCTCCCCCCTTTTCAAGGATTATTTTATTTAGAATTGATTAGTCTATCATGCTTCATGCATGTCATAGACTTTATCCTTAAGGGACATTCAATAGGAGTATTTACAACTCTTGTGTTGCTTCTAGTCTCCCCATTACGTTAGACAAACTAACATATTATCTCAATCATTTGGAGAATCTATAGTTGTGCATCATTGTATATTCATTGATTATTTACTACATACCAAAATAATCAGATGAAAAATATTTGGTCCCTGACCATAAATTAATTGAAAGAAAATCTTATCATAATTTATTGGTTTGATGCATACAATTACTTTTGTATGCGGTATCATATTTCAGATCAACACATGGAGCTTTATTTTCACAAGCAATGATTTCACTATCTCAGACATTTAATGTCACAACATCTTGAGTATTTATCAATATTATCAAGATAAATTGTCTTGATTACATATTCTGAAATTGTGCTCTTAACTCAATTATTTTTGCACAAACAATTTTGTGAATGTCAAACTACAGGTTGACAACAAACGCACATGTGATTATCTTATAGATGCAACTTTTTATCATGTCACATGATAGGTGAACGGGCTCATATTCACCTTTTATACTTTTCAGAATTTAGAGATTTAATATCAACATTAGTTGATCCAATCAACTTGTCATGAGAACAAACAACAAAAGAATTCTTGAAGAATCTTCTAGTTTTTCAATGTACGTCCATTACTCAGTATGCACATCTTTGGGATGACCAAATTATTCATGCCAACTAATAAATTATTATTACTTGTAAACTCCAATTTATTATGCCATGTGCCTTTTTGCTTTAGTAAATTTTCAATTTATTACTATTATACGAGAAAAGTTCAACTTTAATACTGCGAGAGTACATTTCAGATTTTTTTTCCCCTCAATTACTCTACCTTTTCTAAAGGTGAGTCGTGATCCCATCAATGAATAGACTACTCTAATTATCAGAAAATTATGCATGTAATCGTATTATTCATGCCAGCATTTTTTGCAAACATCAAGTTGCGAGATAAGAATCGGCACGCATGACACCATCAAGAAGAAACATCTATTAGGACCATTAAGTATCTAAACAATCCACTAGGTGGATGAATAGGTCCACAAATATCTGTATACGTTCCTAGAACGTAGAGGATTCAATCTCAGCTTTCGTTTATGATGGTCTCACAATTAACTTGCCTTGCTAACAAACAGTACAAGAAAATTCACCATTTAAAAGAATCTTTAGGTTCTTTAATGGATGTCTATTCAAATTATCTATAATTTACCTCATCATTATAGAATCATAATGTCTCATACAATCATGCAAAAGTAAGACAGTATTGGAATTAGTATTAGAATGTGCCTCAATTATACTAACTAGTTTCTGACAACGTGCGTTGCACGTTTATTTTTTACTATTGTTATATAATTTAAAATTGTGCTATCAAATAGAAAATGTTTAAATCAACAATATTAATTTTACCAATTATATTTCATGTATCAACAAAAATAAATAAAAAGGGGTTGCGCATTTGGCATCAAGCAAAAAGTATGTGAAATTAATTAATAAAATATAGTCTCCTTTAACTTTGTATAAGTCTTTTTTATGATCTAAATATCAGTGATAACTTTTATAGCCATAAATGGATATTAAAAACACATGCACACTTATTGATAAGATTGTCTATTTTATTTTAATGAAAAACGATAGAGTGAAATATTTATATTATTTAAGTAAGGTTCTAAAATTAAAAGACAGTACTATCAAAATTATACAAGATTAAAAGCAATTACATTTAAAATATAAAACTGACAGATATATAATTTAAACACTGAACTTCATACATACATCTATTTCAAAAGCTCATAAAATAGCTAAAAGATTACAACACCACAATGAATTTATTAGAAATGCAAAAGAAATTAGAAACAACAATAATATTCGTGATGGAGAATATATATCGAAAGAGATATGAGGACTTAGACATGTCTAAAAAGAAGTCTTTAAGTTCTTCTCCCCACCTCATGTATTCTATTTTTTCATGTCTTTTTTGCCTATCATAGATGAAATAGTTTTTTGATTATAAGTTGAATGACAATTTCTTTCATTTTTCAATGGTTATCACCTAGTTCTTAAATAGTAGTAAAAATGTCTGTTTAAATTCTATGTTTTTCAGTTCTAAATAATAGTCTTTAATATATAGATAGATGGAAAGATGAAAAATACAAATCATAATTAGACTTAATAAAAGAATTAACATTACCGCTAATAATTATTGCTTTGAACTTGGAATCTAGTCTAGTATATACATGTACAATTAAAATATATCTTTTCACATTCCAAACATTTAATTATTTGCTTATATTTTAATTAAGAATTAATTTAAGGAAATGCAAAAGTCATCTACATTTTTATTAAAATGATACAATTTAACATTTAAACCAAATAATTAAATGCTTTTATAACATTTTAATTTATAATAAGGATAAAATTGTAATTGAACTTTTAACTTTTTTTGTTCCCTCTTATAATAATATATGATTATTATCCAAAAAAGTCAAAAGATAAAGTATGGAACTTTTCTTTAACATATGTCTGTCCAGAGACAATCTTGGTGATACCACATCTACAACCAAAGGTTGCGATCTTGTCCACGTCTAGCATGGTGGCTTACACCTCATTCACTCTAAAGAATGGATTTGTATTTTTACCATTTATCAAAGGCTCTCATTCTTCATGAATAAAACTCAATCATCTAAGTACATCAAATTTCGATAACTTAGTGCGTCATTCCATATTCATGTGCATCATTTCATTAATTGTCTTCTTTTAGACATTTATGCACTGCTACATTCACTTCGGGGAATGAATCTGCTTCAACGAGATATATTTCATGAGTAATTTTATCAAAAACTCATTATTTGCCTTAGTCATTATTATATAATCAATATGGTGCATTGAGACTCAAACCCAACGTCTTATGCCATAAATCAATGAGGGACTTGAACCCAATATCTTATCATCACGGTGCACCAGGACTTTAACCCAATGTCTTACCCTCTTGGTGTGATTGGATGTAAATCTGTCGTTTTATTCATATAAAGACATCTTAGGCCACAAATCGATGAGACTTGAATCTGACATCTTTATCTTGATGTCTTACCCCTTTTGATGTGATTAGACATAAATCCATCATCTTATAAAAATGTTATATCATTGCAATAAATCAAAAAGGCTATAATTTAATGATAACTAATGGTATACCCATATAAAAATATTATACCAATAGCATGATAGAAATTTGAAAAATAGAAATTTTGCAACTTTGCAACCATATCGATCTATTGTTTTCATTGTATAATTTTCCTTTTAACAGATACTTGGATGGTTGTATCTTCTAACCACACTACTAAGACCACATTTAATATTTGAAAGTAACCAAATTTTTCTTATTTCTAAAGATTCAAAGGTGAGCCAGTAAACAGTAAATAACGTGTCATCTTTAATACTTTTCATAGTACGTAGTTAAAGTCGGTAACAATACTAATCCATAAAATCAATGAAAAAGAACAATACTTGGAACATGTTTCCTGGACTAAAGGAACGTAGTATCGTGTGAATTTCATCTCCAATAAAAATAAATTGATGGCAGAGTCTCGTGCTGATAACGTGTTATGAAACTATATAAATTTATAAGAAGAATAAAGTAGGAGAAGAGAAAAGACTTCTTATTCATCTTGAAGTATATTCAAGCTTTCATTGATCTTCTTTACAATGAAGGAAAACTCTTTATTTATAGGGAAAACTTAACTTTGTCCCCAAGTAGGATTCTTAATCATATCTTAAAAGGACTCCACATAATTAGACATTCACTATAATACAAATTGTTTATAACACACATATATATATATATATATACTTTTTATTATGAATAATTAATTCTTTTTCATGAAAAAATTAAACATGATTTTTTATTTTATAGAAATTTGACGCCCTCAAAAATTGGGGGCCTAAGGCAGTGGCTTAAAAAAATATATGGAAGAGCCGGCACTGCATTTAGTCGATGGTTCTGTTTGATATTAGTTAGTACAAGTCATATGTGTTGATGCCTCAAAAACCATATCCTTGTCTTTAATAACCATATTTGTGGTTGTAATTGTTAATCACCATCAATTACAATCTCTACGTACCATCTTGTTCATAACATTTTAGCTTCCGAAGTATATTTGTGGTTGTTTTAGCCTTACACATGCATCTTGTGGCTGAGCAGGAGCTATTGTTGAAAAAGAAGGCAGAGTACATTGAGAAACTGAAAAACAAGATTGCTCTAGTCCACAAGTCAGCAGAAGAGAAAAGAGCGATAACTGAAGCTAAACGTGGAGAAGATCTTCTTACCGCAGAGGAGATGGCAGCAAAATGTCGGGCCACTGGAAGTTCTCCAAAGAAACCACTCCTTGGATGTTTCTGAAGTGGAATATACTAGATTCGTATCACTGATTATGAAATTCGTATAGTGAAGTTTGTGGATTGAGAATTTCTTTGCATTAGAAACATTGTGCGCTTATGCCTTGTGGAATCTATTGCTTTCGTTATTATGGGTGCATAACAATGTGTTCGAGTGTATATAAAAACTGGTGAAAATTATCTCTGCAATTGTATTGAAAGAAACCTACTATATTAGCAATGTGGCCAACTCCAAAAGAAGCCTCTTAATTCAAAAGATTTGAAATTAGACACTAAAAATGAATCCCTTATTACAAGGTTGTTGTGTGCTTACCGCGATTGTCATATTACTGCAGAAAGATATAACTGCAGTATCATGCTTAAGGGGAACTATTTACACTAACAGTTTAATAGGAAGTAATTTATCTCTAAAGATGATTATGTAAATGACTCATATCGATCGCATTGATCACATCACTATTTATGTTGAATTCACCAGATAGCGTACAATTCGTCAAATCCATTTGCAGCAGACATGTGATCTTCAAACTCGTGTTGTGCTTGAAACATATCATCATCTACTATTTCATTGTCAACCCCTTCACTTATAAATAAATCATGCATGAAAGCATCTGGGAACTCTAAATTGTTTTAACAAAAATTATTCTTGGAAAGATCTGAGTTCTGATCATTAAATTGATCTTAGCTAAAGCCACTCATCGAATAATACAGCAAGTAATCTGTATCTGCTAAGAATAATGAACCTTCTATCATGTGTGCAAACGAGTCCAAACTAGAACTTCTGGAAGGAGAAGATACTCCATCTAAATTTTCTGCTTTTTTGGCAATTTTCTTTAGATACATTATCTGTTCGTCCAGCCAAATGCTGTGCTATCCGAGACCACCTATTTACACATAACCTTTTTAGATAATGGATCTCAACATAAACGAATATTCTTCAAATACTAAAGGTAAACCACCTCGGTGCATGAAGCCTCTTGCGCTTACATAGGATCTAGGAAGAGCCACACCCCAAGGGGGTGTAACGTGGACAACCTACCCAAGCATCTGACTTATTTATCGGCTAGTTTATCAATATTACAACTTACAACATTTTCCGTTGTTAATTTTGTACTTCTAATTTCCTTTGCTGTATTTATTCCACATATAAGTGCTATATAGTGAGGAGGTGGATGTTCTGAAAGTCCACCATAGTTTGGCAAAAAGGGCATTCGATACAAGCTTATCCCATGCCACCTAATGCTTACCCTTACGCCTTGCAGTTTTATTCCCTCTGTTTCCATTGGATAAGTTCTTTTCTCAATTTTTTATACCATTGCAGCTGAAGTTAATTCTATCTTACAATTCTTTAAACTTGATTTAAGAAGGCTACAATACTTCCAATTAAATTTTATGACTGTATATCAATCCGTAGCAGCCCTATATCTAATTGTAACGAGCTTAATGTTGTCATGAGAAACTTGGAATTGTTTGTCAAAAATATAAAGTTGTGTTATGTGTTTATACATGTCTAATTATCTAATTACTTGCATTGCTACCACAACCTGGGAAGGAACCAGAGGCATTGGTAACACATCCATGCGAAGAGACGCGACAACAGCTCACTGCGATCCCTAGTGTATGTTTAAAAGAGAGGATCGCATCATGAATTTAATAAGATCTTTTTTCACCGCGCTTCTATAGTATATGCTAAAAATACTAACAACTACGTACTTCAAAAACCTAACTTATCACAAAGTAGAGAGTATCTTGAGTTTCAGCCAAAACAAACATGCCCTGCTGGTTGATTTGGTGGAAGAACATGATGAGAATTAAATGCTAAATATCCTATTTCATGATTAACTTAAGAAAATGATAACAAGAGTAGTTTACATAACTGCACCATGACACTTAACCATATATGTTATCACACTCAAATGGTAGAATTTACCACCAAATTCGAGATTCAGACGGTCAGACCTATGCCAATTTTCACTCATTCGATTATCAAGTTGATTGGAGATCAAGACATGCATGACATAGTATAACAAAGTCAAACGAGCAGTGAACCACCAACAATGAGAATGTCTATGTAAACAAACATTATTCAGTTCAGGATGAAAAAAGGAACACAAGTTCATCTAGTATCTCATCTTTTGACAAAAAGACATATATAGCTAAAACAGGCCAACTCTTAATCTTCAGCAATGAGATGAAAACTACCTCCATTGACTCAAAAGAAGTAATGCATTTTGTCTTGGATTATCAGTTGCACTTGAGAGAAGTTTTGATCCCGTTAATTATACCTTTGATGATTCCATTTGCATTTTTGGCTGACTCTATAGTGTGCTTTTTATATTGAAAGGGTTTCACCAACATTTGCAACCCAATAGTCACAAGCGATCCACCACAGAATACATTATCATTACAATCTTGAAAAGAATCGGGCACAATTGCAATTCCACATGGAAAGAGAGCCACACCAGAAGGGTCCCCTTTTTTCTTCACCACATTCATTGCCAGTGAATCCATTCCTGCATATATTAAAAGGGATCCTGTTGCGTCTGTGAAAGTATCTTGCAAGATCATCATGTTATTTTGATTAGTACTGGTGCCATGCCCCTACAAGTCCAAACCAACATAATATGTTATTTATAAATCAATGATTAGTAAAAAAGAACTGATCCTATCATGTTTTTCAAAAATACAATAATCAATCACTCACATTAGCTTGAAAAACAGAGATGTTATTATCAATGTTGTGATCCTTGGGAATGTAGACCATTAGTTTCATGAAATCACCAATATTGGACAAGACATCCCATTGACTCCTCGTTCGTTCATTTATAAGGAATTTAAACAAACGTTGATGTTTCACGGGCAACCAGATGGTCTTTGTGGCACTCAACACTATACCACTAGGTTCACCGAGTTCACTGATATTAATTCTCTTCATCAATTTAACATCTTTACCCTTTGCTAATTGAACTATTTGCCATTGGTGAGTGGTTCCACAAATCCCTGCGCAAAAGTTGTGAGTCATTCGTTGAGCCAACATTCCTACATTTTTCTCACCATTTAAACCAACTGCCACAAATAAAACCTCATCAGAATCCAAAATTCTTGTTAGTAATCAAAAGTGTAAACAAATGGAACAATAATGGGACATGCATGGTTACCTGTGGGGTCACTGAATAACTTCATTGATCCCAAAAACATATATTGCCTTTGCAAAGTAGCCATCCACCTTTGTGCGCCAAAACCAAGACCAGACCTGACCATAGGGCGATACAGATGGTGGACAACATTTTCATTATACTTCATGTGCTCGATCCAAGTTACCTGAAAATATTACATCAATTTTACAAGACCACTAAATAAAAATATGAGTTTGCGTGATATGTTGACCGAATTATTAATCAAAGATAGATGATCGTTGATGTAGACAACTTAGAAAACTCAACCATCAAACAAGGACTCAACCTCAAGGGATGTACCCTCCAGAAAGATCCCTAGTAGTCTTAACAATAAATATGGGAGGAAAGAGTCTACACACTATTTGGTTCCTTAGGGAGGAGAAAGGGCAAAACGTATTCCACACAATTATAGGGCTCATTAGGGGTGACGCTCCCAACAAGGTTTTCTCCATATCAGGGGCTCAAGTATGAGACCTTTTAATTGCACCACAACTCATGTTGGTATATTTTGTACAATTAGTAAATAGTTGCATTCATCAAAACTAGATGAAACCTAATTTTTCTTATTTTGAATAAAATAAAGTATAAGCCAGATAAACTAATTAGAACGATCAACAAAATGAATTAGTATACCTTACGAAAAGTAATGCATAAAACACAGCCCAAGAAAGTTGTGGAATATCAACCATCTGCTGTGGAAATGAGAGAAGTATACATCAACGTAACTTATGTATTAGAAATAAAAATAAAAATGTATTACCTTCATGCAAAGATCATCTATTCGTAAGTTCAAGATATATAATACTCCTCGATAATCTCATTTCTAATGGTCAGTTATACTATTCATTCTAACAAAAAGTGTTGCATTATGAAATCATTAGATGATAGTGTGATTTCACGAATTATAGAATCATTTTCAAACATAAAATACCAATATAAGGTTCGAATTATTAGGATACCACTTTTAAAGTATCTGTTATGATCTCAATCTATCTAATAAAATGTTGTTGTCAGGATTCGAACTCGAGAAAGAGTATAAGCCATTAACAGAGAAATTAAAAGGTTGAAGGGCCGAGATTTATTTCATTTAAATAAAGCTCAAGGGACGAGATCATGCCATGTGAACAAACGGTTATATATACACATCACATAGGAGAGAGAAGGCCAACTAAAATCCGGTAAACTCCAATTCCTTCCTCTTTTTCTTCTCTCTCCCAAATTCCTTTCTCTTCTCATCTATTTAATTTTGATTCTCTCCTCTTCTTTTTTCTTCTGCAGATTCTATCGCTAATGGAGCTCACTATTGGCTTTTTTTCTTTTAATAGATAGTATTTCTTGTTCATTTGAGTTCAATATTTTTCTTCAAATATATGGCATAAAATTGCCCCAAAAAACTTGTTGTGCTGATTGTTTAAATTCTGTAATTGGATTTTGATCTCGATTGACATGATAACTTTATCCTAATTGGGGCATGTTATTACCAGGAAAGGTATAGCTGCTGATCCTCCTAAAATTAGAGCCATGGTCAAGTGGCCTTGACCAAAAACACTCAGCACTTAGAGGATTCATGTGGAAATAAATCTTGGCAGCAATTAATTTTGCAGCCATACTTGTTGAAATTACTAGCCACAAATATGAAAATTGGTAGCCACCAATGTGAAAGTTGGTAGCCACATTTGTGGAAGTAGGTAGTCAAAGTTTGGTATAAGTTTGGTATTAGTTTGGTAGAGTTAGGCAGCCAATTTTTTTGTTGAAATTGGCTATCACATTATGTCATTAATGATGTAAACAAGTGTTCAAAAAACTCTATAAATAGAGTAGTAATTGAACACTTGAAGATACACCAAAATAGAGAAGCAATAGAGAGTAGAGAGAGTAATCCACAAACTACTTCTTAGTTTGTGAGAAAATAGTGTGCAAATAATATTATTGTGAGTTGTAAGAAATAAAAGAGTGTTGAGTAGTACTCTTTTGACACTACCAAGTTTTTCATCAATATTATTGTATTACTTATTCGGGTATCATATTTACCCATTTTAATATTTGGTGTCGTTGTTACTCTCTTCCTATTGCTATTTAGTTTGGACATTATCCTGGGTGTGATTATTATTTTGTCCAACAACGTGGTATCAGAGCCATGACAAATAATAGTCCGTTGTCCTTTCAATACCCCCGTCTCACAAGAGAAAATTATGAAAAATGGTGTCTACGAATGAAAGCTATTCTTGGCTCTCAAGATGTTTGGGATATTGTAGACAAAGGGTATACAAAACCCGCAAATGAGGAAACTTTGCCCTCAAATGAAAAGGAGGTCTTGTTAAAGACAAGAAAGAAAGATCAACAGGCCCTCACTCTTATCCATCAATGTTTGGATGATGGCATGTTTGAGAAGGTGGCTGATGCAACCACCTCAAAAGAGGCGTGGGAGATTTTACAAATTTCTCTCCAAGGAGTTGATAAAGTAAAAAAGATAAAACTTCAAACTCTAAGGGCTGAGTTTGAAGTTTTAAAAATGAAAGAATCTGAATCCATTTCGGATTTCTGCTCAAGATTGATTGCTGTTGTAAATCAACTAAGAAGATACGGAGAGAAAGTAGATGATGTGCGTGTGGTAGAAAAGATCCTTCGTTCTTTAACACCTAAATTTGATTATGTGGTGTGTGCTATTGAGGAGTCTAAAGATCTAGACTCTATGACGGTAGAACAATTGGAAGGTTCTTTACTAGCCCATGAAGAGAAAATGAAAAGGAGAAAAGAAGAGCCACTAGAGCAGCTTCTTAAAACTCATGCATCCTTCAAAGGATTTGAAGGTGAGAAAAGTTACAAAGGAAATGGACAATGGAGAGGCCGTGTCGTGGAAGAGGAAGAAGTTACACCAATTATTTCAACAATGAAGATAAAGGTCACCAGTCAATCAGAGGTCGTGGTCGTG
The DNA here is from genome assembly GCA_016801875.1 of Solanum sitiens. Taxonomy (NCBI): domain Eukaryota; kingdom Viridiplantae; phylum Streptophyta; class Magnoliopsida; order Solanales; family Solanaceae; genus Solanum; species Solanum sitiens. The sequence continues at coordinate 715,667 of JABWTJ010000302.1, forward strand.
GTCAACGAGGAGGCAGAGAACGTGGAGCCTATCAAGGTACAAATGAAATCAGGTATGACAAATCTAAAATTGAGTGTTATAACTGTCATAGAATGGGACATTACTCTTGGGAATGTCGTAGTAATGTTGAAGAGAAAGTTAATCTTGTTGACAACAACAAAGATGAAGATGAGTCAACACTGTTATTAACACTCAAAGAAGAAGATAAAGATGATTGCAGCTCATGGTATCTTGACAATGGAGCAAGCAATCATATGTGTGGCCAGAAAGATAAATTTGTGGAGATAAAGAAGACCGTGAAAGGTAATGTGTCTTTTGGCGATACCTCAAAGATCCAAATTGAAGGGATAGGTACGATTCTGATATCCTGTAAAGATGGTGGTCATAAATTGATTACCAATGTTTATTATGTGCCAAAATTGAAAAGTAATATTTTGAGTTTGGGTCAACTTCTTGAAAAAGGATATGATATTCATATGAAAAATATGCATCTTTGGCTAAGAGATTCAAGTAACAACTTAATTGCTAAAGTTCATATGGCAAAGAATAGGTTGTTTCCTTTGAATCTTCAAACTATCTATGCAAAGTGTTTGAAGGCTAATGTGCAAGATGACTCATGGTGTTGGCATATGAGATTTGGGCACTTGAACTTTGAAGCGCTCAAATCAATGGGAGACAAGAACATGGTTGATGGGATACCGCCAATCAACCATCCAAATCAATTGTGTGAAGCTTGTCTTCTTGGAAAACATGCAAGGAGGAGTTTCCCAAAGGAGACTACATCAAGAACAAGTAAGCCACTCCAACTTGTTCACACCGATGTTTGTGGTCCAATCGATTCACCTTCTTTTGGTAAAAGAAAATATTTCTTGCTCTTTATTGATGATTTCAGTAGAAAGACTTGGGTATACTTCTTGAAGCAAAAATCTAAAGTTTTTGTTGCCTTTAAAAATTTTAAAGCACTTGTAGAAAAAGAAAGTGGCTATGAAATAAAAGCATTAAGGTCTGATAGAGGAGGCGAATTCACTTCAAAAGAATTTAATGACTTTTGTCAATCTCATGGAATTCGTCGGCCTCTAACGGTACCTTACTCGCCACAACAAAATGGAGTTGCAGAAAGAAAGAATAGAACAATTCTTAATATGGCTAGATGTATGTTGAAAGCTAAACATCTACCAAAAGAATTTTGGGCCGAGGCTGTTTCTTGTGCAGTTTATTTGAGCAACAGGTCTCCAACAAAAAATGTACGAGATCAAACACCTCAAGAAGCATGGAGCGGAAGAAAGCCAAGTGTTAAGCACTTGAGAATCTTTGGGAGCATAGCATATGCTCATGTTCCACATCAAGGGAGAGCTAAACTTGACGATCGGAGTGTCAAGTATGTGTTTGTTGGCTATGACGCAAGTTCAAAAGGCTACAAATTGTACAATCCAAGCAATAACAAGGTGGTGGTGAGTCGTGATGTTGAATTTGATGAAGAAGCATCATGGAATTGGGAGGCTCCAGAAGAAAAAACATATGATTTTCTTCCATACTTCGGAGATGAAGAAGAACAGGAGACCATGGCACAGGATGCAACCCCGCCTCCTTCACCAGCAAATATTGCATCTCCATCTTCTCAAGAGAGTTCAAGTGAAAGACCACATAGGATGAGGAACATTCAAGAACTCTATGATGACACAGAAGAAATTACTAATTTTGATTTTTTGTGTTGTCTTTTTGCTGATAGTGAACCAATGAATTTTGATGAAGCTGTTACTGACAAAAGGTGGAGAAAAGCCATGGAGGAAGAGATCCAATCAATAGAGAAGAACAACACTTGGGAGTTGACAACTCTTCCAAAGGACCATCGAGCAATTGGAGTCAAATGGGTATACAAGATGAAGAAAAATGCCCATGGAGAAGTAGAAAGATACAAGGCAATACTTGTAGCTAAAGGCTACAAACAAAGGCATGGCATCAACTATGAAGAAGTTTATGCGCCTGTTGCCCGCATGGAGACAATCCGTCTATTGATCTCTTTAGCGGCGCAAATGAAATGGAAGATCCATCAACTAGATGTCAAATCGGCATTCTTGAATGGATATCTTGAAGAAGAAGTCTATGTTGAGCAACCATTGGGTTTTGTGGTTAAAAATCATGAAGATAAGGTGTTGAGGTTGAAGAAAGCCTTATATGGGTTGAAGCAAGCTCCACGAGCTTGGAATAGTCGCATTGACAAATACTTTCAAGACAATGGGTTTACTCGTTGTCTCCATGAATATGCTCTTTATATTAAAGTTCATACTAATGGAGATATTCTGCTTGTTTGTCTTTATGTTGATGATCTCATTCTAACGGGTAACAACCCAGTTTTATTTGAAGCTTTCAAGAAAGCTATGTCCCTTGAGTTTGACATGACAGACATAGGGCTCATGTCATATTACTTGGGCCTAGAAGTCAAGCAAATGGAGGAAGGCATCTTCATATCTCAAGAAAGCTATACAAAGGAGATTTTGAAGAAGTTCAACATGTTTGATTGCAACCCTGTGAACACCCCAATGGAAAGTGGAACAAAATTGTCAAAATTTGATGATGGAGAAGAAGTGGATTCCACTTTGTTCAAAAGTCTCGTAGGAAGTCTGAGGTACTTGACATGTACGAGACCAGATATAGTCTTTGCAGTTGGAGTAGTAAGTCGATTCATGGAAGCTCCTACCTCCACTCACTTGAAGGTCGCTAAAAGAATTCTTCGCTACCTAAAAGGTACAATCGACCTTGGGCTATTTTATTCTTCTTCCGATAATTTTAATCTTGTGGGATATTGTGATAGTGATTATGCGGGAGATGTTGATGATAGAAAAAGCACATCTGGTTTTGTGTTTTTCTTGGGTGATTGTGTTATTTCTTGGAGTTCAAAGAAACAATCAATTGTTACTCTCTCGACTTGTGAAGCTGAATATGTGGCAGCGACATCATGTACATGTCATGCTATTTGGTTGAGACGGTTATTGAAGGAACTCAATTTGTCACAAATTGAAGCCACAATGATTTGTGTTGATAACAAATCTGCGCAAGCACTAGCAAAGAATCCAGTGTATCATGATCGAAGCAAGCACATAGACACAAGGTATCACTTTATCCGAGAATGCATTACCAAGAAAGAGGTAGAGCTCAAGTATGTGAAATCTCATGATCAAGTTGCGGATATTTTTACAAAGCCTCTCAAGTTTGAAGATTTTCAGAGATTGAGATCAAGCCTTGGAGTAAAGAAGAAAAATCAAAATTAAGGGAGAGATTTGTGGAAATAAATCTTGGCAGCAATTAATTTTGCAGCCATACTTGTTGAAATTACTAGCCACAAATGTGAAAATTGGTAGCCACCAATGTGAAAGTTGGTAGCCACATTTGTGGAAGTAGGTAGTCAAAGTTTGGTATAAGTTTGGTATTAGTTTGGTAGAGTTAGGCAGCCAATTTTTTTGTTGAAATTGGCTATCACATTATGTCATTAATGATGTAAACAAGTGTTCAAAAAAACTCTATAAATAGAGTAGTAATTGAACACTTGAAGATACACCAAAATAGAGAAGCAATAAAGAGTAGAGAGAGTAATCCACAAACTACTTCTTAGTTTGTGAGAAAATAGTGTGCAAATAATATTATTGTGAGTTGTAAGAAATAAAAGAGTGTTGAGTAGTACTCTTTTGACACTACCAAGTTTTTCATCAATATTATTGTATTACTTATTCGGGTATCATATTTACCCATTTTAATATTTGGTGTCGTTGTTACTCTCTTCCTATTGCTATTTAGTTTGGACATTATCCTGGGTGTGATTATTATTTTGTCCAACAATTCACTGGTCTAACTGGCCTTACTGGATACTGCATAAAATAGGTTGTTAATTATGGTACTATCGATAGGCCCCTCACGGATTTGTGAAAAAAGGATGCTCCTTCAAATGGGATCTAGAGGCAGGAATAGCATTTGAAGCCCTTAAGACAGCTATGAGCATTGGCGGACCCAGGATTTTCGTTCAGGGGTTCAAAAAATAAAAATATAAACGTGTATATAAGACAACAAAACAAAATTTCAAGGAAGTAGTAGTTTATAATTTTAGTGGTGGACCGATGAATTTTTAGGGTTTAAAACCACACTTTTAACATGTTTTATAAAATTAAAAAAAAAAAACTAAAAAAAAAAGTGAAAACCCGGAACTGAAACTAAAAATAAAAATAAAATGCTAACAAAGAGATTCAAACCCTCGACGTGAATGTTAATTTCCGAGCGTCCTACCGCTAGATTATCCATTTCATTTTGTCATTTAGGGGGTTCAAATTGAATATATCCACATAAATACAGAAGATTACCTTATATATATATATATATATCGCATAATTTTTTATCGAGGGAGTTCGGGTGAACACCCTGAAACCAACGTGGGTCCGCCCCTAACTATGAGCACCACACATGTGCTCGCACTTCCTAACTATTCACTGGAGTTTGTCGTTGAGACTGATGCCAATCGTGGAGGCATTGGTGTAGTACTTATGCAGAAGGGAAGACCAATTGCTTGTTTTAGTACGATGTCCCAAGCACCGAGGCAAGTCTATTTATGAGAAGGAATACATGGATTTGTTAAGTGTGTTATGGATAAGTGGAGACGCTATCTCCTGTTCAAGCACTTTGTGGTGCAGACTGACCGTCATAGCTTAAAATAGTTATAGGAACAAAAGGTACCTCAGCTATTCAGTAGAAGGGTTTAACCAAGTTATTAGGGCTTGATTGCGACTTGTGAGGTTCAATACAAGAAAGGTTCAAAAAATAGAGTAATTGATACCTTGTCAAGGAAACAAAAAGGGCTGGATCCTTTGGATGATCAGAATTTAATGGTCATAAGCAGTTGCACTCCAACTTGGATACAAAAGATTATTGGGAGTTATATAGAGGATGCTCATTCCCAGGAAATTCTTACACTACTAGCACTAGATTCCCATAGACCCAATTTATGGAAGTACTCAGCTGGAATATTACGAAAGGACAAGATATATGTAGGATCTCATGGGACTCTCTGACAACAACTCATTTTTTCCTTCCGTGACACTCTCTTAGTGGTCATTCTGATTAGTTAGTTACATTGAAAAGGCTATAACAACTCTTATATTGGCCAAAGATAAAGCTTATGTGTGTCCAGTTGTAACGTATGTCATAAGAATAAGGATGATAATGCAACTTATCCGGAATTGTTGCAACCCTTGTTCCAAATCAAGCATGGTGTATATTAGTATGGACTTTGTGGAAGGTCATCCCAAGTCTAAACCTAAAGATGTCATATTAGTGGTGGTTGATAATTTAATAAGTATGCCCACTTCATAACACTATCACTCCTATATAATACTACAAAAAGGCTACATAGCCTATGTGGCACTCCAGAATCTATTGTGAGTGGTAGGACAATGTGTTTCTGAGCAATTTTTGGTGAGCTTTATTCAACTTATAGTTCTTCCTATCACCCTTAAAGTGATGGTACAACATAAAGGGTTAACAAGTGCTTGAAAAATAACTTAAGATGCATGGTGGTAAGCAAGCCTAACCCGTGGAGACAATGGCTACTAGCGCTGAATGGTGGTACAATACTAATTTTCATACAGGGTTTAAGTGTACCCCTTTTAAAGCTTTTTATGGGTATACACCCCCTCAACTATGTATCGGACCTTTATTAGAAAATGTAGTGCAAACTGTTAAAGATGTGATCATACAGAGGCAACAGTATTTTACAATTACTCAAGGATAACTTACATGCATCTCAAGCCAAGATGAAGTAATTTGTTGATAATAAAAGGACTGATAGAGAGTTTGCAGTTGGTGATTTAGTATATTTAAAGTTTCAGCCATACAAACAAACATCATTAGTACTAAGGAGGAATCTTAAGCTCAACTCTAAATACTATGGCCCCTATCTGGTTATTGCTAAGAATGGTAATGTGGCTTACAAACTAGTATTACTACATAAATCTAAGGTCCACCCTCTTTTCCATCTCCCGTTATTCAAAAAGAAAGTGGGCAATCGTTTAGTGATTCAGTCATCTCTGGCTAACACTGAAGTTGATGGTTAGTTCATCATGTTGCCATTCAGTAGAGGCAAATGGTTAATCAGAACAATGTTGTTGCTGTAAAGGTGTTAGTTCAATGGTCAAACCTAGGGGTGTAAAAAATGAACCCAAACATGGTAACTCGCCCAGAATTTTAAGGGTTGGGCTCAAGATAATTTGAATTGGGTTCAATCTCAACTCATTCAAACTTAACCCATTTGAAGATAATTCTCAATTAAGCCCAATTCAATCTCCAATTTCAATCCGTTTTAGAACTTTTTATTAAGATATGTTCCGATATTGAAAGTGTGAATTATTATCGATTTAACATCTTTTATGATTTATCTATCCATTTGTTACTTTTTTAACAAAAAATTTTTGAGCGGAAATTCAAATTGTGATTATAAAAGTTAAATATAAATATGTTATTTGAGATTAATCGGGTCAAATTGGGCGGGTCAAGACCCAACCCGTTTTTTAGCCCATTTGAGCCCAAAGTAAACTTGGGCAGTTCAAAACCCAACCCGATTTCTATTCAACCCATTGTAATATTTCCAATTTCAACCTAACCCGCCAATTTGACACCCCTAGTCAAACCTTTCTCCTGAAGATGCTACTTGGGATGGGGGTATGTTATGATCTCAATCCTAGCTAATAAAATGTTGTATGTATACACATCATCACATAGGAGAGAGAAGGCTAACTGAAATCTGCTGATTCCAATTCCTTCCTCGCGTACAAACCCTAAATAATGAATTAGCCGACAAATCCACCAAAAAAGAGCAAAATATTACTGTGTGTCTATAGCCTTACTTTAAAATAAGTAATCAATAAGAAGAAATCAATGCAAATTAAGCAAATTAGATCAGTAAATTTAGAGAAACTATGGAGGTCTACATGGGAAGCAAAATGAGAAGACAATTTAAGTTTAATTACCTTTGAGTAACCATTAAGCAGATCTTGCACAACACAACCAGAAGGAAACCTCTGACAATTCCTAATTCCACATTGTTGTGCACCTTTTCTTATTATGTCAACTGACACATCCACTATAACCCAAATATCTTTCGCATATTGGTGACAGTAGCGAAAAAAATGTTGTTTCTCGAACAGAAACCAAATTAGTAATCATTTGTAATTCAGCGTTAATCTGCAAATCAATACTTTCAAACTCTTAGTGCATGGAATAATAGGATAAATGAGATGCCTAACTTCTTAGAAAATTAATAAATAATGATTAAAAAAAAAATACCCATTGTAGAATACCACTCTTGCTTCCACCTATACCATTTGAAATCACATCAACAGTAGATGTTTTTCCAATAATGCATGGGAACATCTCCACCCATAGATTCTACATGTAGAAAAACATATACATTGCAAAACTCAAAGAATATGTTAAACATAAGAAAAGCACTGACAATAGGATGGAGAACTTATATATGTACCTTATTCATCAATATCTCCATTAATGTCGGACCATTATTGATCATTGTACGAGATACTCTTGTGGCTTCTGTTCTGAAATCTCTAAATTTCATGCAATTAAATTGGGTGAATGATCGCGCATATTCCTCAACATTTAGTGTCTCTACACTTCCATCCAAGCTTTTGACCCAGAGAGGTTCATCAATCATGGCCAACTTTAGCAGCTCATTCATGGCAGCCAAAGAATGATTCATCAACATGGTTCTATCAAAATATTCATATTATTAATTCGAATGTAATATGAATTATTCGAATTCATTGACTTTATGCAATTTTGATTCATAATGAATGAGTTTATTACAAGACAAAACACATTTTTATCGAAATATTCTTTATTTATGAATCTTAAAATATTGTTTTTTCATACAATTTTGATCTTATATTAAAGTTTCTTAGAAAAAATTCAATGATATCACAAAAGCTCCATTCATAACTTAGCAGGGTATATAATTATAGCATAAAGTTACAAACCAACAAAATGTTAGAGGAAACAACCCCGGGGAAGAGCCACCAACATCTAGCTATCGTTTGCTCTGAGTTCCAAACACTACGTCAAAAATGATTTTTAGCGGCAATTAATTAGCAATTGCCGCTAAACATGTATATTTAGCGACAATTAGCACTCTTTGTATATGTCCCTAAATGCTTTAGCGACACTGGATCTAATGACCCTTAACTAATGCCGGTAAAGACTTAGCACTCTTTATTAATGTGTCTATATTGCCACTAAAAATTATTTTTATTGCAGTGAGTACTTTTGTCAAATAATTCTAAGTTAACACCCAATGTTTGGTCCCAAGTTTTCCCAAAAGTATGTGATTATTTCAAAAAAAAAATATGATTTATACTCATAAATTTTAAAAACTATTAGAAATAGCCACGTTTGATTCGGTTATAATTAATATCTATTAAAAGATTGTTCGTTTTTCTCAATTCTGTCATCCAAATTAGAATTCGAACTTTTTCGGAGGACATAGTAACAAACTATTCTTATATATATAACAATAAATGATGTTTATTTTTATAAAATATAAAAAATTGGGATATTTTTTTAAAGTTCTCAAATATTTCTCAAGTTCTCAAAAACTAGTTTTTTCTAGTATTTGGGAACTTGGAATTTTTGGCAAAAACATTTGTCAAAGTTTTATAGTCAAACACCAAAAACCAAAATTTCCCAAATTTTTCCAAATATATTCCCAAATAAAACTTGGGGTTAAAGGGTCCCTAGTTTTTTTCTGCTTTTGTCCACTGGTATAGTCTGAACCAAAAGTCGTGTACAAATGTAAAACAACCATCATATTTTTTAATTGATGAAAAAAAAATCATGAAATAATTTTAAACATTTACAAAAAGTCTGTGATTTAGAGATCTATGGATGTCTCTCTCTATATATATATATTTATGTCAAAATCCAATGCATGCATCAGCAGTTGGTGAGGCGTTCGCAAATATATATATATATATATATATATATATATATATATACGCGCGCCGCCAACATGCATGACACGGATACATAAAGGGTACCTATACAGTAATTAATTTTATAATTTCACAAAAAGAAAATGAAATGAGAGCAGATTAATAGCTTACATATAAAGGTAGACACAAAAATAGAACAGATTGATTAATTCACTGAAGCAACTTTAGAATGGTAATAAAGAAAATGTGACTAGTAATATCTATATACACTTACAGGTTTTGGATATGCTGGAAGGAGAAATGTGCCCACTTTGAAGAATTTGGCTCCCCTCTGTTATATTTTTCTCTGTTTTGTCAAGTATATTTCTAGATAAAAAGTATGTGTCTTATTTTTTATTATTTTAGGTCAAGATTATACTACATTAACAAGGGTCGTAACCATGTTTAAGTCAATAAATTTTGGAAAGCTACTCTCCAAATTTGGTAAGAACAGAATATTCGGCGTATAAATTTGGAGATCCGTTTATATCATTAAGGGAAAATACACAAGTACCCCGTCCAATCTATGCCCGAAATTTCAGAGACACACTTATATTATACTAAGGTCCTATTACCCCCTTGAACTTATTTTATGAATAATTTTCTACCCCTTTTCGACCTACATGGCACTATCAACCAGATAACTTGAAACAAATGTCAACACGCGCTAGCCCAGAAGATAGTGCCACGTAGGTCCAAAAGAAAATTATTTCTAAAATAAGTACAGGGGGTAATAGACCTTAGCATAGTATAAGTGTATCTCTGAGATTTCGGGCATAGGTTGGGGGGTACTTATGCATTTTCCCATATTTAAACATAAAAATATAAGATAAAATTAATTAATTAATGATCGGGAAAATGCATAAGTACCCCCAACTAATGCCCGAAATCTCAGAAACAGACTCATGCTATACTAAGGTCCTATTTCCCCCCTAAACTTATTTTATAAATAATTTTCTACCCCTTTCGACCTACGTGGCACTATCTTCTGGGCCCAACGCGTGCTAACAATTTTTTCAAGCTACTCTCCAAATTTGGTAAGAACATGAATCTACCAACATTTTCTTTATATATATATATATATATATATGTATATATATATCATTTTTTCCTTCAAATAAAGTCGTCACTAAAGGTGTACCATTAAGTCAAATAGAATCGATGAACCAGAAAAATATGACTTGAGATTTGGTTTGGTGTCCGCAGAAAGAATTAACTCCAAGCTGGCATGGCTTTGAGGTTCACTCAAGATCCGGATTTTCTCTATGATTATTAATTACATTTACATAAGGAATATTTAACAAAGTAGACTAGTACTTTGTGTAGACATTGAAATTTTATAGTACTTTAATTTGAGTTGAGACCATATAAAGTGTGTTAAATTTCAATTAGAATTGTTGAAGGCTACTCAACTCCAAATGCTAGTTCATGGCTATATAAAAAGTATTATATTCCCTTTGAAAAGGCATCTAGGATATCTCAAGCATTCTACAAACTCATGGAATAATCATAAAAAGATCAAATCCAAATCATTTTAATTGAACCTTAAATGCTAGTTTATGCCTATATAAAAAGTACTATGAATATCTCAAATATTCTACAACCTCATGGAATATTCATAAAGTGATCAAATTCATATCATCTTATTCGATAAATACTTGTCACGTCCCGAGCCTAAACCCTGGGCGGGACTGGCACTCGGTGACCATTGCTGGCCTCGAGCGAACCCTTGACCTGGTTTACTTTGTTGACACCCAATTTTGGTCTTCCACAATATAAATTAGTCATCGAGCTTCTTAAATTTCAAACGATTTGAAATAATTAACTTTATAAAATTTTAAATATTTTTCGAGTTATTTTAAGTAATTTTGTCATTATTATAAATTTTAAAATGTTAAAAATAATTTATATATTCTATATAATTTTGCATATATTTATCATATAAAGGTTTGAAAATCATCTCAAAAAGATTTTAGTTTAACTTAAATATTTGATTAATTAGTTTAGCTAATTTATAGTTTATATTTTTGAATTAATAGTTTATGATTGAGTTAATTATTTTATTTCTTTAAGATTGAGAAGCTCGATAATTAATTAATATTAATTCAGCTTATTTATGTTTTTGTAAGATTTATCTAAATTAAATTCAATTTGGCTAAGTTGTTAACTCTAAATGGCTACAATTGAAATTCATGACAATCCTAGCCATTTCCTCACATTGCCTTTTTCGGTCATTTTAAGACCAAGTCTTGGACCCTTTTTCTCTGAATTGCCAGCAGCCCATTTCTCATTCCAATTCGAGTCCAATATCTCCAACCCTTTACTACACAATCAGTCCATCAACCCAACTTTCTCAATTCTATTTTTCTCCTCCACTTACCAGCCCATTATATTTCCAAGCCCAACCAAAATCTAGCTTATAATTCTCACAAGCAGATACATACACAACAATACTAAACCGACCCCACCCCTAAATTTTCTTATTCTTCCTTGTGTGTGAAACCCAGAAATTCTACGTCGCAAATCTAAGTGAAGCGACCTGCAAATCACGAGAATCCCGCAGCAAATCACGTCCTCTTCCCCTCTCTCTTTCTTTTCCGTTGAAAATTTGGTACCATGGACAACTTTATTTCTTATCTCTTCAAGATTTGAATTTTTAAATCGCCCAAGCTTCCCTTATAAATGATCTCATCGCCCCAGCAGAATAGAGGGTGAGAAAAAGAGGGAAGAGGCCTTGAGGTTAGAGCGGATAGATTTTTACCTTCTAAAAAAATGTTTATTTTATCGAACAGATGAAAAATCAAGAGCTAGTTTTATATAGTACCCATTCTCTTTTGCTCAAATTAAGCTCATGAAGTGGAATTCGCTCAGCTCGTTTGTCTCAGTCGCTGCCCCGAAAAAGGTAACACATCATCTTCTACAAATGTTTTTTCCGTCCTTTATATTTGAACATGTTGTTTTCAACATCCCAAATTTTATTATGTTGATTATTTAACATTGAGCTCTTTGTTAGTCATTTTTAGTTCTAGTTTTTTTTCCTAGATTGTTTAAAAGTTCTTATACTGTGCATGCCCCACTCTTTCCTTTATCTTGACTTTACTTTCATCATGTGTTGGTATTTTGATTGACAAGAAATGACTATTTTCCTATAGTGATCTAACTTATCCCACATAAATTCTTTTATTAAAGAATATATTTTTGTATACTTGTTTTCCATAAAATGTAGTAAATTTCCTTAATTAGTTTACTTATTTATTTAATGACATCATTTTTTTTTGTGTCTTAGATTTTAACATTAATTTATAGTTCATTGGTTTCTCATTTAATTATTGATTATAATAATTCTAATCTTATTATTATTTATTTGCATGTGAAAACTCCATCCGAGTCTATTTTGGATTCTATCCCTGCATTTCGTTGAGTGGAATTCCTCTTGAATTAGACTTCTCGATGTCCGAAGAAATTGGAAACTGAAACAAGTTTCGAAAAGCAGAAAAATAAGCTATATACATTCGATATACACTGATATACGACAAGTGTATAGAAAAACGGGAATTGGGTTAAAACCCCAAAATTCCAGAGAAATTGGCCCAAAAGGGGGCCCAAATTCAACTTCTCCCCCTTGCTCTTAATTGAGAGTATTTATTGTTTTGTTTATTAACTCTAACTTTAGAATTATTATTCCCCAAAAAGATGAACTATATTCTTTATGTTAGTAAAATCTTTTATCAAGTCGTGTATTTTATTTGAAAATCTTTAGTCAATTTTGGTTTTTTTCCCCATGGTTTTCATACTTTAATTAAAATTGGTTCAAATTATTATTCTTTTTTTAAAAAAAAATAATAATAATTAAATAAATTTTAATCAACTTAATTTCGTAAAAAGTTCTACAATTTAATTCAAATATTTCAATTAATATCCTTTTTTTTTCTTAGAAATTGACAATTATTCTCAGTATAATTATTTTCTCAAATTAATTATTTTCTAAAAAATAGTCAAAAATATATTTAACCCAAGTCGTAGGAACCGCGTGTTAGCGGCTACTTTAAGTGCTAATGCCTTCTTAAAGTAGTAATAAGAACCTCTTACCCATTTTCTCTAATTTTTTAAAAGACTTAATCTATTAGAGTCTTTTTAAATTAAGTTTTCTTAATTTCTTTTAAAAAATTAAGTGGCGACTCTTTTTTAAGTATTTTTTCTCAAATTGTTTTATACTTAGAACATTTTAAAAAGTGATTTTTCTAAAGATAGTAAAATTATGGCATAACAGAAATGACGACTCTGCTAGGGATATGAGGTTCTAACCATAATAGACTTAGGTTAATTATTAATGTTTTTAGTATATGCTTATTTATTTGCTTATATTGCATGCCTAATGCCTTATTTTTATACTTATGTGATATAAACTGTTTATTTGTTATTGTTTTCATAAATTGTATATATTTGCTACTACTTTATAAACTATCATTCCGTTCATATTTCTCCACTTATTGGAAATTCACACTATCACACGTACACGCGAGGTGTGCTTTGTGCACCCGCAAACTTCTTTCAAAGTTCCTAAAGCTAGGAGAGTTGGCATATGCGCGGGGTGTCCGGATCTTTTTTCGCGTAACCGCGTAGCCTTCTCACTCGAGTTGTCCCCTCGGGAACCTTGTGTCTAGAAAGCCAAATCTTAGAAAACATAAGATAGAGCTAAACCACCCCTCAATTTAAGTCATGCATGCATTTGCCTTAGATGGATCGATCAAGGGTATCGATTCAACATTTAAGAAGTCCACCCTTACATCGATGTGTTTCACGACCCAATGACCAACAAGCATGTTTTGTGCAACGTGATAATGATAGACGGATCCAAGCCTAAATTTGACATAGTGAGTTTGGATGTTATATGTTTATTTCATTTTATTTTTTTAAAATTTATAGATGAATTCAGTCCCTCAAGTGCCCAAAATTAGGATGGTCGAAGGTTTTCCGTACAGATTGAAGACCTGGTGGGAAGATTTTACAGCAAGTGAAAAGCTAGAAATTGCAAAAAGGTTGGGGTGCCTCCCTATGCTATTCAAAGTTAACCCAGAAAAACATGTGATTAGAGTTGATTCAGTTTTGGGATCCAGACCGTGTTGTGTTCACGTTCAAAGACTTTGAACTAACACCTACATTGGAGGAAATATATTATTTTACCAGTTTGAAGTATCGAGAAAAAGGACAAATTATTGCTCACAGTCAATCAGGGAAGAAATTTCTTCGCTACTTAGGACTAAAAAACGAAAAGAAACTTCTATGCTTCGAACATAATTGGGTTTCTCTAGATTACTTATATGAAAGGTATGGACGCTCAAATAGTTACAAAGTGTTTAGGAAGGAATTCTCTTGCACTCTTGTTCATTGGCAAACTAGACGCCCTATCGCATTTACTATGGTTTTACTAGGAACTCTAGTGTTTCCACGAGAACATGGCCATATCAGCATCTGCATATGTTCAGTGGCTCATGTACTTTTTGAAGGTGTTAATGGCGAAGAGCTCACTCTAGTTCCCATGATTTTAGCAGAAATATTTCGAGCCCTTGGGAAATGTAAGAGAGGGGAAACAAACTTCTTTGAAGGTTGCAACCTTCTTTTACAAGTGTGGGCAATGGAACATTTTCACAAGCGTAAAAATATGGATGACATATGCTTTAGCAACGTAAATCATATTGACAGTTTTTTCGACAGGACAAAAATGTTTGTATCTCCAGTTGGTACTGATGATTGGTATGAATATCTGGCCTCCCGTACCAGTGACCCAATTCAGTGGAAATATCCATTACTCTCGCATTCCTCGGCGTATATCAGATGCAAGAGGTCCTACTATATCGAGCTTATTGGGTTAAAAGGTCTCCAACCATATGCTCCGGTGCGCGTACTTCAACAATTTGGCCGGGCACAGGTAATCCCTCTTCGAGCCAACATGAGGGTTTCTGAAGTTTCCTTCGGACCATACTTCGAAGTCCCTAGATCCAGAGAGATACTTCATGAATGGAATAATATTCTCACGATCGATATAGGAAAGGGTCCCAAAAGAGAAATTCCAGAATATCAGGTGTGGCTTCGAGAAGATCGCAGCAGCATGAGTCCAGAAGGCGAACAAGGTTTTGAGGATATTGGGACAACGATCTGGATAAGGCATTCTCATCTTGGAACCAAAGCGGTCACACCTGAAATGTGGGCTCAAATGGAAACTATAATGCAATATTTGGATAATGCTGTGGAGCAGGGTCTAACAATGTGGGGGCGTCATCATCATTTCCTCCACCAGTGTGATTGATAACAACATTTAGTTTGAGTCTTAGAATTGTCTATTTTGTGTCTTTTTTTTTAGTTTATTATCTCTGTATTGTACCATTTTATTGGTATTTAATGGATACTTCATCTTTGTTTTTCAAACTTAAGTTGTCAAAAATTAATGGCTTGGATCAATCTGTCATAATCACATTATGTTTGACGTTTAGGCCTACCTTTGACATAAAAAGGTCACAAATCTAGGACGCGATATAAATTGTTTGTGTGCTGCTTGATATAATTGTTGTGTGTTGTGATGTGTTATTTTGTCTAAAGCAGAATTAATCCACTATTATTTTTAGAGCACTCTAAACATATATTAACATTCATAACAACAAAGTCCGTCCAAATTATTCTTAAAGTGTCGTTCAAGTTTCTCAAAATCATATTAATCATTTACTCAAAATCTCTCCAAAAAAAAGAATATTCATTTGCCACAGGAAGGTCGATTTGCTAGAATGTTTGGAAAAGACGTCAACACACCAATCTCATTCAGTGCTTCGGTTAATGACAGAGAAACTAAAGAGTCAATGTTCAAAAAATTTATCAAGACTAAAAAGAGGATAGTTGCAGCCAAAAGGAGACTTGCAATACTGGACCAAACTGGATGGACTATACGGGAGGGAATTATTGAGGTTGACATGGAAACATCCTCAGTGAAAAGAAAGATTACAAAAATCGATCAAGATATAATTAATATCGCTAAAGCAACTGCACGGATCCCCGAAATTGAATAAACCATTAAAAGGCTAAATTTTGGGAATGCTTCTTCCATGAGAGAAAAGGGAAAAATAAATGAGGTTTTAGATGATGAGAGCACTGGATCCTCACCCTACGGTTGAAAGGGAAAGAAAGGAGTGTGGGGTAGATTTAGGTTCATATAATGCATCTTTTATGACCGTCACTTTGTTTAATTGTTATTCGAACTACGTCGGGCCTGATTTCCTTGGTGGATACGTAGGCAACCTACTTAAGGCTCGGTCCTTATCTTTTTAATTTTTATTCTCTATTATTAGTGAAAGGTTATGAAAATTTCATGAGTAGAAGAATTTAACAGCGTTCTATGCAAGTCGACCTTCCTAATTCTATCACAGAAAGATTTATTTCCATTCGAGTCCTCTTGTTCACCCAAAATATTTCCGTGGATTAATCTGCTTTAAGCAAAATGACACTTATGTGTTTATTTTTTATGTCATTTTATTTGCATATCTCGTTAAAAATAAAGACTAACATATGTGTCTTTTGAGTGATTCTTCTCTATAGGTAAAAACTGATCTGGAAATCAAACTGGCAGACCATCCCTACTTTACAAGATCTAAAGCAATCATACCATCCTTCCCTGATCACTCTTTGGATAAAGGCAAAAACAAAATGACTGGTACTTTTGAAGAAATGGGAATAGTCGATGTGACCATCAGAAATGCTGAACTCACTGATCAGAGTGAGTTGATCTCTCAGTTAATGCAACGGATTGCAGATATGCAGGAAGAGCTTCAACAAACCAAAGATTTGGCCAAACTGGCCATTGCATCGAATGAACCACCCCTTGAAACTAGAAGATCTCCTCCTTATTTTCCATCATTAAGTTCTCCGTTACCTAACTATTTCTCAACCCATACCACACGACCCATCACTTCCACTCCTAATCCTCATACCATTGACTTAACTGTATCCAACGCTCCTTACGCCAGCACTTCCTACCAAACACCACCACCAATACCAAATCAGAATCAAGCACCTAACACTAATCACTCCCAAAACTTCACGCCAACCTATCAAATACCACCCCCAATCTCCAATAATCCATGTGCTTTGCCTATCCAGCCGACATACCCTTCCGTAACATTCCAAACTCCACCAGCCAACGCAATCCCTGAACCATGTCCTATCTTTCCTGTTCAACTGGAGCTGGATCACTATGAAGAGATGGAAAAGGAGTGGAGGCTGAGAGAAGAAAAACGTGAACAAGAAATGAATGTTATGAAGGAGGCCATCTCTGAAGCAGTTAAAAGTGTTCAAACTTCAAGGAAAATCACAGGACTTGAGTATGAAGACCTATGCATGCACCCTAACTTGAAAATACCCGAAGGTTACAAAATTCCAAAATTTGAAACCTTCAATGGTATTGGCAATCCCATGGTTCACCTGCGAGCTTATTGTGACAAACTCGTGGGTATTGGGAAAAATGATGCATTAATTATGAGGTTGTTTAGTCGAAGTCTAAGTGGGGAGGCATTAGAATGGTTCACATCTCAAGAGCTCCGTCAGTGGTCTACATGGGGGGCTCTAGCCAAAGATTTTTTGGAAAGATTCCAGTTTAATGTCGAAGCTATCCCTGATAGATACTATTTAGAAAAAATCAAGCAAAAGACCACAGAGCACTATCGTGAATATGCATGTCGCTGGAGGAAAGAAGCTGCAAAGGTACAACATATGATGACTGAAAGCGAAATAACCTCTACTTTTATTTGAGCTCAAGAACCCGAGTATTATGAAAGGATGTTGCCCATGATGGGACAGAAGTTTTTGGAGCTGATTAGAATGGGAGAAGCCATAGAAGATGGTCTCAAATCTGGAAAGGTTACAAGTCTCACTACTTTGCAGGCCGCTAACAAATCCTCGACATCCATGGCCGTTCTAGAAAAAAGAAAGAGGATGTCTCTGTTGTATCTTTTAGCCCAAAGCCAAGGCCACAAAGGTATTTTGGGTATGGTTCTGCCATTGGAAACTCCAACCGATTCTCCACCGCAAATAATTACCAACCACCTCCACAAGATCCACTTCCAATCTACTATGCACAACAGAACTACCAACCATCACCACCTATCTATCAAAATCAACCACCAAACTACCAAAATACACCACCAAATCACCAAGCCAATGTACCAGCCTACCAAAGTCCTGGACAAAACAACCCAAATACCAATAATTTACCCCGCCCTAACCTCGAAAGAAAGCCTCCCAGAATTTTCACTCCTTTGGCAGAAACACGTACCCAACTCTTTGAGCATTTGAGAGCAGCAGGATTGATCCAACCAGTAGACGCAAAGATAATTAATCCCACAACAAAGTACTTTCGAGCGGATCAACAATGCGCTTACCATTCTGGAGGAGCAGTACATGATACAGAAGGGTGTATCAATTTAAAACATAAGATTCAAGATTTGATCGATAATAGAGTCATCACTATTCAGGCCCCTGCCCCCAATGTGAATCTTAACCCATTACCGAATCATGGGGGAGCGACCATCAATATGATTGAAAGTGACGAAGATTGGCTCGCTAATGGGACTGTCGGTGAAGCAAATGTCAAATCACACATACCAACAGTGGCCTCTTTGACCATAAAGGCCAGTCCGGAGTTTGTTGTAATAACTGCGCCTCATCAGGCATTCGCTTTGGCAGAAGAAAGAAATAACGAGCAGCCCAAAGAAAAGTTTGTTGTCCAGGCGGCTACAGCTCAAGGGATGACACGTTCTGAAAGATGCTATGTTCCAAAAGAGTTAGCTCAAGAAACACGAAGAAAGGAGAACCAAAAAAGGCCGATCACAGAGGGTGAGGCTGAAGAGTTTTGGCGAAGAATGCAGCCTAAGGAGTATTCCATTTGTCAAGCATTTGGAGAAAACTCCCGCTCAAATTTCTTTTTGGGCTCTATTAATGAGTTCTGAGTACCATCAGAAAGCATTGTTGAAGGTTCTCGATGAAACATATGTACTGACGGGAACAAGTGGTGAGAATCTGGCACCTATGGTTAGTCATGTCATTGGGATTCACCAAATATCTTTTCAAGAAGAAGAGTTACCAATCGAGGGAGTGATGCACAACCGTGCCTTGTATATCACTGTCAAATGCAGGGATAAGTTTGTAGCTCGAGTATTGATTGATAATGGTTCAGGACTCAATATTTGCCCGTTATCAACCCTTACTCAGCTGAATTATGATATTGGAAAAATCCGTCAAAGTCGCATGAATGTAAGGGCGTTTGATGGATCGCAAAGAGAGACCATGGGGGAGGTAGACTTGTGTATCAAAATGGGGCCTGCAGAATTTGTCACTAAATTCCAAGTGATGGGTATATCCACAAGCTACAATATGTTGCTAGGAAGACCATGGATTCATGCGATCGGAGCAATTCCATTCACATTGCATCAAATTTTGAAGTTCATCTGGGAGGACCATGAAATTGTCATTCATGATGAAGGGAGTAATCGTAGTTACCCTGGCTTCTCTGTTCTAGTTATTGAAGATTCATCTCAAGGTACTAACTTCACATGGTGGAGATAATAAATGCTGCTTTTGAAGATATAACACCGCAATTACCAATGCCGCTGGTGTATAAAATGCTTGCCACAACCATGCTAAGAAGCAGTTTTGAGCCTGGACATGGGTTGGGCAATAATTTGGATGGCATATCCAAACCTCTTCCTATCCCACTTCAAAAGTTCCATTTTGGCATTGGTTATACCCCAACAAAGGAGGAATTATTCGAAGCTGAAGCAAGGAAGAAGCATGACCGTGATATACCAAAGCCTATTCCAGAATTGTACCAGTCATTTATTGCTAAAGCTTAAGAGTCCGAGAGTGATGGTTTAGTGGAAGGGATGGGAAGATTGTTTGGTGAAGGAGATTGTGCTGTGATCTTGGAAGAGTGCATCACGTCATTGAATGCTACAGAATTGGATGGCCATTCCACTTATGATCCCTCGAATAGCTTGGTAGAAAAAGACAAGATTTGATTTTTTTTTAAAATAAAAAATAAAAACATTGGTGTTTTTATCGGATGAGGCCCGAAACAACCCTTTATGTCACTTTATTTTCATCGTAATGTTTAAAAAGGAAATGGCTCACGTTGACATGAGTCATGACCAAAGTTTTTACGCCTTTTTTCCAATGAAAGCCTCGTTTATTTTAAATTGATTATCTTGCCTTTGCAAATTACTCTCTAATATATACATTTAAACTCTTTCTATCTAACATGGTTGATTTATTTTTCTTTTCAGTAAAAATGAATCTAAACTTGCCAATGTCATGACATGTCACGAACACGGTGAACCAAGTAGGTCAATGAAGATGAATGTGAAGAATATGATGAGGAAACTATGATGCCTGAATACCTTACCGAGGACTTGAGAAACCTTGAAGATGATAAAAAGCCCAACCTAGATGAGACAGATATAGTCAACTTGGGAGATGACGAGTCGGTTAGAGAAACCCGAGTCAGTATCCATTTGACCGCAACAGAAAAGGAAAAATTGGTAGAGCTTCTCAAACAATACATCGATGTGTTTGCCTGGTCTTATGATGATATGCTAGGGTTAAGCACTGATATTGTTTCCCATAAGTTGCCTATCAATTCAGAGTATTGTCCGGTAAAGCAGAAAACCAAAAAGTTCAAACCTGATCTGAGTTTAAGAATAAAAGAAGAGGTCATGAAGCAGATCGAATCAAAGGTCGTCGAAGTGACGAAGTATCCCACTTGGCTGGCTAACATTGTTCCAGTAGCGAAGAAAGATGGAAAGATTAGGATATGCGTGGATTATCGGGATCTCAACAAAGCAAGTCCAAAAGACAATTTCCCATTGCCAAACATCCATATACTCATCGACAATTGTGCTAAGCATGAGCTGCAATCTTTTGTGGATTGTTTTGCGGGATACCACCAAATTCTAATGGATGAAGAAGATACAGAAAAAATAACATTCATCACACCTTGAGGAGTCTACCATTATCGAGTGATGTCGTTCGGCCTCAAGAATGCTGGAGCCACTTATATGAGAGCTATGACCACTATTTTCCATGATATGATCCACAAATAAATTGAAGTATATGTGGACGATGTCATCATAAAATCCCGCGAGAGTACGAATCATCTAACGGACCTGGAAAAGTTCTTTGACAGGTTGCGTAGGTATGATTTAAAGTTGAACCCAGCCAAATGTGCATTTGGAGTACCTGCAGGGAAGTTACTCGGTTTCATAGTTAGTAGAAGAGGTATCGAGCTTGATCCTTCCAAAATCAAGGCAATTCAAGACTTACCTCCTCCGAAGACTAAGAAAGAAGTAATGAGTTTTATGGGGAGACTAAATTACATCAGTCGATTCATAGCCCAATCAACGGTAATCTGTGAACCCATATTCAAGTTGCTACGAAAGGATGCGCCAACCAAATAGACCGAAGAATGTCACAAGGCTTTTGACACCATCAAGAATTATCTTTCAAATCCACCAGTATTAGTGCCACCACGTGCAGGCAGTCCTTTGCTATTGTACTTATCCATCTCTGACAATGCATTTGGGTGTGTGTTGGGACAACATAATGAAACCAGAAGAAAGGAGAAAGCTATATACTATTTGAGCAAGAAGTTCACATCCTATGAGGCTCGTTACACTCTTTTAGAGAGAACTTGTTGTGCTTTGACTTGGGTTGCTCAGAAATTGAGACATTATCTGTCGGCTTATACAACACATCTTATTTCAAGAATGGACCCGCTCAAATACATATTTCAAAAAGCAATGCCCACAGGAAAGCTAGCAAAATGGCAAATATTGTTGAGTGAGTTTGACATTGTCTACATGACTCAGAAAGCAATCAAGGGCCAAGCTTTGGCCGATCACCTTGCTGAAAACCTAGTAGATGAAGGATATGAACCACTTAAAACATATTTACCTGATGAAGAAATATTGTTTGTAGGGGAAGACATATCAGAATCATATCCTGGGTGGAGAATGTTTTTTGATGGAGCAGTTAACTCTAGAGGATCAGGAATTGGAGCAGTATTGATATCTGAATCAGGACAATATTTTCCAGCAACAGCGAAGCTTATATTTCGATGAACAAATAACATGGCTGAGTACGAAGCTTGTATTCTCGGCATCAAGATGGCTCTTGACATGAATGTTCAAGAATTACTGATAATTGGTGATTCAGACTTGTTGATTCATCAAGTCCAAGGAGAATGGGCCGTGTAGAATCATAAAATCTTACCTTACGTACAATTGGTACGGAGGTTATGCAAACGATTTAGGAAGACCGAGTTTAGACACACCCCAAGAATACAGAACGAGTTTGCTGATGCACTCGCAACTATATCATCCATGATACAACACCCAGAAAAGAGTTATATTGACCCACTTGAGATAGGTTTAAAAGAACATCCACCACATTGTTTACTTGTGGAGGCGGAATCAGATGGAAATCCATGGTATATCGATGTGAAAAGGTACTTAGAAGTTAGTGAATACCCCGAAAAAGCAACAAGTATCCAAAAGAAAACAATCCGAAGAATGGCAAACAACTTGTTTTTGAATGGGGAGGTTCTTTATAGGAGGACTCCCGATCTGGGATTACTGCGATGTGTGGATGCTGCAGAGGCCACAAGATTGCTCGAAGAAGTGCATGCTGGAGTGTGTGGGAGGCACATGAACGGGCTTACATTGGCAAAGAAAATCTTAAGGGCAGGATATTTCTAGATGACGATGGAAAATGATTGTGGTCGATTTGTCCAAAGATGTCATAAATGTCAGGTACATGGAGATCTGATTAAAGTACCTCCTAACGAGCTCAATGCAATGAGTTCTCCTTGGCCATTTGCAGCATGGGGCATGGATGTTATTGGACCAATCGAGCCTGTTGCCTCCAATGGTCATAGGTTCATTTTGGTCTCCGTTGATTACTTTACAAAGTGGGTCGAAGCTGCTTTCTATAAAGCTGTGACGAAGAAAGTTGTAGCCGATTTTGTTCGCAACAATTTGATATGTCGTTTTGGAGTTCCTGAGTCTCTCATCACAGACAATGGTGCAAATCTGAACAGTCACTTGATGAAAGAGATATGTGAACAATTCAAAATCACCCACCGTAATTCAACTGCATATCGTCCTCAGATGAATGGAGCTGTGGAAGCTGCTAATAATAACATCAAGAGGATATTGAGAAAAATGATTGACCACTACAAATGTTGGCATGAAAATTTGCCTTATGCTTTGCTAGGTTATCGCACCACAATTCGAACTTCAACTGGAGCAACTCCGTATCTATTGGTATATGGAACAGAAGCCGTGATACCAGCTGAAGTCGAGATACCATCTTTGAGGATTATTCAGGAAGCTGGATTGAACGATGCAGAATGGGTTCGTGATCGATATGAGCAGTTAACATTGATTGATGAGAAAAGAATGAGTGCTGTTTGTCATGGCCAGTTGTATCAACAGAGAATGACTCGCGCTTTCAACAAGAAAGTAAGAGTTCGAATATTTGAGGTAGGCCAATTGGTGTTAAAGCGCATTTTCCCTCATCAAGAGGAATATAAAGGGAAATTTGCACCTAAATGGCAAGGACTGTATGTTGTCCACAAAGTACTGTCAGGAGGAGCTTTGGTCCTAGCAGAGATGGACGGTAGAGTATGGTGAAAAGCTATCAATTCAGATGCCGTCAAGAGATATTACATTTGAAGAATGTTATTTCTTTCCTTTATTTCCTTGTAATCGCAAAATTGTTTGTAATCATTGTCGCATTAATCTTTGGAACATTCCTTTTGTACTTGAACTACGTTCGACCAGAATTCTCAAGAATGAGATACGTAGGCGGCCTATATGGGCCTCGGTCGTTTCCTTATCAAAATTTCTTATTTTCGTCAATTATCAAGAGGGAAACTACGTTTGACCTGATTTCTGCCTCAACGGAATACGTAGGCGCCACAACGGCTCGGTCATATTCCCAATGATATTTCCATTTCCCTTCATAATGGAAACTGGGACAGAATTTTTGAGAGGATCTCAAAAGATTCTACACGAAGAGTTCTTTCCTACAAACAAGGGTCAAAAATCATATCAAAATATCCGATTAAGGTATGATTTTGAGGAAATTTCAAAAATCGCAAGATATCATGACCTCCGTGATTACCATCAGATTTGTTTTAAAACATCTAACTGGGACAGAATTTTTGAGGAAGGCCTCAAAAATTCCATCAAGGGTACTCGAAACGTCAGAGTCAACTTCAAGTACTTCAACGTGACATATTGCTGAGGATATCTAAAAATTCCAACAAGCTACCTATCATGACAGAATTTGAGACAAAGGGTTTTGTTTGTGTCGTGCATGTCGTGACAATTAATTGGCAGAGATTTTCTTTAAAACTATCTTTATAAAAACTTCATACATAACAAGTGTTTTAATTTAAATATGATCTTGTCTTTTGTCTATTGCGATCCGTAGGGTCAATCAAACTTTCAAAGATAGCAAGATAAGAACAAGGCGACTAGAAGAAATCAACACAGATCAGTATTCCAAAACTAATATTTTTTTGTTGATGCAGGATAAAATAAGATCATCAAAGATAATATATTTATCAACCAACTATTTCGGGAGAGCCTATCAGTAAATATCTGATTAAGAGTGAAACATCTCTACTTGACCAAAGAATACAACATTCATAGTCAAATCTATCTTCAACCGCCAAGAGGCCCATTGCATATTTATATTGCCAAGAGGGCCATTATATGTTCGAACCGCCAAGAGGGTCATTGCATATTTATATTGCCAAGAGGGCCATTACATATTCAAACCGCCAAGAGGGTCATTACATATTTATATTGCCAAGAGGACCATTACATATTCAAACCGCCAAGAGGGACATCATATTCAAATGTCAAAAGGGCCATTACATATTCAAACTGCCGAAAGAGCCATTGCATATTTATATTGCCAAGAGGGTCATTACATATTCAAACTGCCGAGAGGGCCATTGCATAATATATTGCCAAGAGGGCCATCATATTCAAATGCCAAAAGGGCCATTACATATTCAAACTGCCGAAAGAGCCATTGCATATTTATATTGCCAAGAGGGTCATTACATATTCAAACTGCCGAGAGGGCCATTACATATTCAAACTGCCAAGAGGGCCATCATATTCAAACGCCGAGAGGGTTATTCATATTCAAACTGCCGAAAGGGCCATTACATATTTATATTGCCAAGAGGGTCATTACATATTCAAACTGCCGAGAGGGCCATTGCATAATCAAACTGCCAAGAGGGCCACCATATTCAAATGCCAAAAGGGCCATTACATATTCAAACTGCCAAGAGGGTTATTCATATTCAAACTGCCGAAAGGGTCATTATATATTCAAACTGTCGAAAGAGCCATTGCATATTTATATTGCCAAGAGGGTCATTACATATTCAAACTGCCGAGAGGGCCATTGCATAATCAAACTGCCGAGAGGGCCATCATATTCAAACGCCGAAAGGGCCGTTCATATTTAAATTTCCAAGAAAGCCATTAAAATCAAACTGCCAAGAGGGCTATTACATATTCAAACCGCCGAGAGGGCCATTGCATTCAACCGCCAAGAAGGCCATTGCATCTTCAAACTCAGAGAGAGTCATTGCTTCTTCCAATGCCAAGAGAGCAACATTATCTTACCAATCAAGTTTCGACAATATCATCCTACCATTGAATCAACGTCATTCCACCAAAATGGATCATAAATGTAGCAGCAGCATCTTATCAATCGAGCATCAACATCATTCTATCAATAAAGTATCATCATCAACAATATTACATTATCGATAAAGTCATCATCATGTCGCATCATATCAATTAATCAGCTACTGTGTCAAAACTGATGGAAGCTGACGTCAGAATATTTCTAAAAAATGTGAGCCAAAGAGGGTGCGGACGATATCAAAAGGGATGCAGCACAACGTGAAACTTTTTCTTAGCAGCGAACTGGGACATAGTCCAAAGAGGAGTATCAAACTCTTAGGACACGAGCTGAGAAGCAACTTCCACCACAATCAAACCACACCCCTATCAAAAGGCGTGTGGGTTTTTCTTTTAGTTCATCGGTTTTAATTTCGCATCCGAGAAATATCTCACTCTCATCGAAGGCAACTTTCTAATTCGAGTGACAGTGCACCACGGGCTTTGAAGATTATGTCCATTTAAGTTCTTAATTATGGGTGTGAAGTGCACCACATTCATGGATAAGAGGTTGCAAGCCTCATTTTCATACTCGACTTACTCGTCACTCCTACAGAACCAAAGGTTATCTTGCATAAAAGATTTTCTTTTCAACGGATCGAGTCAAACTCCAAACAACCTGATTCTTAAGATTTAAGGGTATGTAGGCGGGCTCAATGTTGAAAACTCAGTTGTATTCCGTTATCCTTCATCAAATCTTACTCTCGAACATTTTGATCTCTTCACAATTCGATACCGTAATAGCTTTCGAATTCTTTCCTAATCGTGCGTCAAATCAAGCGTATCGAACTACAAGTGGTCTGAATTCTCATATAGCCTAAGATATGTAGGAAACCCGCTACCGGGGTTCAACCATAATCCTTAATTTATAAAGTCCGTACCAAATCCCTTTCCCAAAGATAAAGATGTGGTCGGTGAAAATTGAATTTTCATCAATTTCATTTGCCTCGAATATCTTTCATCCATCCAAGTCAAACGAGGGACAGCTGTTGACACCCAATTTTGGCCTTCCACAATATAAATTAGTCATCGAGCTTCTTAAATTTCAAACGATTTGAAATAATTAACTTTATAAAATTTTAAATATTTTTCGAGTTATTTTAAGTAATTTTGTCATTATTATACATTTTAAAATGTTAAAAATAATTTATATATTCTATATAATTTTACATATATTTATCATATAAAGGTTTGAAAATCATCTCAAAAAGATTTTAGTTTAACTTAAATATTTGATTAATTAGTTTAGCTAATTTATAGTTTATATTTTTGAATTAATAGTTTATGATTGAGTTAATTATTTTATTTTTTAAGATTAAGAGGCTCAATAATTAATTAATATTAATTCAGCTTATTTATGTTTTAGTCAAATTTATCTAAATTAAATTCAATTTGGCTAAGTTGTTAACTCTAAATGGCTACAATTGAAATTCATGACAATCCTAGCCATTTCCTCACATTGCCTTTTTCGGTCATTTTAAGCCCAAGTCTTGGGCCCTTTTTCTCTGAATTGCCAGCAGCCCATTTCGCATTCCAATTCCAGCCCAATATCTCCAACCCTTTACTACACAATCAGCCCATCAACCCAACTTCCTCAATTCTATTTTTCTCCTCCACTTACCAGCCCATTATATTCCCAAGCCCAACCAAAATCTAGCTTATAATTCTCACAAGAAGATACATACACAACAATACTAAACCGACCCCACCCCTAAATTTTCTTATTTTTCCTTGTGTGTGAAACCCAGAAATTCTACGTCGCAAATCTAAGTGAAGCGACCTGCAAATCACGAGAATCCCGCAGCAAATCACGTCCTCTTCCCCTCTCTCTTTCTTTTCCGTTGAAAATTTGGTACCATGGATAACTTTATTTCTTATCTCTTCAAGATTTGAATTTTTAAATCGCCCAAGCTTCCCTTATAAATGATCTCATCGCCCCAGCAGAATAGAGGGTGAGAAAAAGAGGGAAGAGGCCTTGAGGTTAGAGCGGATAGATTTTTACCTTCTAAAAAAATGTTTATTTTATCGAACAGATGAAAAATCAAGAGCTAGTTTTATATAGTACCCATTCTCTTTTGCTCAAATTAAGCTCATGAAGTGGAATTCGCTCAGCTCGTTTGTCTCAGTCGCTGCCCCGAAAAAGGTAACACATCATCTTCTACAAATGTTTTTTCCGTCATTTATATTTGAACATGTTGTTTTCAACATCCCAAATTTTATTATGTTGATTTTATTTAACATTGAGCTCTTTGTTAGCTCATTCAGTCGCTTAAAAAGGTAACACATCATCTTCTACAAATGTTTTTTCCGTCCTTTATATTTGAACATGTTGTTTTCAACATCCCAAATTTTATTATGTTGATTATTTAACATTGAGCTCTTTGTTAGTCATTTTTAGTTCTAGTTTTTTTTTCCTAGATTGTTTAAAAGTTCTTATACTGTGCATGCCCCACTCTTTCCTTTATCTTGACTTTACTTTCATCATGTGTTGGTATTTTGATTGACAAGAAATGACTATTTTCCTATAGTGATCTAACTTATCCCACATAAATTCTTTTATTAAAGAATATATTTTTGTATACTTGTTTTCCATAAAATGTAGTAAATTTCCTTAATTAGTTTACTTATTTATTTAATGACATCATTTTTTTTTGTGTCTTAGATTTTAACATTAATTTATAGTTCATTGGTTTCTCATTTAATTATTGATTATAATAATTCTAATCTTATTATTATTTATTTGCATGTGAAAACTCCATCCGAGTCTATTTTGGATTCTATCCCTGCATTTCGTTGAGTGGAATTCCTCTTGAATTAGACTTCTCGATGTCCGAAGAAATTGGAAACTGAAACAGGTTTCGGAAAGCAAAAAATAAGCTATATACATTCGATATACACTGATATACGACAAGTGTATAGAAAAACGGGAATTGGGTTAAAACCCCAAAATTCCAGAGAAATTGGCCCAAAAGGGGGCCCAAATTCAACTTCTCCCCCTTGCTCTTAATTGTGAGTATTTATTGTTTTGTTTATTAACTCTAACTTTAGAATTATTATTCCCCAAAAAGATGAACTATATTCTTTATGTTAGTAAAATCTTTTATCAAGTCGTGTATTTTATTTGAAAATCTTTAGTCAATTTTGGTTTTTTTCTCCATGGTTTTCATACTTTAATTAAAATTGGTTCAAATTATTATTCTTTTTTTTAAAAAAATAATAATAATTAAATAAATTTTAATCAACCCAACTTCCTCAATTCTATTTTTCTCCTCCACTTACCAGCCCATTATATTCCCAAGCCCAACCAAAATCTAGCTTATAATTCTCACAAGCAGATACATACACAACAATACTAAATCGACTCCACCACTAAATTTTCTTATTCTTCATTGTGTGTGAAACCCATAAATTCTACGTCGCAAATCTAAGTGAAGCGACCTGCAATTCACGAGAATCCCGCAGCAAATCACGTCCTCTTCCCCTCTCTCTTTCTTTTCTGTTGAAAATTTGGTACCATGGACAACTTTATTTCTTATCTCTTCAAGATTTGAATTTTTAAATCGCACAAGCTTCCCTTATAAATGATCTCATCGCCCCAGCAGAATAGAGGGTGAGAAAAAGAGGGAAGAGGCCTTGAGGTTAGAGCGGATAGATTTTTACCTTCTAAAAAAAATGTTTATTTTATCGAACAGATGAAAAATCAAGAGCTAGTTTTATATAGTACCCATTCTCTTTTGCTCAAATTAAGCTCATGAAGTGGAATTCGCTCAGCTCGTTTATCTCAGTCGCTGCCCCGAAAAAGGTAACACATCCTCTTCTACAAATGTTCTTCCCGTCCTTTATATTTGAACATGTTGTTTTCAACATCCCAAATTTTATTATGTTGATTATTTAACATTGAGCTCTATGTTAGTCATTTTGAGTTCTAGTTTTTTTTCCCAGATTGTTTAAAAGTTCTTATACTGTGCATGCCCCACTCTTTCCTTTATCTTGACTTTACTTTCATCATGTGTTGGCATTTTGATTGATAAAATGACTATTTTCCTATAGTGATCTAACTTGTCCCACATAAATTCTTTTATTAAAGAATATGTTTTTGTATACTTGTTTTCCATAAAATGTAGTAAATTTCCTTAATTAGTTTACTTATTTATTTAATGACATCATTTTTTGTGTGTCTTAGATTTTAACATTAATTTATAGTTCATTGGTTTCTCATTTAATTATTGATTATAATAATTCTAATCTTATTATTCTTTATTTCCATGTGAAAACTCCATCCGAGTCTATTTTGGATTCTATCCCTGCATTTCGTTGAGTGGAATTCCTCTTGAATTAGACTTCTCGATGTCCGGAGAAATTGGAAACTGAAACAGGTTTCGAAAAGCAGAAAAATAAGCTATATATATTCGATATACACTGATATACGACAAGTGTATACAAAAATGGGAATTGAGTTAAAACCCCAAAATTCCAGAGAAATTGGCCTAAAAGGGGGCCCAAATTCAACTTCTCCCCCTTGCTCTTAATTGTGATTATTTATTGTTTTGCTTATTAACTCTAACTTTAGAATTATTATTGGGATAATTGTATATAATAGCAAACTAATAACCTAAAATAAATGGAGTAGCTAGGGTTTGATTTAATTGTGCTCCATAGCAAACGTTTGCAAAAAATTACCAGGCGCCTCTCTCCCAAATATCTCGTTCGCCACTCTCCTCCAATCTCTCGCTCGCTTCCTCACTTTTTATACAAACACAAGTGTATAAAAATTGTTTCTAATTGTATAAAGCAGAGGAAATTGTATAAATACATATATTTTTGTTCCCCTCTCTCCCCTCTTCCAGATCTCGCTCGCCACTCTCCCAAATCTCGCTCGCCACCCTCGCCTTTCTCACTTTTACAAACAGAAGCGAAATGTATAAATTGCGTTTCTGTTTGTATAAAGCGTGAGAAAATTGTATAGACACATGCAAGTACATATATTTTCGTCCTATACACTTATAATTATACTATAAAAATACTCTCCTGCCCAATTTCTTTTGCCTTTCTCTCTTTCTCGTTTTATACAAATTTCAAATTGTATCTAATTTCTCTCTTTCTCGTTTTATACAATTCGATTCAATTGTATATTCCCTGCCAAGTCTCTTTTGTCTTTCTCTCTTTCTCATTTTATACAAATTCAAATTGTATATAATCGTTCTATACACTTAAAATCATACAATTCGTTTTATACACTTCGTTTTTATACAAGTCTCTGTCCAAGTGTCTTTTTCTTTCTCGTTTTATACACTTCGTTTTATACAATTCGCTTCAACTGTATATGTATAGCGAATTATACAGTTTCTATGTTTGCTGTGGAGATATCTCTATTGGGACCCTATTCACCTCTTTGAGTGAATCAAGAAATAGGTTTGATTGTCCATCTTTTTGATATATATCAGGCATTGCATTCTCCGGATAATTCAAATCGAAGCAATTGGATGTCCAACTCAATTATGCAAACTTTGCTATAGCATACAAATATGAATTTTTTATTTGCTATATGTTAAAGTTGCCCATTATTATTCCCCAAAAAGATGAACTATATTCTTTATGTTAGTAAAATCTTTTATCAAGTCGTGTATTTTATTTGAAAATCTTTAGTCAATTTTGGTTTTTTTTTCCCATGGTTTTCATACTTTAATTAATTAAAATTGGTTCAAATTATTATTCTTTTTTAAAAAAAAAAATAATTAAATAAATTTTAATCAACCTAATTTCGTAAAAAGTTCTACAATTTAATTCAAATATTTCAATTAATATCCTTTTTTTTCTTAAATTGACAATTATTCTCAGTATAATTATTTTCTCAAACTAATTATTTTCTAAAAAATAGTCAAAAATATATTTAACCCAAGTCGTAGGATAACCGCGTGTTAGCGGTTACTTTAAGTGCTAATACCTTCTTAAAGTAGTAATAAGAACCTCTTACCCATTTTCTCTAATTTTTTAAAAGACTTAATCTGTTAGAATCTTTTTAAATTAAGTTTTCTTAATTTCTTTTAAAAAATTAAGTGGCGACTCTTTTCTAAGTATTTTTTTCTCAAATTATTTTATACTTAGAACATTTCAAAAAGTGATTTTTCTAAAGATAGTAAAATTACGGCATAACATACTTAACTCAGCGGAAGACTTAACTTAATATAACAGTAAAGAACATTTTCAAAGGAAAATACTCAAAATGTATTAGTCTAGACAAAATAGCACTTGAGTCTCAAAGTTAGAGCATCCTAAATGTAAGATAAAAGAGACATCAAATTGAACAATCTAACTGACTATCTGTCTATGAAGCCTCTAAAACTACTTTGATGAATGTTGGGACAAACCCCACAACATTCTGAAATAGAAAGACCGGAAAGTATAAAAAGAATCCTCCGGAATGCAAGGAGGTGCACCACTGACTCTGGAGCTTAAATTGGATCAACGAAGCGCTGCGTGCTGATCCTGGTTACCTGCGTCTGCATCATAAAGCGATGCAGGTCAACTGACATCAGTACATTGAATGTACGAGTATACAAGTTGGAAAGTCAAACAATGACTCAAGCTTGATGGGAATAAGATGAACTTACCTTGGCTCTGCTCAACTCAAGAATTGGTCTAATCAATGAACATATATAAAGCAATTTAAAACACATGCGATACATATAAAGTTTGTAAAACAGTAAAGCAAGTCGGTTCATCAAAGAAAATGTAATAACAAACTCAACTTTACTTATATATGAAAGTAATGTAGTTCTATGGGAGTTTATCTAACCGACAACCACCACTATGAGCCTAAGTGGTGATACAGCGTCTCGCCAACGCTTCCAGAACTGTCCTATACTTTGCTGTCGCATAGAAATCCTCAACCTAGTGGATCCACTGGCTAACCTCACGTGATCATCTAAAAAGGATGACCCGTTAATACCCATGATGGCTATATAGTTTACATGGAGACTTGAGTTAATATGAACTCTCATTCTCACATCAGTGCTCAATAATACTCCCAAAATATACTTTCGCTCATGATTTTAAGATAACTTTTTTCCTCTGGATTGAGATAATTTGCTCAACCCTTTTTATCTTTAAAAAGCCCTCTCGGAATCAATGTTCCCTTTTTTATTCCTCAAAACTCTTTTGGAAATCTTAGTTCCTCTTCAACTTAAATGTGAAAACATTTATAAACTTTTAGGGAGTACTTAGTTCTCTTATAACGAGAAATGAACTTAGCTCTTACTTTTTGCTTAATTTGAAACTTAACTCTTAGAGAATACTTAGTTCCCTTACAGCTTTTGAGAACTTAACTCAACTTTTTTACTCTTTGCTCAACTCATTGCTTGAACCTTAAAACAAAGTTAAATTGTTTGTTTAAGACTCTTGAATGCTTTAGAAACTTACTTTGGCTTGCTTCTTAACTTTTAGACTTGACTCTTAACTTCTTTGCTTTAAGGTCATGATCTCATGTTTATGGTGATTTCATGATGTTTAGATGTACTTTAAAGTATTGGAATCGACTAGGAATTGTAGGTACATCACTTAGGAACTTATACGAAAAGATAGGGGGAAAATGGGGTCTCAAGGTGACCTTGGCGCTCTGAGAGGCGTAGAGCTACAAATAGACTCTGGTCTGAGGCACTCTGGCTGGCGCGGCGCCCCAGGGGTTGTCAGACGGGATTTTTGACTATTCTTCTCCAATTTTCAACTCTAAACCTTCTAAACTCCAATGGATCTTTCCACCAAACACTTAGGATCACTAAATACTTCAATAACCAATAGTTTAGACTCGTAAAACCGTCCGGAAACACGAATCAAAACAACTAAAGATATGCAACAACCCAAACAATAAGAATTCAACAATTGTTCATCAAAATCTTCAATATTCTTTATTCAATCTAATTAAAACCCGCTGAATTAAACATGTTGGTGTGTGGGTAAACGAACCCAACATAGAAAGAGCTCACATACCTCGATAGGGATCACCCCTGACGAATTTCACTAGAATCTCTTGGCGTTCTTGGTGAAATCTTGCTCTTTTATCCCTTCTCCTTCTTCTCTTCTCTTTTCTCCCAAACCCTAAGCGTAAAAAGTATTTTCTAATCTGAACTAAAACTTGGTTTACCCAATTAAACCCTTAAAACAAATTAGGAAATAGTAGGGTAAAAAGGCTACTTTACCCTTACTAAAATCTGGATTGGACTTTCCTCAGTCCAACAACCCAACTTTCGAAAGGCATATCTCCCTCATACGACATCAAAAATACGCAAACTCGGCGCCGTTGTAAAGATATTTCCAAGGGATTTTTAACCATATAAATAACTCACGCTACCTCCTCCTGAGTTGGGAGTTATGGACGTTTGAAAATGACGAAAAACTCATTTTTACACTTAAGAAATTTTCCAAATTTCCCTACTTATTTCTGAAAATGATTATTCTTGGTTTCTTAGCTTATTATTAGTTATATCAAGTTACGAGATGTTACAATATTTCATTAGCAGTCCTCAAATTATGTAGATCAAGTCCAAATCATCTTAGTGTGAGAACTACGTCACTAACGACCCTCAAATTATGTTTATCAAGTGAAAATCATTCTAGTTTGAGAAATACGCCACTAACGATCCTCAAATTATGTAGATCAAGTCCAAAGCATCTTACGTCGAGAAATACGCCACAAATAACTCTCAAATTATGGACAAATACCTTATGAGAGAAGAATCAAGGGATCAACAAAATTGTACACGCATTGATTTATCAATAATATATTTCTGTTTCTTAGATTTTGTTTGTGTTTTTTATTTATTTTTCATATGTTTAAAATTTGTTGCAAACAAACTGGCACGCCCAGTGGGACCAAATCTGCTCTTAATCTCTTCTCTCTTAAATCAAATCTGAAAGTCTAAAGCTATAAAGGTGGAAGAATGGGTACTTCAAGCTCCGTCTTTGAGTTTCATCACGTCTACACTCCGACAAGCCTTGAAGAAGGGGACATTTATAGACATTGAAATTTTGTAGGAGTCTACAAGATGTATTCAATTAGAGTTGAGACTTTATAACATGTGTTCAATTCCAATTAGAATTCTTTTAGGCTACTCAAACCTAAACCTAGTTCATGTCTATATAAAGGGTACTATATTCCCTTTAAAAAGCCTCTCAAATATTCCACAAACTCATGGAATATTCAAAAAGAGATCAAATCCAAATCATGTTAGTTTGAGAAATACGCCATTAACGTCTCAAATTATGTGGATAAGTGAAAATCATCCAACTTTGAGAAACACGTCATTACCGACTCAAATTATGTAGATAAGTCAAAATCATCCTAGTTTGAGAAAATATGCCACTAAGGGCCCTCAAAAATCAAGTCAAAATCGTCCTAGTTTGAGAAATACGCTACTAATGGCCCTTAAATAATGTAGATCAAGTCCAAATCATTATAGGTCGAGAAATACACCACAAACGACCCTCGAATTATGAATAAATACCTTATGAAAGAAGAATCAAGGGTACCCGCATGGATTTATCAATAAAATATTCATGTTCTTTCAGACTTAATTTGTATTGTTTATTTATTTTTCATATGTTTAAAATTTATTGCAAACACTTTATATTCATTAATAGTCTTGTGAACTCTATAGATCTTTGTTTAAAAAACTAGAATACCAGATGATGGTTTCCCATCTAAATATTGAATGATTGTTATATCCTTACTGAGCTCCATATTAAAAATCCAATGTTCCTAACTTGAAATTTAAATTACTTAAATTCCCTTATCCTAATTAAAAAAAGAAGTTACTAACTTAAAAATTAATTTATTGTTGTAAATATATTAATGTGGATGCTCATAACTTCATGGTGTAACTACAAGAAATATGTACTCTTTTTCCTTCACTAGAATTTTTTTCCACAAGATTTTTTCTAGTAAGATTTTAATGAGACGGCATTTTATTGAATATTCAAGGGAGAATATTGTAAATATATTTATTTGGATGTCCATAATTCAAGGTGTAATTACAACATAAATGTATAATTGTATAGTAACTCGCACACCCCCATAACTTTCCCCCTTGATATTCCTCCATAACCTACATGGTTAATGTCTCTATAATTTTTGTGGTTAATATCATATTTTTGACTAATCTTTTGTATGCCTTTATATAATATTATAAATAGAGACATGCATTAGAGTTCATATTGGATACACTTGAAGATTTGTTGAACACTTAAAGACTTGGAATAATAAGAAAATCTATCATCACTATTGTCTCTATATTTCTAGTGTTCTCGTCTTATATATTTCTTGTCTTATTTTGTTTTAGTTTTACAATGCGTTTTGTTTCCACTATATCAATTATCAAAAATGAGATCTTTAGCGGCAATAATTAACACCAATAGCTCAATTGCCACTAATTAATATGCATTTTTAGTGGCAATTATATATCATTCTTTGTTTAGTGATATTGGATCTAATGACACTTAACTAATGTCGGTAAAGATTTTAACACTCTTTTTTTATTGTGTTTATTTATTGCTGCTAAAAGTTGTTTTTGTTATAGTGTTCCACTGACCTCCCCTTATATATATTTGCAATATTACGATCACCACCCTTAATTTACTTTTCTGTAACAACCATTTTATTCAATTAATTACTAATGAAAATATAAAATATCTGGATTGATTTACCCTTTCTAAAAATCCCGCTCTATTAATTAATTAGTATTTTATTAAAATCTCTCCTTCTTTGTAAACTGAAAACAAAATATCAAGTTCTTGTGAGGGGAGGATTTTCAAATTTTCCAAAACTTTTTTAAAGGAAAACAACAGTTAGTTAGAAGATATTCTATCGTTATAAACGCATGTTAGAACTGAACATTAAAAAGTAACTTTCTATCTAACATTTCTTCCGAAGAATATATTGTTTAGTGATTTTGCCTAGGCCATCTTCCAAAAAAATCATAAGGGTAATGCTTATGCATATATATTAACAAGATTTTATAGTCACAAGACCTTTGAAGGTAGACCATTTAGTAATATGTTCATTTATATCTATCTATACGTCATTATACTTATTTTAGAAGTTATAACATCAATATAAAGGTCCTAACAAAGTGGTTGGAAACATAGTGTATTCCCAAGCTCAAGCCACTTAATTATTAATATAAAATAAAATAATTCTGTGTTTTATCTCAAAATTATTATACCTTATATCTCACTCCTGAGAGATATAATATATAATTAGAATTGTATTTAAATCAATAATTCAATATAAAAATTCCTATATAAAGGGATTAATAATAATTGAAAGCATTAGACAATTTTTTACTACTCTTTCCCAAAGATGATGAGTTGTACTTAATAAGTATTATTGAGATAATTTAGTTACAGTTTAGACTAGATCAGACTGCTATATATGTATGTTGCCTCATAGATATTTATGCTAGTATTTTCAGATTATAATTATGATTTAGAAATTATAAAAAAAATATGAAAAATTACTTAAACACCCAACTTAATTTATCATATTTTTCAAAATTTTCTAACATTTTTAAAAAAAATACCAAAATTCTATTTTCCTCACTCTATCTCCTAATCTTCGATACATTACTCAAACTCTCTACCCGTATCACTTAATTTCCCCAAATCATGCCAACAATCCCAATATCACGCTTAATTCCATCATCTTCAAATTCTAAATAAGGTAGAAAATTTATATTCAAACCTATTAGTATTCTTCACAAACACGTCTTTATCAGTGGGAATGGGCAAATATTCAGTGGTGTTTTTGCCCTCATGAATAATCAGAAATTCAAACCAATATTTAATGCAGATATGGACACAATTTTTTGCACTGTTGAAGCCAAGAACATCTCGAGCTTGATAATTTTATTGACCTAGAGGGAAAAATATAGTTCTTGAGATGTATATTTAATTCTACCAATTGCTAGGAGGAACTGAAGACACTCAATAAGGACATATGTGATTAGTATAACATTGTGGACCTTATGAAGTTTGTAATGATGGAGATCTTCCTTGTAGGTGTCTGATGGTTTCATAGCTCCATCACCAGATAATGGGACAAGATTGTTTATGGACTTAGATTTTTATTGTATCTAGTTAATTTTGTTCTTAAATAAATGTATAATGCATTTGTATAAAATTTACGATACATTACAATCTTATCATCCACAGTGCATTGTGTTCATATATTAATTTTGATACATAACGTTACTTGGTTTTGATACTTGATACAAAATTCTACCAAATGTATCATTTATCATTTATCATGTATCAGATGTTGCTATGTACCTTTTACAATATTCAAATTTATAAGGATACGTATCGTACACATTACCAAATCATATTCGTAATACATAAACCTTATTATTTTCATAGCTAAACCTGTGTGGTAAAAAAAATCATGTCTGAATTTGTTGATACTGTCTTTTTCTATTATAGATAGAGCTAAGAAAATGATATATAACAGTATGTCATGATTACATAATAACGGTATTCTTGACACATGTAACACCTCAGAAATATCACTTAGGATAAATAGCATAAAAAGGTTAACCAGAGGGGTTCACGGGCCGTGAATAGGACCACAACATGTCACCCTCATCGTGGTTCACACCCGACCAAGCTTGGAGGGCCACGATCCCCTTCACGGGTTGTGGATCCCCATATGAGACATGGGTTGGTCTGTCGACATGACCTATTAGACCCTACCTCTAAGTGACGAACCACGTTGGCCTTTAGGGACCGTGGTCCTTCACACCGTCCGTGAAGTGGAACGTGGACGGGGCGTAACAAAACAGTAGCACTGGCCAAGAACCACAACCCACTCGACAGGTTGTGGTCTCATCCACGGACCATTAGTGGCCTCGTGGATGGCCCTTTGTCAACTTTAAGTCAGGATCGTTTTGGTCTTTTCCCTATGCATTGAGCACTTAAAGTACATCGTTGGGTGCCTATACTATGTTGTTTTGTTCATTCTTAGCCTAATAATCTAGTCAAAACCTACCCAAAATCCTCACTCCCTAAAAATCACCAAACTTAGAGCAAAACTATAAGAAAGAGGCGCCAGTTTTCCAAGACCAAATAGAGGTGTTCTTCAACTTTTAGCCCCAAAATTCAAATAATTTCTGTATGAATTTCGTCACCAAGTATGTGGGACTTCACTAGTGGGCTCCTTTCATCCTAGGTCCCTAGAATTCAGTCAATTTCTTGATTCCACGTAACTTGTTTAGACCTAGGATTTATAAAATCTTGGGAATTTTGGTGATTTTAGTTGTTATAGTATCCATAGTCAAAATAACATATTTTTTTGGAAACGTTTCTTAATTTCTTGTATAAAACTTAGAACCCTAGTTTGTGTAAATTATCTTAGTTCATGAATTATACTTGCTAGGTCAGTTAAACAGAAAATCATGTTCCACATTTCGAATGTCACATTCTCAATATATAAATTTTGCATTCTTTGTTAGCATGTCCGTATTTTGAGCTTTCGGTATTTAGTGCATTTTAGCTTTATATGTATTTAGTTTGGAGTAGACTTAGCACCGAGTTGGACTAGGATTAAACGTATCCTCATAGTCCAAGAATTACGTGTCCGCGTAGGATTTGAAGTCCCCTCTATTGGGCATCAGTCTTAATGATCACACCACTGTCATGCCTTTATACCCCTTGCAAGGTATATTGGGTTTTCTCGATGGGGCGTATACATCAGACTCAACGTTTATCTCCTGTGGTTTATGTCGATTAATAGTATCTCCCACGATCAGACTCTTAGTGCAATGACCAGGCTTTCAATATATATATTTCAGCATATTCTATCCAGCATGTACATTAATAATTAGTACTTGTTCATTGAATTCATTTAGTTCTTTTCAGTTACACTTTAGTACATATATATATCTTTGTTCAAATTATATCATTGCTCAGTTAAGTATTGTTTAGACCACATACTTTAATCAACTTAGTATCTATATCATGCATGCTCGGTACATTTCAAGTATTGATGCATATTTGCGCTACATTGTTTCATGATGTAGGTTCAGGCACTCATCATTCAGATCACGCATAGATCGATTTTTGACCGCGCTCAACAGCTTCAAGGGTGAGTCCTCATATTTCGAGGATAATAGACATGCTTTCTTTTTAGGGTGTGTTTGGTATGGAGGAAAATGTTTTCCCTGGAATATGTTTTCCTAGAAAATGGTTTCCTGGAAAACAAGTAGAATTTTGACTTATTTTGTCATGTTTGGTTGGTGAGTAGAAAATATTTTCTGGAAAAGATTTTTTAATGTTTGATTTATGAATGAAAAATGTTTTTGAGAAAAATTCTTTTATTTTTACTAGGGAGTAGAAAATGATTTTTGAATTGAAATTGAAAATATTTCTTAAAAATAAACTTAAATTTTTTGGGGGAGGGTGGGGTGGTGGTCAGGGTGGGGCCGGTGGGGGGGAGGGGGAGATGGGGTAAAAATGAAAATTTAAAATTGAAAATATATTTTAAAAACAAACTTAAATTTATTTTTGGAGGGGTGGGGGGGGGGGAGTCGCAGGTAGGGTGTGATCGGGTGAAAAAAATTAAAAATTGAAAAGTTTAAAAACAAACTTAAATTTTTTTTTGGGGGGGAGGGTGGGGGGGTTCGCGGGTAGGGGGTGAAAAAATAGAATTTGAAATTGAAAATATATTTAAAAAATAAAGTTTAATTTTATTTTGAAAAAGGGGGGGGGGGGGTTCGAGGGGGGATTTGGATGGGATGGGATGCAAAAATAAGAATTTGATAATATTTTTTTAAAAAAAATTTTTTTTTTTTTTGGGGGGGGGGGGGGGGGGAGGGTTCGGTGAAAATATAAATTTGAAATTGGAAATGTTTTTCAAAAACAAACTTAATTATTTTATTTTGGGAGGGGGGTCGAGGGTGTGGGTGGGTGGGATTAAAAAATAAGAATTTTACAATATTTTTTAATGACAAACTTTAAATTATTTTCTTTTGGGGTGGGATGAGGTGAAAATAAAAATTTAAAATTGGAAGTATTTTTTTAAAAAAAGATTAATTTTTTTTGCGTGGTAGGGGTGGGGGTAGGAGGCGTGGGTGGGGTGAAAAATAAAAAAAATTAAAGTTAGAAAATATTTTTTTAAAAAAAAAGCTTTAAATTTATTTTTTCAACAAAAGAAAATTGTAATTTGTAGTTGGAGGAGAGTTTTGAATTATGTTTTCCTTAATTTTTGAAGGCAAGACATTTTCCTTAAATTTGAGGAAAATAAGTTGATTTGAAAAATATTTTCCAAAATATTTTATTCAATCAAACATGAAAAAATTGAAAAATATTTTTCTTCATACCAAACACACCCTTAGTCTTTACTTCCAGCTGTCAGTTTTGGTAGAGTTAGCTGGGGGCATGTCCTAGCAACTCAACTCGATTAGAGACTTTTCAGACATAGTAGTTATTCAGTTTGAATTGTTAAGTGGTTATTTCAGCTTTCACTAAAACCCTTATGTTATGTTATATCATTATTCTGCATAGTCAAGCTTGTTCCTCTTCAGATATCAATTGATTTAGCTTCCGCTTAGTTCATTTTACTTGACTATTTTTCAGTATGTTCATGATATGCCAGATTCAGGGTTAGCTTGGGGTCACTCGTGATCCTAAATCTCATATTACATGAAGGGGATAGCCTCGAGTCATGACAACATACAACAATGCATCTAATACTTATTAACTTACATGATACATGAAAGTGTCATACAATTATGTATTAGATTCATTTATGGTGATACATAATGTTATTATCAAAAGTTTGTTTAGTTTGAGGCAAAATAAGTACATCTTGCAGCTATGTACCTCATGCAATAAATATCGAGCACATTAATACATTTACTAAATCATCTATTAGATACACAATGAATCATGTACACAACATTCTGTCTTCTAAACAATATAATATCAAATACAACTTTTTTTTCAAACAAAACTGAACAAATTGTGTGTTATACACAATTTTATGAAGCAAAATATTATATCTACTAAACCATATAGTTGATACATGATAAAATGTAACGAATACACAACATTATGTTCTTTCATGAACGAAAACACAATCTTTTAGGCATGATACATAAATTTTAATTTATGCTAATTGTATTCGATACATAGCAACTACCACACAATAATGTATCAATCTCAAACCTAACATCTTATTGGTAACAATTACTTATTTAATGTATCTAGTAGAAACACAATACTTATCAATTTAAACAAGATACATAAATAATAATGTATTGATAAATCTATAAATCTCGAAAATAAAATTAAAAAATGGTTCCACACCATTAATTATAAAAGGTATGAATGACCCATCAAAGTTATGCATCTCTTCAACCTTTTTGTCTGTTGTATCAATACATAATGAATACATTCAAAATCCAGACTCTTGTTTTCTCACCTCAACGATAATTCAAATCTTCTATTTTTCCCTCAATTCATCGATCTCAAATTCAACTGCAATGACTGATTTGAGATTCACAAAATCAATATTTTGACGAACAACAATTCCATCACTTTTGTATAGTTCATACCTCACCTCACTTTGTCAGATTTTGGAATGTCTCAACAAGATCGACATGTTTATATTGTATCAATACAATTTGTTGACAAGTTTGATTCAAAATTGAGAATTTTTTGAAAGAGTGGAAAGAAGAATTTCAAATTTTAAATTGTGCTAGCCTGTTGCAATTTGCCAGGGATTAAATCATATTGTCAAGAATTTTTGAGCCAGCATAAACCTAGTTCATTGCTCCAAAGTGAGGAAATATAAGAAAATTCTTTCACTCTCATGGTTGATAACAATTACTTGACCATCCAATGTTCCATAAAAAATAAGACTTGCATGCATTGGATGGACGATACTCAAATTGGCGTGGTTGGTAGCTTATTCGATCATCTCTTGTTGTGGTGTCCACGATGGAGAGGGGATGAAGGGCTGGCCAAACAACAGAACCAATATCTTCATTTGATTTTCTTCTATTTTGTGTCGATTTTTCAAGTTTTTCCTCATCTCATCAATCTACTGCAATGGTGAATTTGAGATTCACAAAAGAAATCGTTTGTTCAACAACTATTCATTATGTATCTTATCAAATTTTCGACAAATTTGAATGATTCTGTAAACGGTGAATAGGGAGAAAAAAAATTAAATTTTGAATTTGTTGGTTTGGTAAGGATTTGTGTCTGACTAATTGACAGTAAGAAGAAATATGTAAGCGTCATTTATGTGATATTCCATTTTCCCCCTTTTTTAGCGAAACATCTTGATACATATTGTATCAACATTAATGTATTTGTATAGTGAGTTATGTATCCAAATGGTGTAAAAATTAAGGAATTATTGTATTAGAAAAAACTAGGGATAAGATGTAATTTACTCCTTACACTATACGATTTATGCAAGTTATACAAAACAATATATTTATGATAAGTGGGCTTGACCGGCCTCACCCACAACCCACATAGGAATGAGTCATTCTGAGTTGGTCCAGTCTAGCCCATCAAATTCCAAGGTTCATATAGGCTAGACTTAGGTGGGCTTGGATGGATAGATTTGTGTGAAGGATAACACCAAATAGTTATGGATTAAATTAGGAAAAATTAGCAATCAAGTCATAATACATAACATAATTAGTTAAAATACCAATACTTTAAAATATTTATTTAAAATGTCAGAATGCAATATTTTAGAAAATATTTTGTATTCAGATATTATTCTTTAAATTTTCTTTTATTTTATCAAAACACTCCTACATTAGACCAAATTTTAAAACTAATGAATTTTTAAAACGAAAAAAAATAATTAAACCACTACCCATTAACCTTCTTTCTCCATATTTCACATTCTCTTCCCCCACCTTTCGTGTTTTCTAACTCCTCTTTTTTCAAGGTTCTTCCAAATTGTTCAACAAAATCTCTAGCTTAATTCGAGAGATTTTTTTATTGGCAAAGGTAATTTCGTTTATTTACTGAAATTTATTTTTATTTTCTTTTTAAAATCGCCGATTATGGTGTAGATCCGATTGTGAAGAGGGAAAATCTGAATTTCAATTACCCACCCGACTAATGAAATCAACAGTTAAAAAAAAATTGTGGGTGCCGATGAAGTTGATGAAATTGTTGAACAAAGTGATGAAGAATAACTTTATGACATGTTGCATTTTGTATTTAAATTATCATATTGTATTCTTTATTGTTTTTATGGTATATTGCATTTTGTATTCATTAGAAAATTCATGTGGTATCTTGCTAAATTTGAGTTTTTTTAAGTATAGGAAAAATGCACAAGTACCCCCTCAGACTATGATCGAAATTACAGAGACACGTCTTAACTAAACTAAGGTCCTATTAGCCCCCTGAACTTTTTTTTTTTAATTTTGTGCACCTTTTGTCTTACGTGGCACACTCATTGAGGCGCGTGGGAGATATTTGGATGCCACGTAAGTCAAAAAGGTGCACAAAATTACAAAAAAAAAAGTTCAAGGGGGTAATAGGACCTTAGTTTAGTTAAGGTGTGTCTCTGGAATTTTGGCCATAGTCTAGGGGGGTACTTGTGCATTTTCCCTTAAGTATAACTTGTATTTATTTTGTAGGTGGTATTCATTTCAAATTATTTATATGTTTAATTTTGTATTATATTATATGATAGTAGATAAATAGTTTTACAAAATTTTGTATACTATTCTAAATTAGGCTTCATACAATTTTATTTTATTTTATTTTGTATTCATTCTAATTATATGCCAAAAAAATTGTATTTTTTTGTACTCACTCTGTATTTCAATATCATTTTGTATTTGAATCTCACTTTGTATTTCATTCTCACTTTCTATGCCAACAAGTTTTCTATTTTTTTGTGCTCACTTTGTATTTCAATCTCATTTTGTAATTCATTCTCACTTTCTATGCCAACAAGTTTTGTATTTCTTTTGTGCTCACTTTGTACTTCAA
Organism: Solanum sitiens; assembly: GCA_016801875.1. Lineage (NCBI taxonomy): Eukaryota > Viridiplantae > Streptophyta > Magnoliopsida > Solanales > Solanaceae > Solanum > Solanum sitiens. The sequence goes on from JABWTJ010000302.1 coordinate 760,515, forward strand.
TATCATTTTGTATTTCATTTTCATTTTCTATGTGAACAAGTTTTGGTATTTTTTATTTATTTTATATCAATTTTAAATGTTGTATGCCAACAAGTTTTAGATTTTTTGTGCTCACTTTGTATTTCAATCTCACTTTGTTTGACAACAAATTTTGTATTTCTTTTTCATTTTTTTATTCTAAAATCTTCTTCACTGCCCGCGAAAATCTTAAATCAATCGACCTCAATTCTACATAGATACAACTTTTCAATGAAGTGTTACAAATTAATATTTTAAATTTGAGGAATACGAGAGAAAAAAGTCACGTCGATTATGGAACCAAACACGTATAATAGGAATGAAATTTTGTAAATTTTAATTCCAAAAATAAAAGATGAAAAGGCTTAAGAGTAATGGAAAAAAATTATGTTTACTTAAAGTTATACTAAAATTATGATTAGTAATTATGGTAACGTAACTTTGTTAGTTTAAATTCATTGTTATTAATTAATTGTATTTTATCAAATTAAAATCTTTTTAATTTTTTTTTGTTCCATGATTTTCGTTGTTCCGTTGTTAATTATTTGTATTCTTTTCAAAATAATAATAAATAAATAAATAATTTCTTAACAAACTAAAATAATGACAGTTTTAATAAATAATGAAACTGTTGCTAAGGAGTACAAGTAAAATATTGCTATTTTGAAAATTTTCTCAATTAAATTATAGTGTCACTTAATTTGTTGTTTGGTTGGCGAGTTTGGAATAACTTATTTTGAAATAAATAAGTAGTACCGAGATTATCCCTCTCTTGGGTGGCAACCCGGAATAACTTATCCTAGATAAAATAGATAAAATGACAAATATATCTCCTTATACCCTTTTTATACATCATCTTTAACATTTATGTATATCTGCATTATTTTCAATACAATGTATAGTAATATTCACATTCATCAATACCCCTTATTTTTATGATAATTCTTCATATTTTTTAATTAAAAATTTATACTATATAAATAGAATTTTTATTTATGAATTTATTTTGCTAATTCTTATGTTTATTTATATTTTGATTTCTTATAAATCTCCTTTTACTTTAACAAATTTAAGATGAAAGTTCTATTTTTAAGCTGAATAAAAATAAAATATTTTTTTTTAAAAAAAATACATACGGTACTACCGTCATGGGAATGAAAAGACAAAAATATTTAAGCTAAATAAAAATTGTCACGCCTCGATTCTACACCCTGGACGTGGCCGACACTTAAAGACCATTGATGACCTCGAGCGGACCCTTGACCTGGCTTACTTAACTCAGCGGAAGACAACAACCAATAACTATAATGATCAAACTTAATTGAACTGATAAAGCATACTAATTGAGAATGTTGTAAAGGTCTAAAACATTCATCTCGCCAAAAGTGGCAACCCAAGTCTTAACAAATTGAAAGAAATGGAAAGATTAAAGGACTAACATCTGTCTATCTATCTATGAAGCCTTCTAAAACTGAGATGGATGTTGGACCCCACAACATCCTAATAAAGAAAATATTGAAAAACAAAACAATAAGAGGAGTCCTCCGGAATGCAAGGAAACTCACCAACTGACTCTGGAGTGCTCAACTGGATCAACGATGCGCCGGATGCTGATCCTCGTTACCTGTGTCTGCATCATGATACGATGCAGACCAACTGATATCAGTACATTGAATGTACGAGTATGCGAGTTAGAATGCTAAAACAACTTAAGCTTGAAAAGAGTAAGAATAAACACTTGTCTTGGCTATGCTTAACTCATGAATAACATAACTCAATAATACTGACTCATTTCAATATAAATCAATTAAAAAGCAAGTGCAATATAAAGAAAAGTTGTTTGAAAACATGTTGTAAATTCTGAATGTATAGAGAATACAAATAACTCTGAGATGTATGTAAAAATACAAATAAATTGATGTGTATATATATATATATATATATATATATATATATATATATATATATATATATATATATGCATTTAACTTATGTGGGAGTTTCTCTAACCAACAACCATTACTTAAGAGCTATAATGATGATACAACGATCTACCTCACGCTGTCAGCACATCCTATACCCGGCCAAAGATATGAGATCTGAACTTCCTAATGGATCCACTAGTCTACTGTGAAAAGGGTTCATCTAAAAAGTATGACCCTTTCTTCCCATGGTGGCTACATGGTTTATGGGGCCTGTGAGTTGTCTGAATTCTCCCCCATATCGGTGCTCAATACTACTCCCAATATATACTGGCTTTTATGTATTAAAATATACTGCTTCTGTGATTTGAGATTAGTGCTCAAAAACTTAGCTCAAAGGCTATCTTGGAAACCTCAGTTTCCCTGCTTGCTTCATTTAGAAAGCTATTACTCTTTTCTAAAAATTTGCCTGAATGCTCTTTGAAAATCTCGGTTTCCATCCTTTTTAAATGTAAAAAACATTTTATACTTCTTTGGGAATACTTAGTCCCATATACTACTTTGAAGAGAAGACTTCAATTTACTCTGAATTGAACTCAAACTTAAGTCTTAAAAAACGATATTAAAACGTTTTTGAAAGACTTATGAAACTTGAAATGAGATTCTTCTTCTTATCTTTACTCTTTACTCAACCTGATCTTTAGTCTTAAAACAAGTTTAAAAGCATTTGTAAAGGACTTCTTGAAAGGACTCTAAGAACTTTCTAGACTTAGCTCTGAACTTCCCTTGAATTTGAAGTTATGGATTCAATGTTGTTCATGTTTATGGATAATTTCTATATTATTAGAAGTCATTTAGAGTAGTTAGAATCATTAGGAAGTGTTAAAACATTTTAGAAAGGCTTAATCGGATTGAATTACGAAAATTGGGCGGAAAACGTCGATTCGGGCGCATCTAGGGTGCGCTGCGCCAGCCCCATATGACTGAGGCACCAAAATGGCGCACTGCAGGCGCCGCCCTAGGCCCTCTGGCGCAGATGGGGCGCGCTGCGCCTGCCTCCCCCAGGTGACGCTTGGCGAATTTTCATCTCGTTTTTCTGACCTTTAATCGTTCTTTTTCAATTTCTTTTCTCAAATTCACTTGGATTTCAAGTACCCACATCATATATACTAACTCAATGAATTCAAGAACAATACTTAGATCATCAAAGAACTCCTAAGTCTCAACTCATGTTCAAGAACGAAAGAAATTGAAGAAACCACATTCAAGAACATTCAAAATCCAATCTTTTTGGAATGAAAACACGCTGAATCAAACATGCTTGACACGTGGGTGAAAGAACCCAACGTTGAGATAGACCCACATACCTTTTTAGGGATCACCCCCGACGAAATCCTCAAGTTAATTCGACAATCTTGGCGAATCTTACCCTCTTTCTTCTTCTCTTCTCTTCTCCTTTCTCCAAGCCCTAGCGTGAATTCTCTTTTTTTTCCCTAAACTGAATAAAGTCTTGTTTTTACTCCAATTTAATTCCTAAAACGAATTAACTAAATTAGGTAAGGAAAAGACAACTTTGCCCTCCCAAATTCGAATTGGACTTTCCTTAGTCCAACAGCCTTACTTTCGAAAGGCATAACTCACTCATACGATATTGAAATCGCGCAAACTTGGCGGCGTTGGAAAGATTATTCTAAGGTCTTTCCAACCATGTTTGGAACTACTCCTAACTCATCCTAAGCTAGGAGTTATGGTCGTTTGAAAATGAAAACTCACTTTCCTAACTTAGACAATTTTTCAGATTTTCTTACTCTTTCCAAAAATAAGTATTCTCATATTTTAAACTTTTTTCTAGTTCTTTTTAGTTGCGAGGTGTTACAAGAACAATTAAAGCTTGCAAAGAAAATATAAAAACTAAATAAAGTGAAGGATATTTTTATAAAGAAACAACTTGTTTTTATAATTTATGTCGTGCATTTTATTTTGAATACAACAAATCAAACATTCCATAAGAAAATAAGAAATTATCTCAGTATTATTTATGGGCAAATTTTATATATAGCAAATAAAAAATGCACAATTGTAGGCTATAGCAAACATTTCAAAATTACATTCCGTAGCAAAATTTTAGTTTGCTACGGATGTCTTTTGTGTATAATCATTAGACGCCATTTGCCTTTTATACAAATTAATTTTTAAAAAATAAAAATAAAAATAGGCGGTATAATCTGATAGATAAATAAGGAAAAGGATCCCACAATTCACGCGATTTCAGTTTCAGTTTCATTCCGTCTTCTTCTATTGAGATGTGTATATTTGTCCCTAATTGATTTGAATAGTTAATTTGAAATCTAGAAAAAATTGTGATAAATTTGTTGATAATTTTGAATTTCTGATATGGAAATTGTTGATTTCTGATATAAGTGTATAACACTGTTGTTTGTTTTTTCGAATCTATTATCTTTATATATATATATATATATATATATATATATATATTTAGTGTTATCTAGTGAATTGTATAATTGTATGGAATTGTTGTCTGTTTATACGAATTTGTCAGTTATATACATATACATATTTAGATTTAGTGTTTCTGGTGAATTGTATATTTGTATAAAGCTATAATTGTGTGTATAAGTTATAGAGAATTTTTGATAATTTGAAAATGTGTATAAGTTAAAAACTTAAGTTGCTATAATATGTATAAATACATTTTCTGTTTGTTAGTGCAATTCTTAAGCTTACAAATGTATATATATATAATTTAATTTTTTATATAGAAATTCTGAAAATGGCTTCATTGGCTAGTAAAACATATATTAGAATACATACAGAAAAACAGTTGTATAAGATATATTATACATTTATACAATCTGAATTGTATAAAGAGGCATTATAAAGGATGAATCAACACAAAAACAAAAACAAATAGTAAGATAGATTTTACATTATACAACCACAATTGTATAAGCACAAAATCAGATACTAAGATAAATTATACACTTATACACACAATTGTATAAGGAGGCAGTAAAGTAGGCAGTATAATATATGAATAGAAAGCAGATAGTAAGATATATTATACATTTATAAAAGCACAATAGGATAAGCACAAACACAAATACAATAATTATTATACATTTATACAAACTCAATTGTATAAGGCATGAATCAACAGAAACACAAAAACATATACTAAGATAGATTATACATTTATGCAATTGCAATTGTACAAGACACGAATCAACACAAAAAACAAAACATATAATATAAAATCTAAACATATACATGGACAATGATTATCCAAGTACCTTATGATGCTCGATTGACCCAGAACCAACAGCTTCATTTTATCATTATGAACGGTAAAAAAATCAGTATTATGTTTTCTTTTCTTACTTGACCCAACAACAACGTCAGAAGGATTTTTCACACCTCCATTCACAAATCTACTTGGTCATTATTGAGTTTGGATTTGATCTCTTGCATGGTATTAGAATTAGACAATGAACCTGAAATCTCCCCAAAATCCTGAGTTAGACCTAAGGAAAATGATGGGTGTTCAACATTATTTTCAACATGCAATGGTATACCTCTTGTGAATCTCTTCGATGGAGATTGGGCATCCATTGTTTGAACCAAAAATCTGAAGGGATTAAGAAGTGAAATGAAAAAATATTTTTAAGAAATTCAAAAAAATCAACAAGATTGATAATGTGAGATGAGTTTTAGGCGGTACCTTGAAATTTATGAAATACTTTTGAAAAACCACAAGGACGTGCGTGCTAGATAAGTTGGAAATTTGAAATTGAAATTGTGGAGAATATTATGGAGAAATTGAAGGAAAGAAGAAAGATTGTATAATATAAAGGGGAAAGAGAAAAAAGAGAGTTTTGTTTTGGGGGAAAATTTTTATACAATTCGGTTGGTCTGATATAGCAAACTGACCGATATTTTGCCCTTTAAAGGGAATAACTGAAAGGGGAGTTATTTCATTTAATTACCTTCCTTAGTTTGCCATTCTCCACAATTATCTCATTATTTATTTTATTATAACTAATATTGGCATGACTTATCCCATCATACATAATCTCATCGTAACTTGTATACAAACCAAACGACACCTAAGTGTTTACTACTTCAATCTCCCCGTTTTATGTTGAATTCTTGATTAAGCACAAAATACAAGAATTTTATTTTTTAAAAATTATGATATTATATATTTCATAAACATTCATCTTATTAAGCCAGCGTCTAACTCCAAAATTACAAATATTCTTGGCAAATTATTTTTGGATGAAATTTCACCATGCGTTTGACCATAAGTTTTTTAAGAAATATTTGACTATTTATAAAAAATATGATTTGTATCCATAAATTCTAAAAATTATTTAAAATACATTTAAATTTGTATTGTCATTTTATAATGAACATGTTCAATTAAAAAAAATAATCTTATAACATAATTGATAATAATCAACAACAGTAAAATAATTATTCGGACAGAAGTAATTATACATTAATCGCATACTCAAACTTATCAGTGATTCAGAATGAATTATAACCCATTAAAAATAAATTTTCTTTTTTTGTCATGTTCTATATAGATAGCATAGAGGAATAGTTATTAGTCATTAATGGAGTAATTGGGTACATAAATATTAGTTGCTATTAATAAATGATAGTTACTTTTTTTCTGTTTATAAAATATTAAAATTTGGGCTATTTTTTTTTTTAATTTTTAAAAATTGTCAAATATTCTACTTTGCCAAGAATTAAACACCATTTCAAAGTTTTTATTAAATATATTTGGAGTCAAACCGGTCCTAAGAATTAAAATTAAATTATTTAGAAAAATGGCGTGTTAGTACTTAGTCCCAGTTGCCACTACATAAACAAACCCTATCGCCCGTTTCATCATTCAACAATACTCACACCGCTTGGTTTGTATCGCCCATTTTGCAGATATTTTCTCCCTTCTGAGTCGGAGAAGCATGGCCCTACAACAATGGGATGCCTGGAAAGAATCAATCATAGAATCCACGGGTCTATCTCCTGCAACTATTTTCACTATTTTTGCTTTAGCTGTTGCTTTCTACTATGCTATCTCGGGGTTTTTTCCCTCATCTGATCATGGTCACCACCAAAGGTCTAGAGACTTCGAGGAACAGACACAGGCTTTGCCTCCTCCTGTTCAACTTGGAGAAGTTACTGAAGATGAGTTGAAGGAATATGATGGGTCTGATCCCAAAAAGCCTCTGTTGATGGCTATTAAGGGTCAGATCTATGATGTTTCTCAGAGCAGGTATTCTTCTTAATCTGTAAGCAGTGTAAGCTATTTCGCCTTCTTTTATCTTCAGTTTTATTTGTTTGGTGCTTTTGGATTTTGACTTGGATTTGCTTTTGGGGGTGATTTTTCACTTTCATGATTGTGAATTTAGGTGATGGAAATTCGGTATTTTACACGCCATTGATTAATATTCTGGATTTGGCGTAATTTGGGCTGATGTGTACTGTGTAGGCCTGATAATCAGTATTCATTCTGTTTTATTACTTTTGGTGCCTGACACGATGGGAAAGCCTTTAGATGAGATGTTTGATGTTCTCGAATGTCCATGTGCAACTCTGCTGGTTAGGTGTCGATTCTAGTCGAAGGACGAAAGTGGTCCAAAGGGCTTATATAGATGTCTTAGGTTCAATTCCTCAAGATAGCAAAGGTGACCTGTGTGTAATTCTTAGACAAGTGGCTCGAGTTCTCCATGTTTAATTCAAATAGTTTCGCTATCTTTAGTTCATCATCGTTTAGATAGTAATCAACTAGTCTTCTTAACTAATGTATTCATTCTTATTTTGTTGTGGTTTTGAGGAGACTGAAAACTTATTCAGTTTGTTGTTTAGCTAGTTTTATTTATGTCCAGTAAAGTCCAGTTGGAGTGGATACATTGCTTAAGTTGAATTTATAACTCTTGGATTCGGAAGTTTTAAACTTACCCCTGTCCTTGTTTCAGCAGACAAATCGTTAAATGAAGGTGAATTGTGTGTTCCGTTAGTCTCATGTACATTAAATTCATCCACAACTTTATCGCCTGATAGATCAAATATCTTGATACGAGTCTCAATAAGTTCCTTGCTCAAATGTTAACCTAACCTATCAGAATCAACAATTAGGCTTTATGAAATGCTGAGGACTTGTCATCTTTGTGTTTAAATGTCTGTGTTCCTGCAGAATGTTCTATGGACCTGGGGGACCTTATGCATTGTTTGCTGGAAAGGATGCTAGTAGAGCTCTTGCCAAGCTGTCCTTTGAGGAAAAAGATCTAACAGGGGATATTTCTGGCCTTGGTGCATTTGAGCTTGATGCCTTGCAAGATTGGGAATACAAATTCATGAGCAAATACGTCAAAGTTGGTACTGTGAAGCAGGTAGTGCCAGTAAATGATGGGCAAGCTAATGACGGAACTGTTGAAGCAACTGATGGTGAAGCTAAGCCAGCCGAGGGTGATGCTTCAGGGAGTGCCAAGCCATTGGAAGATGATGGTCCATCAAAAGGTTCCGAGCCTGGTGCTGATGCTCCTTCAGAGACTGCCGCTGCTGAATCTGTGGTCAAATCTGAGGCTGATGTCGACAAGAAGGACTAATTGGGATAACTTTAGTTCAAGTGACAAGCTGAGAAGTGAGAACCAAAGGGAACTGCTTTGTGGGAGATCTGAAATACACAGCATCTTGTGTCAAGATATAAGTCTAAATTTCTTATCTGTTGTATGAAATAATGAACAAAGAAAATTTCACTTTCCGTTTCTTATAGTCTATAGAGGTGTTCTTTACTTAGGTCATGCTTGATTTAGCTGGAAAGACCCCCCTTTATCTTGTCTAAACCAATGTATCTAATGTTGCAGTTGCAGTCTCCATATTACGTCTAGTTCTTATGCCTACACTTGATGTTTCTGGAGAATTTCATGGCTTAGCACTAAAGAGAAGTCTATAAGTTTGGTATAGACATAAGATAGCTGGCATAATAATATATTAATGAGCAAATAAAATAATTTCACGAAATATTGACGCGTTAAATATCTTTGTTTGTCTCATCACCAAACAATATTCGGTCAGCCGGCCATAAAAGGTACTAAGCACTGTATTGATGAATTGATCTTTATAAGTAATGCAACCAATTTGGTGGAACTGAAATAAATACACACCAAACGTCAAATTTGAGCAGTATAGCCAGGCCATCCTTTTGCTTTTGTCGCACCAAAGGAGTCTAGAGCATACCGAGAACGTTTTTCTGAAGCCAATAAATCAAAAGAGCCCGAATGTTTGTATGTGTGGAATACTATAGGTTGAACTTTGAAGACCTCAAGAAATTTGGATTGTAAATTCTGTTGGGAAAATGCGGACAAACACAAAAATATATATGGTAAAAGTAATGGAAATAAATGGGAAAATAATGACACCAAGAATTTTACGTGGAAATCCTTCTGAATAAGGGAAAAAACCACGGGCCAAGAGGAGCAACTGATATCACTATAGTAAGAAATTTTACACTGTGTAGTCACGAATACAATACTCAAAGTGACTACTACACACTCAAAAGGAACAACACTCTTTTGGTTTCCGTCTTACTAAAATATCGCTCACACTCTATTTTTCTTCACAGACTATTTTTCTTGTATAGTCTATGGAATACCTCACTTTGCTCTCAAAATGTTTTTTCTCTCTAATTTGGTGTATTCTACAAATGAGCAAGAATGCTCTATTTATAGAAGGATAAAACCATGCCTATGTCACTAATGACATAGGTAAAATAGCAAAGTCAAAAATGATTTGCAAATCTTACCAATTTGCCAACTACCAAGTCTTAATTTTCAACTCCAATTACTATTCCTTTTTAACAATTGCTTGTACCAATTGAATAGCTAAAGTTGACTAAAAAATGGGATGGATTCAACAAATCTCCCCCTCTAGTCCCATTTACTGGAAGAAAGTATCTTCATCTTCTTTAGAGAGAGCTTATACCCACAAGTTCTTCAAAGCTCTCATGCCCTTGGGCAATTTTACCAACTCATAAGTGTGGTTCTCATGCAAAGACTTCATATTGATCCTTGTGCTCATCTTCCATGGCCTCCTCATAACATTCAAGTTCTCCCCCGTCAGTGAGTAACACATACTCATTGGATGAATAACGGGAGGAAGGAAACCGCTGTCTTGTGGACCTCCGAAGCGGAATATTTGATTCGTCCACAACTTCATGAGCAACAGAATCATCAATAACAATATCATTGTTATTATCAACATCAACATGTTGATTTGATACATGATTCTGGGCGTCACTATGATTATCAAGCCCAACAACATCATGCACACTTGTGTGAGGAACGTCATCTTGATGAATTATACCATCAAAACTTGAAGATTCTACCGTTTCCGCTTTGTCGATATCTTCAATTGTTTGATTCTCCATGAAAATAATATCACGGCTTCTCACAAGTTTCTTTTCAATTGGATCATATAGCCTGTAACCAAATTCATCTAGGCCATATCCAATGAAGATGCATTGCCTTGTCTTGGCATCTAACTTTGACCTCTCATCTTTCGGCACATGTACAAAAGCTTTGCAACCAAATACTCTCAAATGGTCATAGGAAACATCCTTTCCATACCAAACACTATTTGGTACATCACTTTGCAAAGCAACAGCATGAGATAGATTAATAACATGTGCAGCGGTCAATAAAGCCTCACCCCAAAATGAGTTCGGCAACTTTGCTTCAGAAAGCAAACATCTAACTCTTTCCATCAAGGTCCTGTTCATCCTCTCAGCCAAACCATTAAGCTGAGGAGTCTTGGGAGGAGTCTTCTGGTGTCTAATACCTTGTTGCTTGCAGTATTCGTCAAATGGTCCACAATATTCACCACCATTATCAGTACGAATGTATTTCAGTTTCTTTCCAGTTTCTCTTTCAACTGAAGCCTGGAACTGCTTGAAGACACCTAACACTTGGTCTTTAGTCTTCAAGACATAGACACAAAGTTTTCTCGAGCAATCATCAATGAAAGTGACAAAGTAAAGTGCACCACCCAATGTCTTTGTCTTCATTGGACCACATAAATCAGAGTGCACTAACTCAAGCAACTCTGTCTTTCTCGAAGGAGGGTAGGACTTAAAGGAAACTCTATTTTGTTTACTAGCCAAGCACTGCTCACACTTTTCTAATTTAGCACTTCGGAAATTTGACAATAATTTCTTCTTGGCTAGAACATTAAGTCCTTTCTCGCTGATGTGGCTAAGCCTCTTGTGCCATAAAGTTGAAGAGCTATCGCTCTCAACCGCATTCACCATATCAACACAAGCAGAGGCCGTAGTCCAGTATAGACCACGACGTTTGTTACCACGAGCCACAACCAAGGAACCCTTGATGAGCTTCCATTTTCCATCACCGTTGGTACTAACATATCCTTCATCATCTAAAATACCAACAGAAATTAGGTGCAGACGAACATTAGGAGCATGTTTCACATTGTTCAAAACTAGTTTAGTTCCAACACTAGTTTCCAAACAAATTGTACCAATACCAACCACCCTAGAAACAGTCTCATTACCCATTCTTAAAGTTCCAAAATCACCAGGAGTATAGGAAGAGAAAAAATCCTTCCTTGATGTCACATGAGATGCGGCACCAGTGTCCACAACCCATCTTGACTCATCACAAGCAATATTTATCATGTTTGCATCAAGAATGGTAACAAGATCTTCGGTGGTGACGGTGGCTAGGTAATTTTCATTGCCATGTTCTTTAGTTTCCTCTTTGTTTTTGTTCTCCCTCTTCAACTTCCTGCAGAACTTCTTCGTGTGCCCTTTCATACCACAATGATAGCACTCAATATCCTTAAGTCTGCCTCTGGATTTGCTCTTATTTTGTTCTCTATATTGAGAACCACGAGTTTTATTTCTCCCCTGGGGCCAGTTATCAGGACATCTGACGAAGAGGAACCTTGAGTTTTTCTTCTCATCTCTTTGTTCAAGACACTACTCTTGGCAAAATCCATAGAGATCACACCATCCGGAGCAGAATTTGACAATGACGTTCTAAATGTTTCCTAAGAGTCTGGTAGGGAACCAAGTAGAAGCAAGCCTTGAATTTCTTCATCAAATTTGATGCCCATAGCAGATAATTGGTTCATGATCCCCTGAAAATTATTCAGATGGTCTGTCATCGGAGAACCATCATGATACTTCAAACTCAACATCTGCTTTATTAAGAACATTTTGTTGTTGCCAGTCTTTCGAGCATACAAACTTTCAAGATGCTCCCATAGGGTTCGAGCATGTGTTTCCCCAGAAATATGATTCAACACATTATCGTCGACCCATTGCCTAATGAATCCACAAACCTGTATGTGCAACAGATTCCACTCTTCATCTGTTTTGTTATCAGGCTTTACAGTGGTAAATACTGGTTTGTAAAAATTCTTAACATAAAGCAGATCTTCCATTTTTCCCTTCCAAATGGCATAATTAACACCATTCAAAGTAACCATTCTACTTGTGTTGGCTTCCATTGTTTTTCCCAAAAAAATATAGTTATCGCAAATCAAAGTAAATCTTTTCTAATGTGGAAGTTCAGACTGTGCTGCAACCACAGAGCATACTCAGATAAAACCTTGGCTCTGATACCAGTTTGTTGGAAAAACGCGGACAAACACAAAAATATATATGGTAAAAGTAATGGAAATAAATGGGAAAATAATGACACCAAGAATTTTACGTGGAAATCCTTCTGAATAAGGGAAAAAACCACGGGCCAAGAGGAGCAACTGATATCACTATAGTAAGGAATTTTACACTGTGTAGTCACGAATACAATACTCAAAGTGACTACTACACACTCAAAAGGAACAACACTCTTTTGGTTTCCGTCTTACTAAAATATCGCTCACACTCTATTTTTCTTCACAGACTATTTTTCTTGTATAGTCTATGGAATACCTCACTTTGCTCTCAAAATGTTTTTTCTCTCTAATTTGGTGTATTCTACAAATGAGCAAGAATGCTCTATTTATAGAAGGATAAAACCATGCCTATGTCACTAATGACATAGGTAAAATAGCAAAGTCAAAAATGGTTTGCAAATCTTACCAATTTGCCAACTACCAAGTCTTAATTTTCAACTCCAATTACTATTCCTTTTTAACAATTGCTTGTACCAATTGAATAGCTAAAGTTGACTAAAAAATGGGATGGATTCAACAAATTCTAAGGGGTGTAAAAGGTTGAAAGCAAGTCTTTTGATACGATCATATTATCATATCTATTTATTTGCACGTCTAAATTATCTTATTTTTAAATGATTTTGACTTTTAAACATTATTCTAGTCATGAAAGTGTTTTGACTTTTAAATTTAAATACCTTCAAAACTAATAAAGTGCTTTAAAATAAAAAAATATCTAAAAATAAGTTAATCCATACGGCTACTAACTATTTTAGAATAAGTGTCCTTTTAATGGTGAGGTTTTAAAGCAACCATACCAATTCGTCAAGGAAAGGAACACTTTTAACGGGTTAATATTTTTATATATGGAAGATATTTGCTTTGAATTTGTAGTCAGAAGAGCTAGTTTTTTTCCCTCTAAAATACAAAAAAGGTCACTTGTTTTGGTAATTAACATAAATAGATAAATTACTGAACTCTGAGCGAAATATCTTTAGATTTAACTGACAGTCATAACTGTCTATTTTCTATGTATCTTGCTCATAACTGAGCGACGATACCCATTAACCCTGCTCTTTTTCAAATTATAAAAGTTCCTTAAAAATTAAAAATTTTGAATACATCACTCAACGTTGAGATATATCGCATCCTAGTTTCGTATACATCACTCAATGTCCTGATACATCGCATACCAATTTTTAATACAACACTCAAAGTGATACTTCACGTACTTCTCCCCGAATACCCTACGGAGGGTTCCATAAAGTTTATCCAAAAAAAACGTATGTCACTCATATAACAAAAAAAGTTCATGGGCTAATACACACAAAATTTATAGAATATAAAAAAATAAATGATGTATTTATGTAATTTTTCTTATTTTGTTTACCTTAGATTTAATTTTTATTTTAAAAAAAATGTATATATCATTGTTTATTTCATTCATAGTAATAAATGGAGTAACCAGCCTAAATGATCACACCTTCAAGAAAGGAATCCCAATGTCCTTCTTTGAGTTTTCAACTCAAATTTCTTATCCTCCAAGGAATTTCCAAAATCTGAACTCGTCTCTTACAAAAATTTCCGACCGTTATTTTTCTGCATCAAGCTTCTTTCTTCGTCGGAGTCCAACGACTGTCTCAGTGGTGGGATATTCGTTGTTGTCCTGAAAAAGGTAACCCTTTTCTCCTTTCTCACTTAATTTTCTGGTTTAAGTTGTTTATTTTTAGTAGTGAGTTTAAGAAATATTATTGTCTCTACATATTATATTGTTTAATGTGGTATGAATTAGGATCAGCTTTTGAATTTTCTTTACATATGCTTAATGTCTTTGTTGTTTATTTGCTCATTATTATAATCAGTGGTTTGATTTGCAGTCTGTCTTCACTGTTTGTCTAAGTATATCATGAATCTGTTATGTGTTTTGGTTTACTCGTTTGTCCATCTTCATTGCATAGGTTGATTTGTCTTTCTTTGAGTTCAAGCAAATAATGGATTGAATCTTTTGTTTATCCATAGAATCTTTGGCTTCAGAATCCTTTACACATAAATGCATGTTCTTGCTACTATGATTTTTGCTTCATACATGTTGCTTCTTCGCTTCCATTTCTTTAAGTTTTAGTGTATAGATTTATTTTTAGTGCATTTGATTGCTATGTGTATGTATAGATTGACAGACATTTGAACACCTCCCTTTTCTAAATTTCTGTAGGTTTCCCCCCACAAAATCCACCCATTTTCTCCCTGCAAACCCCCCTTCCTTCACGGATTTGACCATCTAAAACAGAGGAGGGGGGGGGGGGGGGGGTCATATAGCTAATGGAAGCGTTTTCTTCTTCGGCTGTATCAAGCTTCTTTGTTCGTGGGGGGAGTCCAAACACCATTTCAGTGGTGGAAACTTCATCTCGTCCCAATTGCTGCCTGGAAAAAGGTAACCCTTTTCCCTTTTATTTCATTTTTTTCCAGTTAATTCTCTGTTTAGTTAAATAAATAGCGGTTCATCTATTTCTGGTTTAAGTTTGGCAAATAGGTGTTATTTATTTTTAATAGCAGTTTAAGAAATATTACAATCTCTATATGTTGCTTAATGCAGTATGAATTAGGATCATCTTCTGAATTTTCATTCTAGATTCTCAATGTCTTGTTGTTTCTTTGCATTGAATTCCAGTCTTAGTTCACTGTTTGTCTAAGTATCTTATGAATCTGCTATGTATTTTGATTGACTCGTTTGTGGATCTTCATCGCATAGGCTGATCTGTCTTATTTCGATTGAGTGTTTTAATCAGTCTTTGAGTCCCTCGTTTAAGCATATAATGGATTGAGTCTTTTGTATATCAATGAAATCTTTGGCTTGAGAATCCTTTACGGATAGAAGTATGTTTTTGTTACTAGGATTCTTGCTTCAAACATATTGCTTCATTGCTGCCATTCCTTTAAGATTTAGTGTTAGTATAGATTAATGTTGAGTGTATAGTAGAGATTTCAAACAAAAGCTCTCTGTTGGTAATTGATTCCTATCTGGGCATGTATTCTTGTAATAACCAAAGAGTCTATGATGCCAACATTTCCTCTATTTCTGATAGTAGTTTTTTTTTCCCTTCAAATGGCTATCTAGTCCACTATTTTTCTCAGTGGTGCAACTGATTGTTTCTCTAACCACACAGATCTAGGAAAGCAAAGTACTAATCTTGGAAGAGCAAGGAAGTGACCACCAAATTGATGAAATAATCAATCAGTTGTAAGTTGCAAAATGCTCTTCAATAAACATTCGATGAGGAATATCAATAGGAGCAAACCCAAAAAAGCACCACGTCAGGTCTATTTCCCTTCAAAGCTCCTTCGAAAACTCTTTTGAGGAGTCTTCTACAACTTCTAATAACTTGTTTCAAGACTCAAGTAAGTGAGCATGAGAGTGAGGAGAATGTATTCATGAGTCTATAATATCACCTATATCGTTCATATCATGAACCATAACACTTGAATTCATAATTCACATTCAAGAGAGAGTTAAGAGTAGAGTTCAAGAAAGCCTTAAAGTTCAATTGTGAATTCTTTGAGATCCATCATTGATTTGAACTAAGTTTTGAATAAGTAAATAAGAAAATGGGAAGAGTCATATACATGAGTTCCATGTAGTATGTAGACTTTCGAGTCGATTCGTTCATGCCCATAAATTTCGCATGGACTTCACAAATTGAGTATCTTTGAAGGGAGTAGCATCTTTAAGTTCTAAGTTTTGAGTAATAAGTTTCTAATACCTTTGAAATTATATTTATAATCATGGGACTATTATATGTTATCCACGAAGTTCTTGAGTTGAATTGCTCATGCCCATAATTCCACATGAATCCTATAACTCGAACAATCTTGAGATGAGATGTACCTATGAGTTCTCGAGTTGAGTAGTTCATGCTCATAATTCCGCATGAAACCTCCAAGTTGAAAATCATAAAATCATCCATAAACATGAGATCATGAACCTTGAATCCATAGTTCAATTCAAAGAAAGTTAAGAGTTAAGTTTAGAAGTTAAGAAGTAAGTCAAAGCAAAGTTTTAAAGTTTCAAGAGTCTTTTATTAAACGTTTTAACTTCGTTTTAAGGGTCAAGTTTCAAGTCAAGTAAAAAGTAAAGAGTTGAAGATCTTCCTTCAAAGTAATATAAGGGAAGTAAGTATTCCATAAGAGTTGAGTTCATTTCTCAAAAGTTATAAGGGAACTAAGTATTCCCTAAGAGTTTATAAATGTTTTCACATTTAAGTTAAGAGAAAACTAAGAGTTCCAAAAGAGTTTTTAATAAGAAAAAGGGATCATTGATTCCATGAGAGCTTTTTAAAGCTAAGTGTTGAGCAATTATCTCAACCCAAAGAAAGAAGTTGTTTTAAAAACACATGAGCTAAAGTATATTTTGGGAGTAGTACTGAACACCGATGTGGGATGAGAGTTCATATTAACTCAAGTCTCTATGAAAACCACGTAGCCATTATAGGTATTAACGGGTCATACTTTTTAGATGATTGTATAAGTTAGGTAGTGGATCCACTAAGTTAAGTAGTTTTATGCGACGACAAAATATATGACAGTTCTGGCAGCGTGGGCAAGACGTTGTATCACCACTTAGGCTCATAGTGGTGGTTGTCGGTTAGAGAATCTTCCACAGAAACTATATTACTTTCTTATATAAGTAAAGTTGAGTTTGGTATTGCATTTTCTTTAACGAACTACGTTGTTTTTACTGTTTTATAAAGTTTTTCATATATAGCATGTGTATTATTGCTTTATATTGAGTTGAGAATCCATAGTCGAGTATCATATCTTTTAGTTCAGTATTTAATCTTTAAGTTGAGTATCTTATCCTTGAGTATGCTGAGTTGAGTATCTTATCCTTGAGTATGCTGAGTTGAGTAAGTCGAGTAGTTTGAGTATTCTTGAGTATTCCTTGAGTTTCAAGTTTGAGAAAAGGTAAGTATTTTTTTTTTTTTATCAATTATCAAACTTATGTTATGCTTTAGAATTCTCCTTACATGCTCGTACATTCCAGTACTGAGCCAATTGACTTGTATCTTCTCATGATCCAGACACAGGTATTAGGATCATTAACAGGAGTTTCGTTGATACATTCGCCAGTTCGAGTTAGCTCCGGTGAGCCTCCTTGCTTCCGGAGGATTTCATTTACTTTTTCAGTTTAGTCAGTATGTCGTGGGTCTTGTCCTGACTTTCATCCTTGTCAGTTAGAGGCTTCATAGATAGTCATTTTAATTAAGGAGTCTGCATTATTCATTTATTTTATTAAATGTTTTAAAAACTTAAGTTGCCTCTTTTATGACGAGTTTAATCTATTATTTTATACAAAGTTTTTCATTTGAGTTAAAGTTTGTATTTCAGTTTCATGAATTTTGTTCAGATTTTAAGCTTTTTTATGCTTAAGTTAGTCTTCTACTTGTAGTTAGCCAGGATGAGGGTTCGCTTGGGGACCAACAATGGTCTTCGAGTGCCGGTCACGTCTAGGGTGTAGACTCGGGTCGTGACACCTTTCGTCATAAAACCTTCGTGAGTACATCTGTCAGCTGACTTTCAGACTTGACAAATGGAAAATGTATAATCTTTTGATCTAACTTGTCCTTAATGAAGGGTCGATCAATTTCAACATGCTTAGTCCGATCATGTTGAACAACGTTCTGTGCTATTTGGATTGTGTCTTTGTTATCGCAGAATAAGTTCATAGGTTCTGTACATTCAATTTTAAGATCCTTCAGACATATTTAATGTATAGCAGCTCACACAAACCATTGGCCATCCCTCAAAATTCTGCTTCCTCGCGACAACCTTTTGCTTCTTACTTTTACACGTGACAATATTACCTTTGACAAAAGTGAGATAATCGGAGGTTGATTTCCTGGTCAAGAGATCTCCTGCCCAATCTGCATCTGTGTAGCCTTCGATGACAATTTTTTCATTCTTCAAGAACAACAGTCATTTTCCTGGAGCACTCTTCAAGTATCGCAAAATTCTCTAGGTAGCTTCCATATATGATCTTTTGTTGGGTTCTGCATGAACTGACTCACAACACTTACAACATATGCAATGTCTGGCCTTGTGCGAGTCAGATAGATTAACTTCCCTACTAGACGTTGATATTGTTGACACCTAATTTTGGCCATCCAATATATAAATTAATCATCGAGCTTCTTAAATTTCAAACGATTTTAAAATAATTAGTTTTATAAAATTTCAATTTTTTTAATATATAAATATAGTTTGAAAGTTATTTTTAAATAGTTTTGTCATTTTTTCCCCATAATTTTAAATAATTTATATGTTCTATACAATTATATATAATTAATATATTTTATGAATATTCAAAAACCATCTCAAAAGATTTTACTTTTTTAGTTGAATATTTTATTAAATTAGTTTATTTTAAGTTGGCATGTATTGTTTTAGTTATTAATTTATAATCAAGTTAATTGTTTTATTTCGTTAAGATTAAGAAACTCATTAATTAATTTATGTTAATTTGTCTTATTTAGTTTTTAGCCATATCATCAATTAAATTCAAATTGGCTAACTTCTTAATTCCCATGGGCCATAGTTGTAAATCATGTGGCCATTTTACTATTACAATTTTGGCCATTTCTTCTACCTCTTTTTAACCTCATTTTAAGACCAAGTCTTGGGCCCTTTTTCTCTGAATTGTCAGCAGCCCATTTCTCATTCCAATTCCAAAACCCATGAATATTAATTTTGGGCCAAGTTACATCAACCAATTACTTAACCCTCCAGCCCAATCTTCTACCAAATAGCCCAAGCCCAAATTTCCCCAATTAAACAAAGGATAAATTTTCAAAATGTCAATATTTTGACATTTAATAGGTTTCCTTAGCTACACTTTCAATATTTATCTAAAATGTCAATATTTTATTTTGTTATGTATTTGATTTATGTATTTTTTATTTGTTTAATTTTCAAGATTACAATTATTTAGAAAGGAGAAAATTAAGGGAAATAATATTTTTAAAAAAAGGAACATATCAATTAAATTTCATCATTTGCAATTTCAAAAAAAAATCCTTTTTCATTCTATTAGATCAACTTACCTTTTTATTATGATTTCATTATAATTGTATATAAATTGTTATTACATTTTATGTGCTCAATTTACCATTTAAATTAAAATTGACTTTTTTTTTACTTTCAAACTACAAATTGTATTTCAGTGATCAAAATTGTATTACTTGATTGTCATATATATATATATATATACATATATATATATATATGTATATATATATATATGTATATATATGTATATACATATTTGATGGATTTTGGGGAAAAATAGCATATTTGATGGAAATAATAAATCTGTTGAGGAAGGATATAATATTCTAAAAAAATAAATACAAATTGACTATAAAAGAAATAAGAATACGAGATTCTGAAAAAAAGATAGCATACATAATAATATAATATAATCAGGATACAATATTCTAAAAAAATACAAATTAACTGTTAAAAATAGGATACATATATGTTAAGAAATACAAATTCATATGAGATAGCATACATAGTAAAAATGATATAATAAGAATACAATATTTTAAAAAAATATAAATTGACTGTTAAAAAATAGGATCTATCTATGCTTAAGAAATACAAATTCATGTGAGATACGTATTTGAATGACTACAAATAAAAAAGAAATACAATGTTCTTAATAAAAATACAAATGATGAGTAAAAGAAAACTAATGGTATGAATACAATTTTGCTACCTTCTTCTTTGACTCTCTCTTTCTTCTCCGTCTACTATGTTCCTTTTTTCCAATTCTTTTCACCAAATTCAAATCTGAATCTGTGTTTACTTGTGAATTAATAACCCTATAAACAAAATTTGAAATTATTAAATATGAATATACAAAAAAAATCAAACAATATATTATATATGAATGGTAATGTGGATTACTACAAATTACAATCTACTAAATCTCAAATATGAAAACAAAATCATAAAAAAATTGTGTTTCAAATACTAAAATTTCGAAATGCATAAATATTTGATAAGTATGTTAACAAACTCACATAAAAATCGAAAAATCTGTAATACATACAATCCAAAATTCAACATAATTTTTTATTTTGAAAACAATATCTCATGAAATCTCGCAAAAATAAATGATGATTTCGAAAATACCTTTATGTAATGAGAGATTTCTTGAATTAATCGATAGATTTGAATAAATTGGTATGAACTTGAATAATTAGTTCTTCTTTAACAATGAGACAGAGAATAATGGTAAAAATTTGGTAAAAGAGAATTTTTTTTTGAAAACATTAAAGATGGAAATAAATTTAATGGTATTAAAGTCTAGGAAGATGTCTAAATGGGGAATATATTTAATGTTGGACTGTTCTGAGAAATAAAAGAAAAGACAAATAACAGTATTTGAATACAAATTATTTTTATAATATTGACATATTGACATTTTAAATAAATATTTTAAAGTGTAGATATTTTTACTAATTTAGGAATTGTGACTAGTTTACTAATTTTCCCTTAAACAAATAATTCCAATGACCTAAGTCACCATACATTTCAGCCCACTAACAATACCAGAAGAACCCATATGCATACAACATTCCAAATAACCGACTCGACCGACCATGTTCTTCTTCTCCAGCGCCAATCACTCAGAAATGCCGCATCAATTCGGAAAACTCGAAAAAAAGCCACGCCGCCCTCCTTTTGCTGCAACGCCCCATACTCGTCCCATCCCTTCGTCCCCTTTTCCCCTTTTTCTGCGAAGCTCTAGAGAAACAACAACTCTCCATGCCTTTTACTGTTGATCTCGAAAAAGAGCAAAGAAATTCAAATTTTTAATTTGATTTCCTCCTCTTTCAATCTCAATCTCAGCCTATAAATATCTCTTTCTTTCAAGTTTTAGGGGGGGAAGTTGGAGAAGGCAGAAAAATGGTGGGGAGAAAATTTTTCGAACATTGATTTGCTGCCCTAAAACAAAGGGAATTTCATAAAACAAAGAGTTGTTTTTGCTTTCCAGAGCTCATCAAAATAGGCTAATAGTGGTGGAGTTCTTCACGGTCAAGCTCGTCGTCCCAACTCGCTGCTCCAAAAAAGGTATATAACCTCACTCTCATTACTGTCTTCCTCTCATTCAGAATTTTGCTTTGTTCGCTTAGTTAGTCGTTTGATCTCTTAGCTTAGTAAGAATGGGGATT
Organism: Solanum sitiens; assembly: GCA_016801875.1. Lineage (NCBI taxonomy): Eukaryota > Viridiplantae > Streptophyta > Magnoliopsida > Solanales > Solanaceae > Solanum > Solanum sitiens. Next base: position 782,395 of record JABWTJ010000302.1, read on the forward strand.
CTTTCGTATGAGCAAGAAGTTTTAGTGTGAATATGGTTCGAATGTGCATGTAGGAATGCTGGAAGTTTAGTTTCTGGTTGTTGTTGCTCTTATTGTGTGGGCTTTCCTAGTATTGTTGTGATTGGTTTCGGAAATGTTTTATTGGCCTTAATTTTTTGTTCTTTCTCATCATGAACCTGCTTGCTGCTTAATTTTTGACATCATATTCATTCTTTTGCCCCGAGTTGAGTTGAATGAACTAAGACGTCAACATTTTGAGTTCAAGCAATATATCTGCCAGTGTTTTGAGTTGGTTTATTGTCTTTATTAATGCCCATTTTTGAGTCCTTACTAGAATGATTATTGAGCTTGTCTTGGAGCATTGGGGTTTTGTATTTCTTTCCGGACTTTAGCCCATTTCTGTTTCTTATTTCTTTTTGAGTCTCTCCATGCTTCTTTCGTTTGATTATTATCACTTTAAATCCTCTATATCAGTTGAATTCATAGTTCATAGGCTAGTTGATATTCTATTAATAAGACATAATGCAATGTGTTCTTTCTCTTATTATTGATTGCTCCTTGCCTTAAGAAATGTTAACTTGAATAACCTTAACCCCTCTCTTAGCATGATTCAAGTCCCTTATATTATGTGTTCGCTAATTTATATTTTTAAATTGAACGTGTTGGTATTTGATTGTTTAAAATCCTTAGTGTTGGATTCATATCTTAGCTTTTCATGTTTCAACTTCTTTTGACTACCTTGTCGTGTAGTTTTCTTTCAACATCTATTTATTTTGTTTGTAGGGAAACTCATGAATTTAGCATCCTTTGAAATACAATTTGTGTTTGTTTATTTCTTAATCGGAGAATTACTTTCGAAATAATAAAGTAATGTCAAGCCAAATTTAATGATCAAATAACTCTCATTCTCGCCTTTTATCTGTTGCTTTGCTGTTTATTAGTAAGAGCAAATTTTGTTCTTGCATTTTTCTTCATCTATGTTTATTTTATCTTTTTTTTTAAGTTTCTAATTGTACAAAAATGTGACCATGTCTGTTTTAATTCCCTTTAGATGTTAGTCTTGACATTTTGCTAGAATGCCCATTTGGTTACGTTCTAGTAGGGGCTAAATTATTACTCAAATGATCAATATCTTCTTTGCTCAAGGGTATAGATAATGTTTTGTTATGCCTATCAACCTAACATTTTCTTAATGTGCTATGACTAATTTAGATGTACTAATTCGTATTGTTTATTTTAATCGCATGTGACACCAATTTGAGTTCACTTTGGACTCTATGCTTGCATTTCTTCGAGTTGAATTCCTTCGAGTCAACCCCATTGCTTCGAACAAAAAAGGAAGCTAAAACGAGGCAGTTAGGAAGCAAATAATGCAGTAAAAGAGCTGATATGCAGCATGTATACATTCAGTATACATTGATATACATAACGAGTGAAACAATATACAGGAAAAAATCAAATTAAATGTTGCAGGGATCGAAATAAGATGTATACATTTGGTATGCAGTTTAATATACAGAAAAATGAGCCAAAATATGAATTGTATACATCAGTATACACCTGGTGTATGCATAAGGTTTCAAAGGCAGGAATAGGGCTGAAGCCCAAATTGGTTGCAGCAGGCCCAACTCTTCTTTTATCTCTTACTCATAAATTATTTAATTGTGATATTTGTTTTTTTTTATTTAACCTTAACTTTGAATAGCCTAATTAAAATTCCCAAAAGATGAACTATTTTCTTCAGGTTAGTTTATTTCAATATAATTCATTTTTTTTCATTAACTCTCATGCTTTTCATGAAATACATTTAGTCAAAAATTTTGTTCTTCAATTCATTTAAAATGGGTTTCATGCTTAAATTAACCAATTTGGTTTAAATTATTATTTAAAAATGAGTCGAGTAAATTCTAATATATCTAGTTTTGCTAAGGTTCTAATTCACTTGCTTTTCAGTTCATATGTTTCAATTAAGGTCTAATTCTCTTAAAAATTTAAAAATTGTTCTTTTAACTATTTTCTCAAGTTAATCGAATATTCTAAATTAATATTATTATGTTTATATCAATTCATTTTCCTAAAAATAGTCAAAAAATATTTAACCTAAGTCTAAGGATAACCGCATGTTAGCGGGCGCTTCAAATGCTTAAAAACCTTCTTGAAGCGTAAATAAGAACCTGTTACCCATTTTCTCTAAATTTATTAAGATTTAATCTGTTAAGATCTTTTTAAATTAAGCTTTCTTAATTTCTTTAAAAAATTAAGTGGCGACTCTTTCTAAGTATTATTGTCAAATTGTTTTATACTTAGAACATTTCAAAGCGTCTTTTTCTAAAGATAGATAAATTATGGCATAACAGAAATGACGACTCTGCTAGAGATTTATTAGGTTCTAACCACAACAGACTTAGGTTAATTATTAAGCTTTTTAACATATGCTTATTTGTTTGCTTATATTGCATGCCTAATGCCTTAATTTTTATTCTTATATGATATAAACTGTTTATTTGTTATTGTTTTCATAAATTGTATATTTGTTACTGCTTTATAAACTGTCATTCCGTTTATATTTCTCCACTTATTGGAAATTCACACTATCACACGTACACGCGAGGTGCGCTTTGTGCACTTCTTTCAAAATTCCCAAATTTAGGAGAGTTGGCATATGCGCGGGGTGTCCGGATCTTTTTCCGTGTGACCGCTAGCCTCCTCAATCGAGTTGTCCACTCGGGAACCTTGTGTCTAGAAAGCCAAATCTTAGAAAACTTAAGATAGAGCTAAACCACCCTTCAATTTGAGTCATGCATGCATATGCCTTAGGTGGATCGATCCTCGGTATCGATTCGACATTTAAGAAGTCCACCCTTATGTCGTCGGGTTTCACGATCCAACGACAGACGAACATGTTTTGTGCAAGTGATAATGATAGACGGACCCAAGCCTAATTTTGACATAGTGAGTTCGATTCAATGAAAACTCGAGTTGTCACAAATTAATGGCTCTAATCAATCTATCATAATCACATTCTCTTAATCGTTAGGCTTACCCTTGGCAAAAAAAGGTCACATATCTATTTAGAATGCGCTACAACTGTTTATGTGTTATAACTGCTTATGTGAAAATGTTGCTTTATTTGGAGATATTGTAGCTCACTCCTCTTCGTATAATTTTTAAAACCCCTAAACATAAATATCAAGTCAGTATCAAAAGTGCGTCCAAATATTCTTCGAGTCTTTAGTATCCCCCCAAAAAACAAATATATATTCAAAATTCCTTTTCAAATCCTAAATCTTACTATCTCATCTATATAAAAAAAAAGGTGTAAATTTTCCATCTCAAATCAAAAAGAGATTCAAACAGGTCGAACTACGTAGGACCTGAATTCTCCCACTGAGATACGTAGGCAGTCTTTCAAGACTCGGTCCGTATATTTGAAAACTTCTACTTTTTTCGCTCTCCCAGGAACATTAGAGTTTCCTCTTAATAAAAAATCCAAGTATGTCAATTACACATACGGAGGTCCATTGACTCCACGCAAGTTAACTTTTCAAATTCACTATTCCCAAAATCTGATAGACAAATTCCTGTCTATTTAGTCACCTTTCTATATCTATGGGCTCGTTTATCTTCAAATGAAGCAACTCTTATGTGTTTGTGATCATGTGTGTGATATTTTGTATCATTTATCATCAACACGAATTAATACATTTGTCTTTTGAGTTATTTTCCTTTTCAGGTACATAAAACTGATCTGTGTTGAGAAAATAACTGAACATCCATACTTCACAAGGTCTAAATGTCCCAAAGATTCCTTTTTTGACCAAAGTTTGTCAAAAGGCAAAGAAAAGGTGGTTGAAAATGTCGAGAACACTGATTTGAGCAAAATCACTGTGAACAACTCTATCATCGCTGAACAAAACAAGCTGATTGCACAATTGTTTCAACAAATTGCTGAAATGAGGGTTAAAATGGATAAGTCCTGAGATTTGACAAATATGGCTATCATTGCCAACACTTCTACTTGAGACAATGGAAAACCTCCACTCCATTTTCCTACTTCAGATTCAGCCTCCAAATGTTTTCCAAACAATTCAACTACCGCTACAAATCCAAAACCTCCCATCATCGACTCGATCACCCATAACCCACATCAAGCTAGCTCCTCACGCCAAAAGGTACTTACTCTTCAAAATCCAAACACCAACAATTTCCAGAATTTTCCTCCCAATTATCAAATTCCTACTCCAATGGTCCAAAACTCATCTACAACTCAACCCATACCTCTAAAAACTACATCTACTACACACTTCGATGAAATGTTTGGTTACAATGTGAAATTCATTCCTGATCGATACTATTTGGAGAGAATCAAACAGAAATCTTGTGAAAACTATTGAGAATATGCCTACCATTGGAGAAGAGAGACTGCAAGGGTTAGGCCTCCCCTTATTGAAATCTTCGTGCGTATTCAAGAGTCGGAGTACTACAACAGGATGTTTCTCATTTTAGGAAGGAAGTTCAGTGAGATAGTCAAAATTGGTGAAGCTATTGAAGACGGTATCAAGACAAAAAAAATCATACCAATGATTTACCAAGGTGAATCCTCAAGACCATTGAGGAGGAAGAGGGAAGATGTTTCCTTTATCTCATTTGAATCGAATAAAAAATCAAAGAGGCATGTCGGTCACAATGTTCGAAATCCTTTACCATCTAATACCTACCCCTTAACTCCATAAAATCCTTACCCCATCTTTATGTCCAACCAAATTACCAAGCTCCACCACTAAGTTATCCAAATTACCAAGCTCCAACACAAAATTATCCAAATTACCAAACTCCATTGCTAAATTATCCAAATGTACAATCGAGTTACAAAATTGTATCGCCGAATTACTCAAATGCTCCTCAAATTTTCAAAAATCCACAATATCCAAATTTTCGAACACCGACACCTACTCACCAAAATTCCTCACTTTATCATCAAGTACCTCCACGAAATAATCACAATCTTCCTCGTCCAAAACTTGAGAGGAAATCACCTCGAGTCTTTACTCCTTTGGTTGAAAGTCGGACTCTACTTTTTGAAAGATTGAAAGTAGCCGGTCTGATACACAAAATTGATCCCAAAAATGTCAATGTTAATTCCAGACATTACAGGGCCGATCTTCATTGTGCTTACCATTCAGGAGGTGTCAGTCATACCACTGAAGATTACATCAACTTGAAACATAAAATTCAAGACTTGATTGATCAAAAGGTTGTAAATCTTTAAACTGTCATACCCAATGCCAATGCTGATTCACTCTCGAACCGTGGAGAGTTTACCGTTAACACGGTCGAGGTCAAAGAAAATTGGTGTGTGGATAAAACCAGCATCTAAACCAACCTTGATAGCCATGAGAAAGTTGTAGCTTCACTGAGCATAATTGAGAAATCTGGATTTGTGGTCATGGATCCATATCAAGCGTTTCATTTAGTGCCAAAAGATGATCAGAGCAAGAAGAAGGTCAATCATGTATCGCCAAAGCCTTTGCCGCATTTGTATCAGTCTTTTCTGGTAGAGAAATACGCCAATGATGACAATCTCAAGAGATGGAATTAGGGGTCCTCTTGAAAAATTAAGTGGCGACTCTTTCTAAGTACTATTCTCAAATTGTTTTATACTTAGAACATTTCAAAGTGATTTTTTCTAAAGATAGATAAAATTACGGCATAACAAATATCTACCTACATCTTTTATATTTTCTCCCAGAGAGTTTCCAAGTTTGTGGTTTGTTTCCATAGGTGTATCAATTGGCTTGCATGCTAGCATCCCTATCTCCATTAACAAGTCTAGTACATATTTTCTGTGAGAAAGGGAAATTCCCTGTCTTGACTTTGATACTTTAATGCCTAGGAAATGTCGCAATTATCCTAGGTCTTTCATTTCAAATTTTGATGCTAAAAACTTCTGAAGTTTATCCATTTCATTGGAATCATTTCCTGTCAGGGCCATGTCATCAACATATACAATCAACGTTGTTACCTTTCCTTCGTTATGTTTGATAAACAAAGTGTGCTCATAGGTTACTCTGTTTATAACCCACCGATGTCATCGCAGATGTGAAACATCCAAACCATGCCCGTGTTGACTGTTTTAACCTATATAATGCCTTCTTTAATCTGCATACCTTGTTTCGGTAAGTATGATCTTGCATTATTCCTGGTGGAAGATCCATGTAAACCTCTTCCTCCAAGTCACCATTTAAGAATGCATTTTTACATCAATAGCCAATCTCTGTTTGCTTCAATTGATATAAGGATACGAATAATATTAAGTTTAAGGTACAAATGTTTCCTGATAGTCCACTCCATATTTCTACGTGTATCCTTTTGCTACCGGCCTCACCTTATACCTATCAAAACTATTGCACACCTTTTGGGTTATATGACACACCCCGTGACTCCACGTAGTTGAGGCGCGTGGGAGATTTTGGATGCCACGTAAGCCAAAAAGGTGTACAAAATTACAAAAAAATGAGTTCAGGGGGGTAATATGACCTTAGTTTAGTTAAGATGTGTCTCTGAGATTTGAATCATAGTCTAGGGAGGTACTTCTACCTTTTCCCTATATTTATTGCGTCTAAAAGGTGTTTTTGTTATAATGGAAGAAATTATAAAGAAATAACATATGTATTTTATTTATCAGTTGTTGATCATGTCCACTCCAAATAGAAGACCTACCGAAATGTCATTGGACTGCTTTCTTTGATTCTAGTAGTTACAGGGTCAGGACCTGACCGAATAATCTTGTTTGTACATGAAACTGAAGGTTTACAATAGGATTGGTGATGGTATTTCGAGGAGTGAACGTATATGATCACTGTCATTGGTGTCACTACCTCAGCTGTGTTCCCACCTTTCTATGGAAATGTGATGGAACTTCACAGTTTGGCATGTAAAGCACTCACTAGTTTATTATTCGTTTTAGCACTTTTTTCGAGATCCTAATTTACCTATTTTTGTAGAGGGTAAATACGGAATCATCATGAATGAGATCATATGACATAGCCTCGCACATATGGAAAAAAGTTAATATTCATCACAAAAGCAAAATTGCAGGGTAGATGGATACAGAATTTAGACAATATGAATTCTGAATTCAGAGCGTATGCGCTGAAATGTACATCCAACTCTGAAATGTATTCAGTGACTTGTAATAAGAAACTCTTCTTTTCCATAGCTCTGAATCCTTCTGGAAAACTTCTTCTGAACTCCATCTACAGTTCCCCTGCTTATTCTCGGTGGTATTGTGTATAATCTTTTAGGCCACTTTTCCAACTGTCCACCGGCCACCTCTTCTTCAAAAGCAACTTCTGGCAAGGGAGTTAAGCAAATCTCAATCTTTTTATACCTGCAAATATCAAATCGACACGAAGTAATCAGTGCTAAGAGAATTCGGATTATAGGATAATACCAAATGTGACGATAAATCAAAAGGAGCACGAACCAGGCTATATCAGGATCTTAGGCAGGCACATTGGTGGGTTTTTGTTTCTCTTTCGAAATTCAGTACACTTCATATGATTGAACGGCTTCTGCCATATTGCGATATCATCCTTCTCGACAAACTTTTTTCTAGCAGAGTCCCTTAGCTACTTGCTCAATTTTATTTTGTTCAACATATAGGTCTTCCCTAGTTCTTTCCCAGCTTTTCCAATGTCTTTTCCAATTGACCGAGGACTCAAAAACCTTCAATTTGGTAGGTCAAGAGCCATTGTAGTTGACTTAAGCAGAATTTTATTTCAAAATCCGATTGATAAGAAGCTTTCAACTCGACTTTGTGTTAGGGTATTCTTGTAACCTTAATTCATATTTAGATCAATTCCAACACTAAAGAATTGACATTAACACCTAAGAACAATTTAGGAATCACCTCGTACGACCTTACACGCAAATGAATAGTAGTTTGGGCCTTAGCTTAGAAATTTCTGTGGTGTTACACTTCAAGCTTGAGGATTCTTTGATTTCCCTCGAGAGAAACTTGGAGAAGACTTGACGGTTTTGAGAGAATGAACGTATGAGGAGGGTTTGAGTCTTAGAAACGGTTATAGTTCCTCAAAATAGGCTAAAAATGATGTAGTATAAAAATTAAAAGAGTAGGAAAAAAACTCAATTAACCCTAAGAATTAACTGTCGAAGAAGAATTACAAAGATATGGTAAGAAAAAGTTTGAATTATGCTTAAAATGAGAGCAAGTTTATTAGTGAAAAATTAAAATGTGGTGGAATTAGATATGAACTAGATCCTCGGCATGATAAATCATCAATAAGAAGAAAACACAATGCTTACCAAGTCAAAGAGCTTGAAGCGTAAGTATCTCTTCAATATTTTGTATTTTTTAAAATTTGGTTGTATTAGTTTCAATTTTTAATCATTTATATTTGTCCCTTTGGTAGCAGTGATTTTATTCATTATTGCATTTTCGTCACTACTACCAAAGGGACAAACAAATTATCATAATTGAAATTAATATAAACAGATTTTTAAAAAATACAAAAGATTGGAATGATACCTACGCTACAAGCTCTTGAACTTGATTAGAATTAGGCCAATCGTTTTTCCTTCTTTTTTGACAATTTATCATGCAGATCTTATAATTATAACAATTATATCAGCTAATTAACTCATTCAATCAAGAGCTAGAAAAATTTACTAGAGCAGGAGAGATTGAGCAAGAGTAAAACCTAGCTTGCAGCATAGATGAGAGTAATTAGTTGTAGTTGACAAGTGGTACTAGTTATTATTTTATTGTATGGACTATCAGTTAGTGATTTTGAATATACTAAATCACTCTATTTCCATTACCATTGACACCTCAAAAATATACAGACAACTTTCAGCATATAATGTCATTATTTATTGATATAAGATAAGCTTAAATAAACAAAATAGTTGAATGGAATGAGGCACAATATAACTTTGTGGGATCTATAATTACCACAAAGAGTCAAAAGTCTACCAAAAAATCTTAGGCATATAGATTGTTGATTCATCACAAAATCAACATTTTCCTTCTTTTATCGATTGCTATATTCTGAACCAAAAATTATACACACATAAAAAAGACATCATCTTTTAAATTTATTAAATCTCGTACACTAAGAAAAGTTTTTACAAAAACTTAGGTACATGAATAAAAAACCCTCAAACTTGAGGGTATTCTAAATTCAAAAATTAGAGGCATATACAACCCTTCCTCCTACAAGATATCGATGTTAAAAATTGACAAAAAGATTCACATAAAGTAATTAATTTAATGAATGCAAAAATAACATGCGAAATAGAAAAAAACAAAAGAAATAGAAATCAATTACCAGACTAATACCTTACTTACAGTGATTCAACGCCTCAAACAAATGGAGAAATAAAAAATCAGACTTAAGACACCATAAATCGATTAATTGATGAAGTAACTTGAGATATAATAGTAGACGTGACTAGCGGCGGATATATATTTATACACTAGGGTATAAGAGTGCACTATGAGTGGCTCCTACTTTGTTACCAAAAAGGAGTGTTCAAGATGCCACAAAGGAATCAATTTTCTTAGTCAAAGACATTTGAGTAAATATAATTTTATATTTTAGATGACAAAAAATAACAAATATAATACATACATACATACATACATACATATATACATACATACACACACATATATATATATATATATATATATATAATGAGTCACATATCATTGGAGGACCAAGAAGATCCTCCTTTTGTGATGAATCTAAATTTTTGATTTTCAATTGAACTTTTGAAATTAATGTAGCTCTTTAATTTATCTATGATCATCTCCTCTTACAATTCATTTTGTGATAACCACCACCACTGCTCTTCTTGGTCCCTAATAAGTGTATGAGGCCACCGAGAAGGTTCGACTCATAAGGGAGAGGTTGAAGACGACTTTTAGTCGGCAAAAGTCTTATGCCGACAATAGAAAGAGAGACCTTGAATTCGAAGTAGGAGATTGGGTCTCTTTAAAAGTTTCACCCATGAAAGGGGTGATGAGGTTTGATAAGAAGGGAAAACGTAGTCCCCGTTATGTGGGGCCGTATGAAATTTTGAAGAGGGTCGAGAGTGTTGCCTATGAGTTGAAGTTGCCAAATGAGTTGGCCATGATTCATCCGGTATTCCATGTTTCTATGCTTAAAAAGTGTATAGGTGATCCAGTTTCCATTCTCCATCTAGAAGGTTTAGGGGTAAAAGAGGACCTTTCTTATGAAGAGGTCCCGGTTGAGATCTTGGATCGTAAAATTAAGAAATTAAGGAATAAGGAGGTTGCCTCCGTAAAAGTGCTATGGAGGAACCACCTTGTTGAGGGTACAATATGGGAGGGCGAGGCCGACATGAAGACCTACTATCCTCTTCTTCCCCCCTACTCCTATCCAAAGTGAAGGTTAGTATTTTTCCTCTTAAATGAGTTATATGAAAAAATGTTGAACTTATTATGTTTATCTAGTATATGCATATTTTTGTAGAAATTCTGCCTAAATTGAGTTTTTGTGAAATATGACTCTCATGATTAACTTGCACTTAAATATGTAGTGGCCTATGTTGCTTTCATGAGAAGTGTTTTGGGCATGTGTTGATGTTGTGTTGATTAATGTTCATATTAAGCTCTTAATTGAAATGGAGAAGGTAGTACCTCCTTATGTGATATGAAAAGTTGAGCTAGTGTTATGGTATGTTTTGGATTTAGTTCCTATTTGTTGATGCTATGTTTATATGTTGAAAGGAGTTGAGATTTCCTCCAATGATATGTGACTCATTATGATATTGGTTGTTGGTTGGCTGCTAGTCTTGAGTCTTTTCGTTTTTCCCAATAGAAGGTTTAAGGTGTCATTCGGGGACGAATGTTTCTAAGGGGGGATATTGCAACACCCCATAAATACCATGACCTATACTAGAGCCTTATATGTTGAAAAATGATGATATTAGACCTAAATAAGTGTAAATAACTTGTTTGATAAGTTTCGGAGTTATAGCATTAAAGAAAAGCCTTAACGTCCGGAACCTAGCAAATATTTAACTAGTTGATGTCCCTAGGTTTGGTGAAGGTTTCAGAGGGTCATATGGAGTCAAAAACTTTTAAAATGACTTTAAATGGGTAAAACCTAGTACATAGGGTGAAAACGTTTAGGTCCTACCCCCCAAGGATTGCCCCAGGGGTCCACGAAGGAGCCCCACATTGGACCAAGCAAGCTGCCAAGAGGCAACAACTTTTGTTCTTGGAGGGAACAAGTCCGCGTCGCGGACTTGGTTAACCCAAGAGCAAAAGTGAATCTAGCTTCGCGGGCAGGTCGTGGACTCCACTGTCTCGAAAAATAATTTTAAAAATATTGTGGGAACAGCTCCGCGACACAGACTTTTTCCCCGACGAAAAAAATCTGAAAATAGAATTTGAGTTTGACCTCATTAAAGGGTCAAATTAAGTGAGGGGTCTTTTGGGTATTTAATGGGTGGCCTATATATTGAGTTCCCATCAGTTTTTCCTCACATTTACTCACTCAAAGCAAAACCCCAAATCAAAACTCAATTGCTCTCACTTCTTCCTCTATTCAACCTCCATTGAAGAAGCTTTGAAGCTTGAAGAAGAAGACCAAATCCCTCAAGTTTCTACTCAATTTCGTGGTGATTCTTTCATAAGGTATGGTTTCTTTCACTCTTGGGATTCTTTTCCCCAAGAGGTCCCTTCAAAAAGATGATTTCTAAATCTCCCAAAACTAGGGTTTTTCCTCTCACATGGGTCTTTTTTGAAAATCGAAATTATGAATCAATTGTGGTTAATTATGATGAGTTAATGTTGTTTAAGTATAAATTAATGGTTAATTGATGGTTTGCTTTGAGATTTCCCTAGACCCATTTCTTTCCCCAATTTCATGAAAACCTTGAATTGATATGGTAAATTATGAAATTTATGATTATGTAGGTTGATTACTTTGTTGTTAATTATGCAATTGCTTCTTGAATTTACCTTATCTATGTAATTGGTTATGTATTCTTGGGAATGGAAGTATGAAGGTTCTTGGAAGGACAATGAGGTATGTTGATTGGTTCTTCTTGGATTCAATTATGAATTATGAGTTACTTAGATAGTAATGCTTCTAAGTTTAATGTGTGGTTGTGATGTTGATGCTAAGTATTCCTCATCCATAACCCTAAGATATTGAATTAGACATGAGCTATGTATGCATGTTATGATACGATTATGGTATGATTGAATGTAGTTCGTATGATTACAATAAAGTGTTAAGTGAAAGGTTTACTGATTATGAAGTGGTGTCTAAAGTGAAAGGATTGTTCTCACTTGTGATGACCTATGAGCTATATATGATAGGATGTTTACATTGGGGTCTAGAAGAGACTAATGTGAACTTGTATGATGGGATAATATGGTTACTAAAGGGAATAGTTGCTTAGCACTGAAAGGGCATGTAAATGAGATGGAGGTCTCACGTTAGTAAGTCCGGCCTCCACATGGGTTCCTCACGTTAATAAGTTCGGATTCCCAAATTATGTGTTGTATCATGAGATGGAAACCTGCACGTTAGTAAGTCAAGGTTTCTAGAAACAATCTCCTTGACCCTTAACTATGTGCCCACATATGACTCTAGCTTAGTTGATCCACCTAGATAGCTACGTACGAATGGTTACACCTTAGGCAAGTGTTAACCCTCTCTTTTTGGTGTGAGACTCGAACAACGGATTCCATGTAGCTCACATGGTCTCATGTCAGTTATTGCACTTATTTTCCTAACATAAAAGTAAATGAATAAGTTAAGTATGTGAACTCTTATTATGGTTGTCTTGAAGGCTTCTACATAGGGTAATGGAGGGTATGCGACTTCTCTTACTCATTGCACATGTGGGGTCCTATAGGATGATTCTAGTAGTGTTCTTTTATGATTATGATTATGATTATGTTGATAAGTTATGACGAGTATTGATATATGAAGCATGTTATATATATGAGAATATGTTGTAAATATGAAATGGGTTGCTTAATGTGATACTTAGCTTTGAATAGGGTTATGGGGATTTATTCTTGGCATTGCACAAGTGTTGCTTCAGTTACTTATATGTTGATATGATTATGATGTTCCGTATATGTGTATATTGAATTGTTGGTCATTGTGCATAGCATTGACTAAATGATGCCTTTTCTCATGCATTAATGATTTTTATGCATAGGGACCATACTTAGTACATGTATTTTGTACTAACCCATATCTCTTCCTTTTTTCCCAACATTGTAGGTTCGGGCCGTTGAGGTATCATTGAGGCTAAATAAAGAAGGCTTGGACTAGACTCTCCAAGTTTTGGTATGCCCTCTAGTTCGAGGATGCTACCACATACTCTATCTTAGTAGTACTTGTATTGTCTAATAGACATTCATTTCTTTCTTATTGTTGACGATATTAATGTAAGCCCTATGTGGCAATTATGAATTTGTGTAAGGGCTTTGCCCAAATTATTTGACTTCATTTAGATGGTTAATATGAGACAAAGATTTAGACTAAATTCCTATATGTTGTTATGTTGTGTATGCGAGAATCATATGTATGCTTCATATGTTGAGGTCTATGTAAACCTCATTGCTATATAAGTAAAAGTTTTAATTTTTCCGCATTTTTGACCTATGATATGCTATGAAGAAGCCTAAGAGGCTTTTCTTGGTCATCTTCGAGGACTACAATGCCGGTAACGACTAGGGTGTACTTTGGTTCGTTACACACACCATGAGTGTATACATGCATTAAGGTATGAGGAGTGAATTCTCAAGTAACTAGTATTAAAACAAGCATAAATACCTGTCCTCCTAGACATACTCCATCATGAGCTTCTTGAGTAGCCTTGTTCATAAATTATGTGATTTTGTGCATTCCGAACCTCAGTCTGTTTTGCATGAAGCTTTCTTTACTTAGAGTTTTTGTAAAAATGTCTGCTAGATGATCTTCAGTGTTACATAACTTCATCACAACATTAATCTTCTCAACATTGTCCATTAAACAATGATATCTATGTGCTTTGTCCTCTTGTGTTGGACATGATTCTTTGCCATATTCATTGCACTAGTATTGTCGCACATAAGAGGAATGACATATGTGAGCACACCAATATCCTTCAATTGTTGTTTAATCCACAACAGCTGCGTGCACCATGATGCAGCAACCATATATATATATTTAGCCTCAGCTGTAGACAGAGCTACATAGTTTTGTTCTTGGTGCCCCGTGAGATCAGTGATGACCCCAAGAAGTGTGTCATCCCTGAAGTACTTTTTCGATCCTTCGAGAATCCTGCATAATCAGCATCAGCATATCCAATTAGATCAAAAGTATCACATGTTGGGTAGAAAAGGACCAGATCCTGTGTTCCCTTCAAGTATCTTAGAATCCTTTTGCTGCTTTAAAATGCGACTCTTTTGGCGCTGCTTGAAATCTTACGCACATTCCCACACTGAAAACTATGTATGGTCTGCTAGCTGTACGATACATAAGTAATCCAATCACACATCTATACATGGTTTGGTTGACTTCTTTACTCGCTTCATCTCTATCAAGTCTTGCACTTGTGCATATGGGAGTGTCTAGAACCTTCGCATCCAACATTTTGAACTTATTGAGTAGCTCCTTGATATACTTCTCTTGGCAAATAGAAGTGCCTTGAGAATAATGTCTGATTTGCAGTCCTAAGAAGAAAGTAAGTTCACCCATCATGCTCATCTCGAACTCACTACTCATCAGCTCCGCAAACTTCTTGCATAGACCATCTGAGATTGCTCCAAAAATTATATCATCAACGTAGACCTGCACAATAACAATTCTTTCCCTCTAGATTTTAGAAATAAGGTGTTATCCACTTTGCCTCTCTTAAACCCATTAGTCAACAAGAACTTTGACAGTCTCTCATACCAAGCTCTAGGATCTTATTTCAAACCATACAAGACTTTGTCTAACTTCAACACATGGTCAGGCAACTCAGTGTCTTCAAATCCTGGAGGTTGCTTGACATATACTTCTTCCTTCAGATTTCCATTCAGGAAAGCACTTTTAACGTACATTTGAAATAGTTTGAATTCTTTATGTGCAGCAAACACAATCAAAATTCTGATGGCTTCCATTCGAGCTACAGGATCGAAGGTCTCCTCATAATCAATCCCTTCCTCTTGGTTGTAACATTGCACCACCAGTTTTGACTCATTCCTGGTAATTTTCCCATGCTCATCAAGCTTGTTTCTAAATAGCTATCGTGTTCCTATAATAGTTCTGTCAATTGGCCTGGGGACCAGGTGCCATACTTTGATTCGTTCAAACCGATGAAGCTCTTCTTGCATAGACACTACCCAGTAAGGATCTTTCAAGACTTCCTTGATATTCTTTGGTTCAATTAGGGATATGAACGCTGAATATGCAACCAAGTTTCATGACTTTGACCTAGTCTGAATTCGTGAGTCAAGTGGAGAAATTAGATGTGAAGATTGATGTTTCCACCCAGACTTTCTAGTAATCTCTTCTTTTTGTCAGCATAGGAGTCACCTTCAATTTCATCCAGAGATTAGGATCCAGTTTCTTGAGATGTGACAGGGGGAACGGGTCCTTCTGTAAGTTCAACATTCTTTTATTCATCTCCTTGAGTCTCCTCTTTATTAGTGGTCAGCTCCTCAACTTCATGATCATCAATGTCATCACCCTCTGTTCTGAACTCATCAAACTTGACATGCATGCTTTCTTCCACACAGAGAGTCATTTTGTTGAACACCCGATATGCCTTGCTTGTGGAAGAATATCCCACAAAGGCACCGTCCTCACTTCTAGCATCAAACTTTCCTAGATCATCCTTTCCATTGTTCAGAACAAAACATTTACAACCAAAAGTTTTGAGATGAGCTATTGAAGGTTTTTTTATGATTCAACAGCTCGTAAGCGGTCTTCTTGATTATAGATCTAATGAGACACATGTTTGTCACATATAAAGTTGTGTTGACTGCCTCTGCCCAGAAATTCATGGCAAGTTGTGAGTCAATCAGCATGGTCCTTGCAATCTCCACCAAGGTTCTATTCTTTCTCTCTACCACTCCATTTAGCTGAAGAGTTCTGGATGCGGAAAAGTTGTGATTTATTCCACGCTCAGCACAAAGGTCTTCAAGCTGAGATTTGTCGAACTCTATACCAAGATCAGATCTAATGCTTTCGATCTTGCATTTTAGATTTGATTGGATAGCCTTAAAGAAGACAATCAGTTGTTCAGCAGTCTCATTCTTCGTTCTCAAGAACATGGTCCATGTATACTTGGAAAAATCATTAACAACAAGAATGAATGTCTTACCCCCTCTGCTTAAAACTTTGAGTGGCCCACACAAATCCATATAAAGCAATCCAAGAGGTCTGGATGTGCTAACTTCTTTATTGGCCTTGAATGAAGATTTTGTTTGTTTGCCCCTTGCAAATGTATTGCAGATTCTATCATTTGTGAATTTCAGCTTGGGTAGTCCGAGGACCAGGTCCCCTACAACAAGTTTATTCAGTAGAGTAAAACTAACATGACAAAGATGTCTGTGCCAAAGATTAGCATCATCAGTTTGCGCACTTGGACACGATATATCATCTCCTTCAATGGACTCCAGATCAGCTACATACCTGTTTTTATCCTTGTAGCAGACATCACCACTTTCTTTGTCGTACTGACCAAGCACTTGTTGGCCATGAACTTAACCTCATTCCATTTATCACAGATCTGAGATATACTCAATAGATTGTACTTGAGCCCCTCCACATAGTGTACATTGTTGATTGAGTTACTATCATACTTTCCTATTCTTCCAACTCCAAGAATAAACCCTTTCTTTCCACCACCAAAAGACACACCACCACTTTGATGTTCTTGCAAAGGGAGGAAGTTTGAAGTGTGCCCTGTCATGTGCCTTGAGCATCCGCTATCCATGTAGAAGCACTGACTTATTCATCTCTTCCGTACAAGTGTTACTTGTTAGTTTTATAAACCCACTTCAGACGGAGTTCCCAGTAACTATCAAAAGACTTAACAAGAAACTTTCTTGTCCAAGGAGGTAGGGTGTTCTTACCGAAAGAGTAGCGAGGACCAGGTTTCTTCCATTTCTTCATATTTTGATCATGTTTGACAGATACATCACAGGGACCAGGTCCCCATTCTTGATTGTTATCAGATATGACAAATTTCACTCGCCTCTCTTTAGCCTATTTTAGTTTATCACACTTCTCTTTCAAGTGTCCATTACGTCCAAAATGAGTACACAAAATATTATCAGCTACACGCACATATTTGTTATGAGGATTATATGGTGGTTCTATTTGTCTGCAACCTAACCCTTTCTTCCCATTAAAACTTTGCTGAGACAAATTAGTGAGAATCTTAGAAAAGTCAATCCATTTTAGAGAGTGACTCAACTCTTCTTTGATCCTCCTAAGATCTCTTCTTAGCTGAGAGTTTGTTTCAAGAGAAGCAACCAGCTTAGATTCAGAAATTTTAAGTTTATCCTCCAGATCTTCCTAAAAAATACTAAGTTTTCTTTTGTACTTTTCTGAGGTGAGAGGTTCTTCTTCAACAATAATATTGTTAGATTCCAGTATTCCTAATCTAACAGTCATTTCAGAAACCTGAGCTAAAAGGACTGCATTTTCATTCTCACATAAACTCAATTTTTCATTCAACATTACGTTTTCAGTAGAACGTTCATCCACAGGATTAATCAATAAAGCAACAAGTTTCCTCAAATTTTTTGTTGGAAGATTTCCTAGATCATCTTTTAGTTAAAAAAGAGTTACCTCATTTGTGTCTTCTTCATCATCAGATTTTGCGATCAAGGAGAATATTGAGTTGAAGACACTCTCACCATCTTCAATGGCCATCATTGAAACATCCTCATGATCTTCAGCATCTCCTTCTGACTCACTTGAATCATCTCCCCAAACAGCAAAGGCCTTTTTGACTAACTGATCAACATGATCCTTCCTCCGGAAGTTGTCTAGGACTAGGTCCTCCTTGCGATATCTGACTTCATGAGACTCCTACTTTTGGCTTGGACAATCTCTCATAAAGTGACCAGGTTTACTTCACTTATGACATAGATCATTTGTCATTGCCGTTCTGCTGGTTGATGCCTTCTTTTGAAAACCTCCATGTATTTTTATGATCTGTGGAAACATCTTTGTTACATACGCCATCTCAGCATCCTCCTCAGTCATCTCACTTTGAAATGTTTTTAGTGCAATGGTCTCCTTCTTCTTTCCTTTCTTCCCTGTCGTTCCCTGCTTTCTATTTAGCTCATATGTTTGCAAGTTTCCTATCAGCTCATCCATCGGCAGTGTCATCAGATCTTTCACCTCAGTAATTGCATCCACCTTGCTTTCCCAAGTTTTTGGAATGAACTTAAGGATTTTCCGAACCTGCTTACATACAGGAATAGGTTCCCTCAATCCGCTGAGCTCATTTGTGAGAGCAGTGAAACGAGAGTTCATTTCAAATATGGTTCCACCATCCTTCATCACAAAGTTCTCATATTGAGTGGTGAGCATGTCCACCTTTGACTCATTCACCCTTTTGGTTCCTTCATGTGCAATTTGAATATAATCCCAAATTTCCTTTGCAGATTCACAAGCTGAGATCCTATTGTACTCATCAGCACCAATCCCGCATACCAGAATCTTTTTTTCCTTGTAATGTTTTTCAATATGTTTCCTGTCAGCTTCACTCTACTCCTTTCTGGTCTTTACCACGGAGGTGGTAAGCTCTCCATCCTTCATTTCCTTCAAAGGAATATATGGGTCATCTAGGATGACGTCCCACAAATCAGAAACCTCTGCATTGATGTAGTCGTGCATTTGATTTTTCCACCACCCACAGTAGTAACCATTGAAACGAGATGGTCTTGTGGATGATTGTCCTTCCTCCAGATTCGATGGAGCAGCCATTCCTTCGGAATCTTTCTTTCTTAGTGTTAACTAATACAAAAAGTCAAGCTCTGATGCAACTTTTTGGAATGTATGCGTCCACTTAATTAGATGGGACCAGATCCTCACAACACTAAAATGCAGTAAATAAAGAACAGTTTGTAGAATGTAAAGAGGACAAACACTTTACGTGGAAACCTCATTGTTCAAGGGAGGAAAACCATGACTTGTTCTTAATAGGACTTTTCAAAAACCCTTTCACTATTCTTCAACAAACAAAAGTAAAAGTCGATTACAAAACAAGAGACTAACCTGCTAATCTCTTCACTAAGTAATACACCATATCACTTAACTGAGCATGAGCAGATACAACACTGCTCTCTATACTAATTCTACCTGATTAATATAGACTTGAAGAAAAAACCTAAGTTAACTGTAACCCAAGCCCTTACAATAATTCACCCAAAGTTGAAACGTTTCTATCACAGTTGAAACGAATCCTACAATTTAAGAACAATTACAAGCAAGCAAAATGCAACGAACACAAGAAGCACTGAATACACTTTGACAGGTTCCTTGTCGTTCATGAAGCTTGAAAAAATTTCTCTCTTTGAATGAATGAGTAATGTTATGTTTGATATATATACCATGAAGATTATTATCCATCAAACAAACAACCTAGTCGATTCTGATTGGTGGGGTACACTGTGCTTCACCAACCTTCCTGACACAGACATCCTTTACAGTTGTTCATTACTTTTGACAGTTGGGACTAGTTTCATACTCTGCACAGGAACAGGTCCCTGCACTTGTGAGGAGATCATCAAAACATATTGAAGCACTAAGCTCTTATCAATAGTCATTTGAAGTAGACCAAAAACTCAGAAGAACTTAGGAATGACTTGAATGGACTTTTTTTTAGTTCTTTTTGGAACTCAAGGTGCTACATTTAGTGACTTGACCTTAATACTTAAGAAAATTTTAAATTTCTTGGTAAAATCTTACTCACAAAGAAGCATGGTTTGAGTCTTAGCTCAAAAAATATTCGAGGTGTTACACTAGCAACCCAATACAAATGCAAGAAGAATAAGCATAAGTAGGTCTCACAAAAAATAGGCATATCAAGGATCACCATAGCAGTAGTGGTTGTTATCACAAAATGAATTGTAAGAGGAGATGATAATAGATAAATTAAATAACTACATTAGTTTCTAAAGTTCAATGGAAATCAAGAATTTGGATTCATCACAAAACGAGGATAGGAGGGATGGAAATACAAACAAAGAGAATGAGAATACAAAGAAAGACAAATTGTTGTGGTCAGGGATAAGTGGTGATGCAACAATTGCCACTAGTTATGAATGAGAGAAAAAACAAGAGAGAAAGTAGGGAGAGGGAAGGTCTGGTGAATGATCACAACACCTCTAGGACTACACAGTATAGCCAATTCTATCAAAGGCATCCTCAACATATGGTGGAACAACAAAGCTAAGAATACCACTTGTAGATACCTCCCTAAAATCACCCCTATTATTTAGTGTTTGAAATTATGGAAAACAAGGTGCAATAAAAAATATAAGCATACTTATATCAATATCTATCGAATATGCTATCATGTCCTATTCCAAGTGAAATTTCAATGGGGCAGACATTAAACACTATAAATTGTAGTCGGTCACGGGTGAAGGTTTTTTAGGTAAATGAATCCTACAAACCAAGACTCAAGAGCATTATAGTGAAATGAATCAAATTAGAAGCTAACAAATGGAAACTCAAATAGGATGATAATTTTATTTCTTAATTGACAAAATAGGAATTGCAAAAGTTGTTAGGACAGGAAATTGTTAAATGGTCATGGCCTTTGCATCACCAATTCATTTACACACTAACAACTACTTAGAAACTCATGCAACCATACACGATACCCAATGATGTCCTTTAATCTACATTGTCACAACTTTACTTTTGAACTGGACTCCCTACTATTGTTAACATGATTCTTAGCCTTTATAAGATTCTGTGGAAGCTGCACAAGATTAATAAAATTGAGAAGAAGGTGGAGCTCCACGGTATTACGGTACAAAATTGCTATAAAAAAGGTAATACAATTAGATTACCTTGCGAAGAATGCTAACAAGGTCACCAACAATGAACTGTTTCTCGAGTAAGATGATCTCCCTCAAGAAACTAAAGGTGCACTCTGAATTGACAGACTTCAAATATATTAATTTAGGATCAAACCTAAGAAGCATTCAAATTGAATTTTTGAATCCCCTTAAAATTGTGAAGGATGTGCTACTAGAAACCCATCATTCAAGCTACAGAGTATCCCTCCTCCCCTCCCAATGTGTATGCACATCTTTTGTCAATAAGTTGTGTGTTAACTACCCGAGGACAAGGTCAATGTCCTCCTTTGATGTACTCATTGCTAGTAATATACAGGGTAGGGGTATATGTCAAATCCTATACCACCTAGGGAATTTTGTCTTCTAAAATAAAAAAATAATATTTACTCAAATGTCTTTGACTAAGAAAATTGATTCCTTCGTGGCATCTTGAACACTCCTTTTTGGTAACAAAGTAGGAGCCACTCATAGTGCACTCTTATACCCTAGTATATAAATATATATCCGCCGCTAGTCACATCTACTATTACATCTCAAGTTACTTCATCAGTTAATCGATTTATGGTGTCTTAAGTTTGATTTTTGATTCCTCCGTTTGTTTGAGGCGCTGAATCACTGTAAGTAAGGTATTAGTCTGGTAATTGATTTCTATTTCTTTTGTTTTTTTCTATTTCGCATGTTATTTTTGCATTCATTAAATTAATTACTTTATGTGAATCTTTTTATCAATTTTTAACATCGATATCTTGTAGGAGGAAGGGTTGTATATACCTCTAATTTTTGAATTTAGAATACCCTCAAGTTTGAGGGTTTTTTATTCATGTACCCAAGTTTTTGTAAAAACTTTTCTTAGTGTACGAGATTTAAATAAATTTAAAAGATGATGTCTTTTTTATGTGTGTATAATTATTGGTTCAGAATATAGCAATCGATAAAAGAAGGAAAATGTTGATTTTGTGATGAATCAACAATCTATATACCTATGATTTTTTTGTAGACTTTTGACTCTTTGTTGTAATTATAGATTCCACAAAGTTATATTGTGCCTCATTCCATTCAACTATTTTGTTTATTTAAGTTTATCTTATATCAATAAATAATGACATTGTATGCTGAAAGTTGTCTGTATATTTTTGAGGTGCCAATGGTAATGGAAATAGAGTGATTTAGTATATTCAAAATCACTAACTGATAGTCCATACAATAAAATAATAACTAGTACCACTTGTCCACTACAACTAATTACTCCCATCTATGCTGCAAGCTAGGTTTTACTCTTGCTCAATCTCTCCTGCTCTAGTAAATTTTTCTAGCTCTTGATTGAATGAGTTAATTAGCTGATATAATTGTTATAATATCAAATCTGCATGATAAATTGTCAAAAAAGAAGGAAAACGATTGGCCTAATTCTAATCAAGTTCAAGAGCTTGTAGCCTAGGTATCATTCCAATCTTTTGTATTTTTTAAAAATCTGTTTAATTAATTTCAATTTTGATAATTTGTTTGTCCCTTTGGTAGCAGTGACGAAAATGCAATAATGAATAAAACCACTGCTACCAAAGGGACAAATATAAATGATTAAAAATTGAAACTAATACAACCAAATTTTAAAAAATACAAAATATTGAAGAGATACTTACGCTTCAAGCTCTTTGACTTGGTAAGCATTGTGTTTTCTTCTTATTGATGATTTATCATGCCGAGGATCTAGTTCATATCTAATTCCACCACCTTTTAATTTTTCACTAACAAACTTGCTCTCATTTTAAGAATAATTCAAACTTTTTCTCACCCATGTCGTTGTAATTCTTCTTCGACAGTTAATTCTTAGGGTTAATTGAGTTTTTTTCCTACTCTTTTAATTTTTATACTACATCATTTTTAGCCTATTTTGAGGAACTATAACCGTTTCTAAGACTCAAACCCTCCTCATACGTTCATTCTCTCAAAACCCTCAAGTCTTCTCCAAGTTTCTCTCAAGGGAAATCAAAGAATCCTCAAGCTTCAAGTGTAACACCACAGAAATTTCTAAGCTAATGCCCAAACTACTATTCATTTGCGTGTAAGGTCGTACGAGGTGATTCCTAAATTGTTCTTAGGTGTTAATTTTAATTCTTTAGTGTTGGAATTGATCTAAATATGAATTAAGGTTACAAGAATACCCTAAAAAAAAGTCGAGTTGAAAGCTTCTTATCAATCGGATTTTAAAATAAAGTTCTGCTTAAGTCAACTACAATGGCTCTTGACCTACCAAATTGAAGGTTTTTGAGTCCTCCGTCAATTGGAAAAGACATTGGAAAGGCTGGGAAAGAACTAGGGAAGACCTATATGTTGAACAAAATATAATTGAGCAAGTAGCTAAGAGACTCTGCTGGAATAAAGTTTGTTGAGAAGGATGATATCGCAATATGGCAGAAGCCGTTCAATCATATGAAGTGTACTAAATTTCGAAAGAGAAACAAAAACCCACCAATGTGTCCTGCCCAAGATCCTGATATAGCCTGGTTCGTGCTCCTTTTGATTTATCGTCACATTTGGTATTATCCTATGATCCGAATTCTCTTAGCACTGATTACTTCGAATCGATTTGATATTTGCAGGTATACAAAGATTGAAACTTGCTTAACTCCCTTGCCAGAAGTTGCTATTGAAGAAGAGGTGGCCGGTGGACAGTTGGAAAAGTGGCCTAAAAGATTACACACAACCACAGAAGAAGTTTTCCAGAAGGATTCAGAGCTATGGAAAAGAAGAGTTTCTAATTACAAGTCAGTGAATAACCAGCTTGACCAGCCTGGGCGATACAGAAACATCTTAGATATGAATGCATTCCTAGATGGCTTTGCTGTAAATTTTGTCAATGATCCTGTTTGGGTGATAAAAAATAGTTCCCGTTGAGACTAAGGTCAATACACTTGGTGCCATTTATGAACGAGGACTAATCGGAATATACCAGAGCTGGTAATTACTATGCTACCTTCACATTTCATCCCTAACCCCAGTAAATGGCAGCATTATGATTTTAGGTCGACTATAGCTATGTGCGCCAAAAACTAGTACTATTGACAGACTTAGATGTACGCTTCAGCACATACTCTCTGTATTCAATACTCATATTGTCTAAATTCTGGATATACCTACCCCTAGTAGTTTTGCTTTTGTGATGAATATTAACTTTTTTTCTATAGGTGCGAGGCTATGTCAACTTACCCAAAAACATATGATCTCGTTCATGCTAACTTTGTATTTACCCTCCATGAAAACAGGTAAATTATGATCTCCAAGATGATTTTCTTTTACCTTCTTGGATATGGAAGTCTCAAAAATACTTTTGTTGATTGTTTAACAGATGTGAAATGGAAGATATTATGCTAGAATTGGATAGGATATTAAGGCCAGAGGGAAGTGTAATAATCCGAGACGACGTAGATATATTGATCAGAGTGAAAAGGATAGCAGATGGATTGAACTGGTATAGTCAAAATGTTTCTGATGAAGATGGTCCATTGGAGAGGGAGAAGCTTTTCTTGCAGTAAATGTTGAATCCATCCCATTTTTGGTCAACTTTAGCTATTCAATTGGTACAAGTAATTGTTAAAAAGGAATAGTGATAAGAGTTGAAAATTAAGACTTGGTAGTTGGCAAATTGGTAAGATTTGCAACCCATTTTTGACTTTGCTATATTTACCTATGTCATTAGTGACATAGGCATGGTTTTATCCTTCTATAAATAGAGCATTCTTGCTCATTTGTAGAACACACCAAGTTAGAGAGAAAAACCATTTTGAGAGCAAAGTGAGGTATTCCATAGATTATACAAGAAAAATAGTCTGTGAAGAAAAATAGAGTGTGAGCGATATTTTAGTAAGACGGAAACCAAAAGAGTGTTGTTCCTTTTGAGTGTGTAGTAGTCACTTTGAGTATTGTATTCGTGACTACATAGTGTAAAATTCCTTACTATAGTAATATCAGTTGCTCCTCTTGGCCCGTGGTTTTTTCCCTTATTCAGAAGGGTTTCCACGTAAAATTCTTGGTGTCGTTATTTTCCCATTTTATTTCCATTACTTTTACCATATATATTTTTGTGCTTGTCCGCATTTTCCCAATAAACTGGTATCAGAGCCAAGGTTTTATCTGAGTATGCTCTGTGGTTGCAGCACAGTCTGAACTTCCACATCAGAAAAGATTTACTTTGATTTGCGATAACTATATTTTTTTGGGGAAAACAATGAAAGCCAACACAAGTAGAATGGTTACTTTGAATGGCTAGTAAACAAAATAGAGTTTCCTTTAAGTCCTACCCTCCTTCGAGAAAGACAGAGTTGCTTGAGTTAGTGCACTCTGATTTATGTGGTCCAATGAAGACAAAGACATTGGGTGGTGCACTTTACTTTGTCACTTTCACTGATGATTGCTCGAGAAAACTTTGGGTCTATGTCTTGAAGACTAAAGACCAAGTATTATGTGTCTTTAAGCAGTTTCAGGTTTCAGTTGAAAGAGAAACTGGAAAGAAACTGAAATGCATTCGTACTGATAATGGTGGTGAATATTGTGGACCATTTGACGAATACTGCAAGCATCAAGGTATTAGACACCAGAAGACTCCTCCCAAGACTCCTCAGCTTAATGGTTTGGCTGAAAGGATGAACAGGACCTTGATGGAAAGAGTTAGATGTTTGCTTTCTGAAGCAAAGTTGCCGAACTCATTTTGGGGTGAGGCTTTATTGACCGCTGCACGTGTTATTAATCTATCTCCTGTTGTTGCTTTGCAAAGTGATGTACCAAATAGTGTTTGGTTTGGAAAGAATGTTTCCTATGACCATTTGAGAGTATTTGGTTGCAAAGCTTTTGTACATGTGCCAAAAGATGAGAGGTCAAAGTTAGATGCCAAGACAAGGCAATGCATCTTCATTGGATATGGCCTAGATGAATTTGGTTACAGGCTATATGATCTAATTGAAAAGAAACTTGTGAGAAGCCGTGATATTATTTTCATGGAGAATCAAACAATTAAAGATATTGACAAAGCGGAGAAGGTAGAATCTTCAAGTTTTAATGGTATAATTCATCATGATGACGTTCCTCACACAAGTGTGCATGGTGTTGTTGGGCTTGATAATCATGGTGACGCCCAGAATCATGTATCAAATCAACATGTTGATGTTGATAATAACAATGATATTGTTATTGATGATCCTGTTGCTCATGAAGTTGTGGACGAATCAAATATTCCGCTTCGGAGGTCCACAAGACAGCGGTTTCCTTCCTCCCGTTATTCATCCAATGAGTATGTGTTACTCACTGACGGGGGAGAACCTGAATGTTATGAGGAGGCCATGGAAGATGATCACAAGGATCAATGGATTGAAGCCATGCAAGATGAGATGAAGTCTTTGCATGAGAACCACACTTATGAGTTGGTAAAATTGCCCAAGGGCATGAGAGCTTTGAAGAACAAGTGGGTGTTCAAAGTTAAAGTTGAAGAACACAACTTGAAGCCCAGGTACAAAGCTAGATTGGTTGTTAAGGGATTCAGTCAAAGGAAGGGTATTGACTTTGATGAAATATTTTCTCCTGTTGTGAAAATATCCTCGATTCGCACAGTTCTAGGTTTGGCTGCTAGTCTTAATTTAGAGATTGAGCAAATGGATGTGAAGACGGCTTTCCTTCACGGTGACCTAGAAGAAGAGATTTATATGGAACAACCTGAGGGCTTCAAAGTAGAAGGTAAAGAAAATTTTGTGTGCAAACTCAAAAAGAGTCTTTATGGCCTAAAACAAGCTCCAAGACAGTGGTACAAGAAGTTTGAATCTGTTATGGGGGAGCAAGGCTATAAGAGGACTTCTTCAAATCATTGCGTATTTGTACAAAAATTTTCTGACAATGATTTTATCATCCTTTTGCTGTATGTGGATGATATATTGATTGTGGGCAAGAATACTTCCAAGATTGACGAGCTGAAGAAAGAGTTGTGTAAGTCTTTTTCTATGAAAGACTTGGGTCATGCCAAGCAAATTTTGAGCATGAGAATTACTCGTCTCAGAGATAAAAGGAAGATTTATTTGTCACAGAAGAAGTACATTAAACGTGTACTAGAGCGCTTCAATATGAAGAATGCTAAGCATGTTAGTACACCTCTTGCTGGTCATATGAAGTTGAGCAAGAAGATGTGTCCTACAGCTAGGGAGGAAAAAGAGAACATGGCCAAAGTTCCATATTCCTCCGTCGTTGGAAGTCTAATGTATGCAATGGTGTGCACTAGACCTGATATTGCTCACGCAGTTGGTGTTGTGAGCAGATTTCTCGAAAATCCGGGAAAAGAGCATTGGGAAGCTGTGAAGTGGATACTCAGGTATCTTAGAGGAAGCTCAGATGAATGTTTGTGTTTTGGAGCATCAAATCCAATCTTGAAAGGCTATACAGATTCTGATATGGCAGGTGACCTTGATAACAGAAAATCCACTACTGGATATTTGTTTACTTTTTCAGGGGGAGCTATATCATGGCAGTCAAAGTTGCAGAAGTGTGTTGCACTATCTACAACTGAAGCTGAGTATATTGCGGCTACTGAAGCCGGCAAGGAGATGATATGGCTAAAGCGATTTCTTCAAGAGCTTGGTTTGAATCAGATGGAGTATATTGTCTATTGTGACAGCCAAAGTGCAATAGACTTGAGCAAGAACTCCATGTACCATGCAAGAACAAAACACATCGACGTCAGATATCATTGGATTCGTGAGGAAGTGGAGAGTGAATCATTTCACGTCAAAAAGATCCACACAAGTGAAAATCCTGCAGATATGCTGACCAAGACGATACCGAAAGACAAGTTCGATTTATGCAAAGAACTTGTGGGTGTAAGCTCTCTCTAAAAAAGATGAAGATACCTTCTTCCAGTAAATGGGACTGGAGGGGGAGATTTGTTGAATCCATTCCATTTTTGGTCAACTTTAGCTATTCAATTGGTACAAGTAATTGTTAAAAAGGAATAGTGATAAGAGTTGAAAATTAAGACTTGGTAGTTGGCAAATTGGTAAGATTTGCAACCCATTTTTGACTTTGCTATATTTACCTATGTCATTAGTGACATAGGCATGGTTTTATCCTTCTATAAATAGAGCATTCTTCCTCATTTGTAGAACACACCAAGTTAGAGAGAAAAACCATTTTGAGAGCAAAGTGAGGTATTCCATAGACTATACAAGAAAAATAGTCTGTGAAGAAAAATAGAGTGTGAGCGATATTTTAGTAAGACGGAAACCAAAAGAGTGTTGTTCCTTTTGAGTGTGTAGTAGTCACTTTGAGTATTGTATTCGTGACTAAATAGTGTAAAATTCCTTACTATAGTAATATCAGTTGCTCCTCTTGGCCCGTGGTTTTTTCCCTTATTCAGAAGGGTTTTCACGTAAAATTCTTGGTGTCGTTATTTTCCCATTTTATTTCCATTACTTTTACCATATATATTTATGTGCTTGTCCGCGTTTTCCCAACAGTAAAGACATACTCGACAGCTCCAGCTACTCAACCATCTAAAACTACTTAAACCATCATTGTTGTAATCTTTTTTGTTTTGTTTTGTTTTTCATCTTCTCTTTCTTGTATTCTTTTACTTGTTAAATTGTAGTAGTAGTAGTACTATTACTTGCAAATTGCAAACTCTAGTGTTTTTGTGATTCTTCTGCAATTCCAATGAAGTCATGAGTTCTGTGCTAACTTTATCTCATCTCTACAGATGCATGTTTCCTATTTTTAACTTCAAATCAAAATATTTTGTAACGTCTTTTTGAGAAACACGTTTGTATCATTTTAGTCAAACTTTTAAGATTTTGTACTAGTTAAGTTAATTCTTTTTACTTTTTGTATTAGTTAGGTCAAAACTTGGAGAAAATGACTTTCATGCATAATAACCATATTAGACCAATTGATACTATGTCATGGTCTAACTAAAAATTGCAGGGCCAAATTAAAAGACAATAAAGCTGAGTGGCACAAAACATTGAATTAGGTCCTTCATGCAGATAGGTTGATATTCATATACTCCACATTTTTGCTTACCTTTGTACTATATATAAATATGCAGAATCCTAATTAACAAGAACAAACAACTCAACTGCATAAATTTTAAACAATCATATTATGGCAGATCTGAAATCTGTTCTTTCCCTAGTGCTTTTGAGCATCTTTATAACTGTATTGCTGCAATGCCAAGTGATTGAATCTCAGGGTCAGACGCAGACATGCTTGGCATCACTTGGGAACCTGAACGTCTGCTCCCCATTTGTATTACCAGGAACATCCAATACGACTCCTACCACAGACTGTTGTGCTGCCCTTCAATCACTGGATCATGAGTGCATCTGCAACACTGTCCGTGTTGCTGCCCGCCTTCCTTCTCACTGCAACCTTCCTCCCGTCTCTTGTGCTCGTCATCACTAGTCATTTTAGCAAATTTGATATGTTCCAAAGAAGTGTTTGTTCCTTTTTGTTCAATAAGTGGAGTGTTAGTTTCAACTTTCAACAAATAATCATATGTTAGGAAAAGGTAGAAGTACCTCCCTAGACTATGACCCTAATCCCATAAACACACCTTAACTAAACTAAGGTCCTAGTATGCCTGAACTCATTTTTTTTTTGTAATTTTCTACACCTTTTTGGCTTACGTGGCATCCAAATATCTCCTACGCGCCTCAACTACGTGGAGTCATGGGGTGGACCACATAAGTCAAAAGATGTACAATATTATATATTAAATGAGTTCAAGGGTAATAGGACATTAGTTTAGTGAAGATGTGTATCTGAAATTTCATACATAGTCTAGAAGTGGTACTTGTGCCTTCTCCCATAAATATATACACAACAAAGTGTCATTTACTGGCATTAGTTAATTTTCATTTGACATTTATAAAGTGGGCTAATTGTCGCTTAAAATACATATTTAATTGCAATTAAGTTATCGCTGTTAAAGATCATTTTGGTGTTTGGTGTTGTGTTTGTTACAATTTGTTTGATGAGGGTTCATGGGTCAGGGATAAGTTCTTGTTCAGAGAAAGGTGAAGGACAACTAACAAATAATACTCTTGTAGTCGTCATGGCTTGTTAAACTTGTTTTTGGTACCCTTAAACCAAAAAAATCAGTGGTCACGATTCGAGCCTACAACCTGGACGTGATCGGCACTCGAGAACCATTGTTGGTCCGCAAGCGAATTCTCATCCTGACTGGCTACAAGCGGAAGACTAACTCAAGCATATAAAAGCTTAACACTGAAATAAATTCAATAAACTCGAATACTCAACCTTATTAAAAGTCTATACAATACTCAAAATAAAAGAGTACAAAAACACCTCATCTCTGTCTATCCATGAAACCTCTACTATTATAGAAGGATATCGGGACTAGACCCGCGACATCTCCAAACTATTAACTTTACAGATAAAGGTGAAGTCCTCCGGAATATAAGATGACTTACTAAAGCTGATTGGAATATCACACGGCCAAAATGAAACGCATGTTGATGATCGTGAATACCTATATATGTATCATGATACGATGCGGGCCAAATGACTAAGCACATGAAATGTACGAGCATATATATAAAGGGAATTCTAAAGCATAAATATAAGTTTGAACTGATGGAAAAGGAACATACTTGCCTTTTCTCAACTCACTCAACTCAATTCAACTCGATGAAACATACCTCTACTCAACTCAGAGAAAAAAGGGGGCTCAACTAAATAGTAAAATAATCAACTCAGGGGAATGAGACTTAACTCAAAAGGTACTCAATTTTGACTCAAGATACACAACTCAAACACAAGATACTCAGCAATAATAAAATATGTAACATCTGAAAAGCTTTAAAAACAATATTCAATAATTCAATTGTATGCTAAAAGGGAAACGGTAGAAGTAGCTTCCTAGACTATGACCCAAATCTCATAGACACACCTTACCTAAACCAAATCCTATTACCTCCAGAATTTTTTTTTTGTTAATTTCGTACACATTTTTCCGCTAACGTGGCGTCCAAATATCTTCTACACGCCTCAATCGCGTGGAGTCGCGTGGTGTGCCACATAAGTTAAAAGGTGTACAAACTTTAAAAAAATAATGGGTTAGGGGGTAAAAGAATCTTAGTTTAGTTAATGTATGTCTCTGAGATTTCAGTTATAGTCTAAGGGTTACTTGCGTCTTCTCCCTATGCTAAAATACAATAATAACTCAATTATAAGAAAATCCTCGCTCCATTCCACAATAACTTAAGTTTTGAGCCCTTTTCCTTTTTTCAAATTAACTTAAATTTTCAATTTTCAAGACTCCAATTTTACCCTTTAAGTTAGTATTGGAATTAGTTATTATAATTAATGTTTAGTTATTTTTGACAAAAATCAATAAGGGTAAAAAGGGAAAATTATATTCAATTTATGTCCTAACCTACTTTTCTAAAAGCATGTGAAACACCTCAAAGCTTAAGTTATTATGGAATGGAGGGAGTACAATGTTAACTCTGTTTTGTATATAAAAATTCAAAGTAACTCTGTGGAGATATTCTAACCGACAACCATCACTATGAGCTATGCGATGATATAACGTCTAGCCCACGCTACCAGAAGTGTTCTATATTTTGCCGGTATATAGAACCTACTACTAAGTGCATACACTAGTCTATGCTAAAAACCAATAAAGGAATCATCTACAAAGTATGACCGATTTCTACCCACGTAGGTCACATTGTTTATGGGGGTTGTGAGTTGTAAGAACTCTCTCCCATATCGGTGCTCAATACTACTCCCAAAAATATAACAAGCTCATATGTTTAAAAACTCTAGTTTCTGGACACGTGCAAGCACGTGTCTTCCATCTGAATTTTTATAGATATGTTAGAATGATTTAAAATGCTATGAAAACATATACTATTATGTTTGATATTTTAATTAGAAATTAACCTAAGAAAGTGCAAGAGTCATAAACATTTAAATTAAAATGATACAGTTTAATATTTTAATTAAATAGTTAAATGTTTTATAACATTTTAATTTATTGTATAGGTAAAACTGTAATTCAACTTTTAACTTGATTTTGTTCTCACTTATAATAATATTAGTTTTGGTTACCTGTGTTGCACGTATATTTGTATTAATTGGTGTCAAAATACATACAATTTCAATTGGTATGTTAGATGATAAAAATAGATATTAAAGTATATAAAAAAATACAAGTTTCTAAGCATAATATAGATTTATCTTATATTTTAATCTCGGGAAAATACATAATTACCCCATCAAACTTGTACTCATTTTTTAAGTAGACACCTTAAGTTTGCGGGGGTCCTATTACCCTACGAACCTATTTTTAACCATAATAAATACACCATTTTAACCCATTTTCAGAGCAAGTGCGGTCTCAAGTTTGAGAGGCGCGTGAGTGAGGCAAAATTAACCCCTAAACCAGTGTTTTAGTGTCACGTGGCATCACCAATTTAAAATTTATTTTCTTTATTAAATAGACCTCTTTTCATCTTCCACAAACATCCATTGATGGCCATTGAAGAGATCTTCATGTCCAGCCAAAGAAAAAGTTATCTTCTGTCAATCCAATAATTTGATGGTGAGATTCCATATGAACTTCTGGAGTTTGGCGAGTTCTCAAAAAGTCTCTTTTCTACATCAATCAAAAAATTTCGTTTACAAATTCAGTGCTTCTTCCTCTAAGTACCCAACATTCCGATTAGTTAATTTTAGGGACGCCAAATAGGAATGAGTTAAAAAAATAAAACTTGAACTGCAAAGACTAACACACTTCGTACCATTTAGAGTTTCATAACTGATAGATTGATGAAGGTCATGAGATGTCATTTGAGTTGCCACTATGAAATTCTTCAATGTTGGAGTTTCATCTATCGACCACTGTCAAAGTTCTACGAACATCTACAATGGAATTTATAAAATTTTTGCAGTGATTGAGAGTGTTATATCAAGATTTATTTATAAAATGTTTAAGATAAAAAAATGGAATCTGTCATATTTTGAGCGGGTATGGATTTTACCCAACCCGTTATTAAAGGACCAGGAAAAAATAAAGTTCAATTATTTTGGTTGGGGGTGAGACACGCTCACTCACAATGAGACTGCAGGTGCTATTAAAAGGGTGTATTTATCATGGTTAAAAATAGTTTCGTGGGGTAATAGGACCCTCGCAAACTTAAGGTGTCTACTTCAAACAAGGGTATAAGTTCCATGTGTATTATGTATTTTCTCTTTAATATCCTTACACTTACATTCAAAATGGATTTAATATTTGTATAGTTAAAATATAAATTAAGGTAGTTTTGATACTATTTATATAATAGTTGTTTTATATTAAACATGTATACATGTTTCTCTACGATGTAAAAGAATACAATATTTCTTTAAAATGTTTTTTTATAAAACATTCCACATAAATTTTATATTAGAGTTAGATATATTTATCTACCTATAATAATTAACACGTTTGTCTTCCTGAAAAAGATAATGCAAAAGAAAAACAAACTCCTAATTGTGTTTGAATGCAAACCAATTAAATTAGTATTATATGTGGTATTAATTGGTTATATGGTCTTTTCTCTTAGAGATATTGCTAGTGAAATTTACTTCAACATTTATTGTGTGGGCATTTTATTAAGTCATTAGGGCATTAAATATTTATAAAAATGGTGAAAAAAAGTGTACAAGTATGATATTATGATTGATTATAATGTAACTTTACATTTAAGGCCTTTCCACTGGTAATACAATACATGTTTTATTATTTAATGATAAATTAAATGATTTATAATATTATAATTTAGTATAGGGGCAAAATTGAAATCTAATTTTGCATTTTTAATCTTCCTACTTTGGGCACGTGCAACCTCCATAACGATAAATATGAATTATTAAAAATCACATAATTTCTTTTAATATTGTGTTGAGTTACAACAAAAATAATGAAAAGTAAAATGATAAATGTTTATAGTGTTTAGTTAACTCATAAGAAGAAAGTCTTTTGTATTTAGTGACCCTTTATTATAATTTCAATATATAAATTTTATATATTTTTTTAAAGACAAAATAAAGTAGCAAAAATCAATAAAGACACATTTTTTTAAAAAAATGTCTCTCTTGTCTTATAGAATAGAGTAAAAGTATTAAAATTAAATTAATAGTTATATATTTCAGGAAGATAAATTGTTTTAACATTAATTAGTAGAAGGTGAAACTCTCCTTCTCATTAAATGGAATGCAATTAAATAATTCAAATTTATAACTTAGGAAACTTAATTAGAAGGAAATAACTAAAGAATTAAAGTGCTAAACAAATATGACAAATTTATATTTGGTAGTGGTACATATTGATTTAGCTACAACTCTTCATATTCTTTAATTTAAGATTAAAAGAGGGAAAACCTTGATTCATATACTTATTTAAAATTCTAGAAATCCTAATTGGCTCTTGTTCTTCCACATTTTCTTTTTGATAAATAAATTGCAAGTCAAAAGATAATAATAAAAAAATATCATTTAATTAATTAATTAGAAAAAATGGAAAAACCTTGATTCGTGTACTAATTTAAAATTATAGAAATCTCAATTTTCTCTTGTTCTGCTACATTCCCAAAATAATTTATAATTGAAAAAATAATTAAAATAATATTATTTAATTAATTAGATAGTTAATTTAGTCTAGAGGTAAAATGGTAAACAAATATTTGGAGCTTCCCACTTTTAGTATGACTTCAAGTGCTTCCCACTTTTAGTATGAATATGCTATCATGTTCTATTCCAAGTGAAAATCTCAAGGCAGAAATTTAACACTATAAATTATAGTCGGTCACGGGTGAAGGTTTTTCAGGTAGATGAATCCTACAAACGAAGACTCAAGAGCATTACAGTGAAATGAATCAAATTAGAAGCTAACAAATGGAAACTCAACACGGATGATAATTTTATTTCTCTATTGAAAAAATAGGAATTGCAAAAGTTGTTAGGACTGAAATGGAAAAATGGTCATGGCCTTTGCATCACAAATTCATTTACACACTATCAACTTCTTAGAAACTCATGCAACCATACATGATACCCTATGGTTTTCTTTTAATCTACATTGTCACAACTTTACTTTTGAACTGGACTCCCTACTATTGTTGACATATTCTTAGCCTTTATAAGATTCTGTGGAAGATGCACAAGATTAATATAATTGAGAAGAAGGTGGAGATCCAGGGTATCACGGTACAACATTGCTATAAAGAAGGTAATACAATTACATTCCCTTGCGAAGTATGCTAACAATGTCACCAACAATGAACTGTTTCTCGAGTAAGATGTGTTGGGCTATTCCCATGTTCCAGCCAAAGGCCCATGGCCTAATCCTACTTGGAAAAGGATTGGAATTATTCTCTTTATTTGGTTTCCAATTCTATTAGAAAAAGGATTGGAATTGTAATTCTATTTGTATTTGGTTTTGACTTTGTAAGAAAAAGCACAACTCTATAAATGTGAGGATGTGTCTTGAGAGAATAACTCAATTGCTCATTGGTATTGTCTTTGAAAGACATTAGAACATAAGAGAGATTTTTTGAGAGAGCTTTCAACAAGAGAAAAAGACAACGCGGAAGCTAGCAATGCAAACCTCGAAAGACCACGAGTAAAAGACAACGAGAAATATACCAAAAGATATAGAGATTCAACGTTGTTCGGTCAATCGACCTACATCCACAAAAGAGATGAGCAATCCACTATAAATTTGAGAGTACAAAATACAGAGACAAACAATCTCAACCAATTCACTCGAAATACATGGTAGGTTCACACAAGTGATAACGTATCAAGCTTGTGACCCATAAATTCTCCTCCTCACCAAAACTCTCAAAGCCCTTAAGACTACATTGTGAATGTTAATTAAGTTAGAACGAACATGGTCTCTATTTATAGAGTGCTAAACCTTTTCCTACCAGAAGAAGGATTAGTCAATCCAAAACATTTTCCTAAAAGGAAAACCTATTTATGGTAAGAAATTTAAAGCAAATAAAATCCAACAAATATCCCCCTTGGCCTGAATTTCTGAGAAAATAAATTTGTTCACCTTCTTCGCTTAATCTTCAACAGCTTGCTTCTCCTTTCCATAATCTCCTTTGCAAAAATTTATGTCTCAACACAAAGAACCTCTCTAAAACAATTTCTCCAATAGAATCTTCATTACTGTCAAAAAAGGTTGCGTCTAGAATTATACCCGCCAAGATGAACACCTTTTTCTAACCTGGTTCAATAATCGATTATCCAACCATTAAACCTGACTCCATCATTGAATCTGACTCTGATACAACTTGTTAGGATCGAAAATAAGCAGGTGTAAACGCGGAAGCTAGCAACGCAAACCTCGAAAGACCACGAGTAAAAGACAACGAGAAATATACCAAAAGACACAAAGATTTAACGTTGTTCGGTCAATCGACCTACGTCCACAAAAGAGATGAGCAATCCACTATAAATATGAGAGTACAAAATACATAGAGAAACAACCTCAACCAATTCACTCGGAATACATGAAAGATTCACACTAGTGATAACGTATCAAGCTTGTGACCCATAAATTGTCCTCCTCACCAAAACTCTCAAAGCCCTTAAGACTACATTGTGAATGTTAATTAAGTTAGAAGGAAAATGCCTCTATTTATAGAGTCCTAAACCTTTTCCTACCAGAAGAAGGATTAGTCAATCCAAAACGTTTTCCTAAAAGGAAAACGTATTTATGGTAAGAAATTTAGGGCAAATAAAATCCAACAAGATGATCTCCCTCAAGAAACTAAAGGTGCACTTTGAATCGACAGACTTCAAATGAGTTATTTTAGGATCAAACCTAAGGAGCATTCAAATTGAATTTTCGAATTCCCTTAAAATTGTGAAGGATGTGCTACTAGAGGCCCATCATTCAAGTTACAGAGTAGCCTCCTCTCCTGGGATGTGTATGCACATATTTTGTCAATAAGTTGTTTGTTAACTACCCCAAGGTCTAGGTTAATGTCCTCCTTTGATGTACTCATTGCTTAGTAATATAGAGGGTAGGGGTATTTGCCAAATCCTCTACCACCTAGGGAGCTCATATTCTGGGTGATAGAGTTGAAAAATAATAAAATAAAATAAAAGTTCAGTTATAAATGATTGAGGGGGATATCAACCTTTGCCTTGGTCTTCATAGTTCATTCAAACTTACCAATGCTAATCAAAATTTAATTAAACGCTTGATGGTACAAAACCTTATTAATATATATATATATATATATATATATATATATATATATATATATATATATATATATATATATATATATATATATATATATATATATATATATATATATATATATATATATATATAACATAAATTTAAAATATTTGATGATTTTTATACTAATAATAAAAATATTAATACTACTAATGAAGGTTTGTCATTTTAAAATGAGAAAATACATCAAATCCCCCCTGAACTTGGCACGAAAACTCGTTTTAGTACTTAAACTACACGGGCGTTTAAATTACCCCCTTATCATCTTTGAAGTGATTTAAACACCCCCTTAGGGATGACGTGGCAGGGAGAGTGAGTGTACTCTCCTTAAAGCGCGTGAAAGAAGAAAAAAAAAAGTTAGAATTTTTTGAAATCCTACACATGGCCTTTTTTTATTGGTCAATATATAATTAATATTTTAAATACTTTTTCTTGATATATTAACTCTCTAAAAATATAGAATTAGTAGGTCCCCTTTTAATTTCTTTATTCACTTTTTTTCTCCATTGAAACACCTCCTCCTCCATCTTCCTCCCACTTAAAAAAAAAAACTATTTTCATTTAATTCTTTACTAATTCGTAAAATTCAATATCAAAGTTATTTTATTGACGTTGATTTCGCTCTATATTATTGGTGTCGATTTTGTAAATGTAAACTTTCTTAATTTTGAGTGACCCATTTTGATTTCTAGATCTATTCAAATATTTCTCATAGAATTTATATATTTTTTATCAACTTTCTTATGTAATCTTTATTTCTTATTTGAGTTGACAATAAAACCTTGGCTTTCAAAAAAAATTCTTCCTCCAAAAGGGTAAATGCGTGGGGTGGATTCAAAGAAGATAATGTGAATATTATAGTGAATAATTTCATTCTAGTTATTTAAAAAATTGTTGAATAGTGTAGAAGAAAAGTAAGTATTGAAGGTTGAAATGATGAAAAACAAGGAAGATGAAAGATAGGGGGTGGGGGTATGTATTTATAAATTAATTAATTGATATAATTAATATTAAAAGTGTTTAATAGAAAATAATGAATAAGTAAAAAAGAACTAAAAATTAATGACGTGGTACCTACATGGTTATGATGTGGCGCTTACGTGGATATGATGTGGCGGGTGAGAGTGGTGTTACAGTCTCAGGGTGGAAAAAAAATCACTTCAAAGATGATAAGGGTGGTATTTAAACGCCCGTGTAGTTTAAGTACTAAAGCGAGTTTTCGTGCCAAGTTCAAGGGGGATTTGATGTATTTTTCCTATTTGTTATTTTTTGTCATCTAAAATATAAAATTATATTTACTCAAATGTCTTTGACTAAGAAAATTGATTCCTTCGTGGCATCTTGAACACTCCTTTTTGGTAACAAAGTAGGAGCCACTCATAGTGCACTCTTATACCCTAGTATATAAATATATATCCGCTGCTAGTCACATCTACTATTACATCTCAAGTTACTTCATCAGTTAATCGATTTATGGTGTCTTAAGTCTGATTTTTTATTCCTCCGTTTGTTTGAGGCGTTGAATCACTGTAAGTAAGGTATTAGTCTGGTAATTGATTTCTATTTCTTTTGTTTTTTTCTATTTCGCATGTTATTTTTGCATTCATTAAATTAATTACTTTATGTGAATCTTTTTGTCAATTTTTAACATCGATATCTTGTAGGAGGAAGGATTGTATATACCTCTAATTTTTCAATTTAGAATACCCTCAAGTTTGAGGGTTTTTTATTCATGTTCCCAAGTTTTTGTAAAAAATTTTCTTAGTGTACGAGATTTAAATAAATTTAAAAGATGATGTCTTTTTGATGTGTGTATACTTTTTGGTTCAGAATATAGCAATCGATAAAAGAAGGAAAATGTTGATTTTGTGATGAATCAACAATCTATATGCCTAGGATTTTTTTGTAGACTTTTGACTCTTTGTTGTAATTATAGATCCCACAAAGTTATATTGTGCCTCATTCCATTCAACTATTTTGTTTATTTAAGCTTATCTTATATCAGTAAATAATGACATTATATGCTGAAAGTTGTCTGTATATTTTTGAGGTGTCAATGGTAATGGAAATAGAGTGATTTAGTATATTCAAAATCACTAACTGATAGTCCATACAATAAAATAATAACTAGTACCACTTGTCCACTACAACTAATTACTCCCATCTATGCTGCAAGCTAGGTTTTACTCTTGCTCAATCTCTCCTGCTCTAGTAAATTTTTCTAGCTCTTGATTGAATGAGTTAATTAGCTGATATAATTGTTATAATATCAAATCTGCATGATAAATTGTCAAAAAAGAAGGAAAACGATTGGCCTAATTCTAATCAAGTTCAAGAGCTTGTAGTCTAGGTATCATTCCAATCTTTTGTATTTTTTAAAAATCTGTTTATATTAGTTTCAATTTTGATAATTTGTTTGTCCCTTTGGTAGCAGTGACGAAAATGCAATAATGAATAAAACCACTACTACCAAAGGGGCAAATATAAATGATTAAAAATTGAAACTAATACAACCAAATTTTAAAAAATACAAAATATTGAAGAGATACTTACGCTTCAAGCTCTTTGACTTGGTAAGCATTGTGTTTTCTTCTTATTGATGATTTATCATGCCGAGGATCTAGTTCATATCTAATTCCACCACATTTTAATTTTTCACTAACAAACTTGCTCTCATTTTAAGCATAATTCAAACTTTTTCTCACCCATGTCTTAGTAATTCTTCTTCGACAGTTAATTCTTAGGGTTAATTGAGTTTTTTTCCTACTCTTTTAATTTTTATACTACATCATTTTTAGCCTATTTTGAGGAACTATAACCGTTTCTAAGACTCAAACCCTCCTCATACGTTCATTCTCTCAAAACCCTCAAGTCTTCTCCAAGTTTTTCTCGAGGGAAATCAAAGAATCCTCAAGCTTCAAGTGTAACACCACAGAAATTTCTAAGCTAAGGCCCAAACTACTATTCATTTGCGTGTAAGGTCGTACGAGGTGATTCCTAAATTGTTCTTAGGTGTTAATGTCAATTCTTTAGTGTTGGAATTGATCTAAATATGAATTAAGGTTACAAGAATACCCTAACACAAAGTCGAGTTGAAAGCTTCTAATAATCGGATTTTGAAATAAAATTCTGCTTAAGTCAACTACAATGGCTCTTGACCTACCAAATTGAAGGTTTTTGAGTACTCCGTCAATTGGAAAAGACATTGGAAAGGCTGGGAAAGAACTAGGGAAGACCTATATGTTGAACAAAATATAATTGAGCAAGTAGCTAAGAGACTCTGCTGGAATAAAGTTTGTTGAGAAGGATGATATCGCAATATGGCAGAAGCCGTTCAATCATATGAAGTGTACTGAATTCCGAAAGAGAAACAAAAACCCACCAATGTGTCCTGCCCAAGATCCTGATATAGCATGGTTCGTGCTCCTTTTGATTTATCGTCATATTTGGTATTATCCTATAATCTGAATTCTCTTAGCACTGATTACTTCATGTCGATTTGATATTTGTAGGTATACAAAGATTGTGACTTGCTTAACTCCCTTGCCAGAAGTTGCTATTGAAGAAGAGGTGGCCGGTGGACAGTTGGAAAAGTGGCCTAAAAGATTACACACAACCACAGAAGAAGTTTTCCAGAAGGATTCAGAGCTATGGAAAAGAAGAGTTTCGAATAACCAGCTTGACCAGCCTGGGCGATACAGAAACATCTTAGATATGAATGCATTACTAGATGGCTTTGCTGTAAATTTTGTCAATGATCCTGTTTGGGTGATAAAAAATAGTTCCCGTTGAGTCTAAGGTCAATACACTTGGTGCCATTTATGAACGAGGACTAATCGGAACATACCAGAGCTGGTAATTACTATGCTACCTTCACATTTCCCCCCTAACCCCAGTAAATGGCAGCATTATGATTTTAGGTCGACTATAGCTATGTGCGCCAAAAAACTAGTACTATTGACAGACTTAGATGTACATTTCAGCACATACGCTCTGTATTCAAAACTCATATTGTCTAAATTCTGGATATACCTACCCCTAGTAGTTTTGCTTTTGTGATGAATATTAACTTTTTTTCTATAGGTGCGAGGCTATGTCAACTTACCCAAAAACATATGATCTCGTTCATGCTAACTTTGTATTTACCCTCTACGAAAACAGGTAAATTATGATCTCCAAGATGATTTTCTTTTACCTTCTTGGATATGGAAGTCTCAAAAATACTTTTGTTAATTGTTTAACAGATGTGAAATGGAAGATATTATGCTAGAATTGGATAGGATATTAAGGCCAGAGGGAAGTGTAATAATCCGAGACGACGTAGATATATTGATCAGAGTGAAAAGGATAGCAGATGGATTGAACTGGTATAGTCAAAATGTTTCTCATGAAGATGGTCCATTGGAGAGGGAGAAGCTTTTCTTTGCAGAAAAGACATACTCGACAGCTCCAGCTACTCAACCATCTAAAACTACTTAAACCATAATTGTTGTAATCTTTTTTTTTGTTTTGTTTTTAATCTTCTCTTTCTTGTATTCTTTTACTTGTTAAATTGTAGTAGTAGTAGTACTATTACTTGCAAATTGCAAACTCTAGTGTTTTAGTGATTCTTCTGCAATTCCAATGAAGTCATGAGTTCTGTACTAACTTTATCTCATCTCTACAGATGCATGTTTCCTATTTTAGGGAATTCTAAAGCATAAATATAAGTTCGAACTGATGGAAAAGGAACATACTTACCTTTTTTCAACTCACTCAACTCAATTCAACTCGATGAAACATACTTCTACTTAACTCAGAGAAAAAAGGGGGCTCAACTAAATAGTAAAATAATCAACTCAGGGGAATGAGACTTAACTCAAATGGTACTCAATTTTGACTCAAGATACACAACTCAAACACAAGATACTCAGCAATAATAAAATATGTAACATCTGAAAAGCTTTAAAAACAATATTCAATAAGTCAATTGTATGCTAAAAGGGAAACGGTAGAAGTAGTTTCCTAGACTATGACCCAAATCTCATAGACACACCTTATCTAAATCAAAGTCCTATTACTTCCAGAACTTTTTTTTAAAAAATTTCGTACACATTTTTCCGCTAACGTGGCATCCAAATATCTTCTACACGCCTCAACAGCGTGGAGTGCCACATAAGTTAAAAGGTGTACAAACATTAAAAAAAAATGGGTTAGGGGGTAAAAGAACCTTAGTTTAGTTAATGTATGTCTCTGAGATTTCGGTTATAGTCTAAGGGTTACTTGTTTCTTCTCCCTATGCTAAAATACAATAATAACTCAATTATAAGAAAATCCTCCCTCCATTCTACAATAACTTAAGCTTTGAGCCATTTTCCATTTTTCAAATTAACTTTAATTTTCAATTTTTAAGACTCCAATTTTACCCTTTAAGTTAGTATTGGAATTAGTTATTAGAATTAATGTTTAGTTATTTTTGACAAAAATCAATAAGGACAAAAATGGAAAATTATATTCAATTTATGTCCTAACCTACTTTTCTAAAAGCATGTGAAACACCTCAAATCTTAAGTTATTATGGAATGGAGGGAGTACAATATTAACTCTGTTTTGTATATAAAAATGCAAAGTAACTCTGTGGAGATATTCTAACCGACAACCATCACAATGAGCTATGTGATGATACAACGTCTAGCCCACGCTACCAGAAGTGTCCTATATTTTGCCGGTATATAGAACCTACTACTAAGTGCATGCACTAGTCTATGCTAAAAACCAATAAAGGAATCATCTATAAAGTATGATCGATTTCTACTCACGTAGGTCACATGGTTTATGGGGGTTGTGAGTTGTAAGAACTCTCTCCCATATCGGTGCTCAATACTACTCCCAAAAATATAACAAGCTCATATGTTTAAAAACACTAGTTTCTGGACACGTGCAAGCACGTGTCTTCCATTTGAATTTTTACAGATATGTTAGAATGATTAAAATGCTATGAAAACATATACTATTATGTTTGATATTTTAATTAGAAATTAACCTAAGGAAGTGCAAGAGTCATAAACATTTAAATTAAAATGATTCAATTTAATATTTTAATTAAATAGTTAAATGTTTTATAACATTTTAATTTATAGTATGGGTAAAACTGTAATTCAACTTTTAACTTGATTTTGTTCCCACTTATAATAATATTAGTTTTGGTTACCTGTGTTGCACGTATATTTGTATTAATTGGTGTCAAAATACATACAATTTCAATTGGTATGTTAGATGATAAAAATAGATATTAAAGTATATCAAAAAATATAAGTTTCTAAGCATAATATAGATTTATCTTATATTTTAATCTCGGGAAAATATATAATTACCCCGTCAAACTTGTACTCATTTTTTAAGTAGACACCTTAAGTTTGCGGGGGTCCTATTATCCCACGAACCTATTTTTAGCCATAATAAATACACCCTCTTAACCCATTTTCAGAGCAAGTGCGGTCTCAAGTTTGAGAGGCGCGTGAGTGAGGTAAAATTAACCCCTAAACCAGTGTTTTAGTGTCACGTGGCATCACCAATTTAAAATTTCTTTTCTTTATTAAATAGACCACTTTTCATCTTCCACATACATCAATTGATGGCCATTGAAGAGCTCTCCATGTCCAGCCAAACAAAAAGTTATCTTCTGTCAATCCAATAATTTGATGGTGAGATTCCATATGAACTTCTGGAGTTTGGCGAGTTCTCAAAAAGTCTCTACATCAATCAAAAAATTTCGTTTACAAATTCAGTGCTTCTTCCTCTAAGTACCCAACATTCCGAATAGTTAATTTTAGGGACGCCAAATAGGAATGAGTTAAAAAAATAAAACTTGAACTGCAAAGACTAACACACTTCGTACCATTTAGAGTTTCATAACTGATAGATTGATGAAGGTCATGAGATGTCATTTGAGTTGCCACTATGAAGTTCTTCAATGATGGAGTTTCTTCTATTGACCACTGTTAAAGTTCTACGAACATCTACAATGGAATTTCTAAACTTTTTGCAGTGATTGAGAGTGTTATCTTCATCAAGATTTATTTACAAAATGTTTAAGATAAAAAAATGGAATCTGTCATATTTTGAGCGGGTATGGATTTTACCCAACCCGTTATTAAAGGACCAGGAAAAAATAAAGTTCAATTATTTTGGTTGGGGGTGAGACACGCTCACTCACAATGAGACTGTAGGTGCTGTTAAAAGGGTGTATTTATCATGGTTAAAAATAATTTCGTGCGGTAATAGGACCCCCGCAAACTTAAGGTGTCTACTTCAAAAAAGGGTATAAGTTCCATGGGTATTATGTATTTTCTCTTTAATATCCTTACACTTACATTCAAAATGGATTTAATATTTGTATAGTCAAAATATAAATTAAGGTAGTTTTGATACTATTTATATAATAGTTATTTTATATTAAACATGTATACATGTTTCTCTATGATGTAAAAGAATACAATATTTCTTTAAAATGTTTTTTTATAAA
Source organism: Solanum sitiens (assembly GCA_016801875.1). NCBI lineage: Eukaryota > Viridiplantae > Streptophyta > Magnoliopsida > Solanales > Solanaceae > Solanum > Solanum sitiens. The sequence continues at coordinate 827,299 of JABWTJ010000302.1, forward strand.
ACATTCCACATAAATTTTATATATATTAGAATTAGATATATTTATCTACCTATAATAATTTACACGTTTGTCTTCCTGAAAAAGATAATGCAAAAGAAAAACAAACTCCTAATTGTGTTTGAATGCAAACCAATTAAATTAGTATTATATGTGGTATTAATTGGTTATATGGTCTTTTCTCTTAGAGATATTGCTAGTGAAATTTACTTCAACATTTATTATGTGGACATTTTATTAAGTCATTAGGGCATTAAATATTTATAAAAATTGTGAAAAAAAGTGTACAAGTATGATATTATGATTGATTATAATGTAACTTTACATTTAATACGATACATGTTTTATTATTTAATGATTAATTAAATGATTTATAATATTATAATTTAGTATAGGGGCAAAATTAAAATCTAATTTTGCATTTTTAATCTTCCTACTTTGGGCACGTGCAACCTCCATAACGATAAATATGAATTATTAAAAATCACATAATTTCTTTTAAAATCGTGTTGAGTTATAACAAAAATAATGAAATGTAAAATGATAAATGTTTATAGTGTTTAGTTAACTCATAAGAAGAAACACTTTTGTATTTAGTGACCCTTTATTTTAATTTCAATATATAAATTTTATATTTTTTTTTAAAGACAAAATAAAGTAGCAAAAATCAATAAAGACACATTTTTTTCTTGTCTTATAGAATAGAGTAAAAGTATTAAAATTAAATTAATAGTTATATATTTCAGGAAGATAAATTGTTTTAACATTAATTAGTAGAAGGTGAAACTCTCCTTCTCATTAACTTGCAAGTCAAAAGATAATAAAAAAAATAATATCATTTAATTAATTAATTAGAAAAAATGGAAAAAACTTGATTCATGTACTAATTTAAAATTCTAGAAATCTCAATTTTCTCTTGTTCTTCTACATTCCCAAAATAATTTATAATTTAAAAATAATTAAAATAATATTATTTAATTAATTAGATATTTAATTTAGTCTAGAGGTAAAATGGTAAACAAATATTTGGAGCTTCCCACTTTTAGTATGACTTCAAGTGCTTCCCACTTTTAGTATGAATATGCTATCATGTTCTATTCCAAGTGAAAATCTCAAGGCAGAAATTTAACACTATAAATTATAGTCGGTCACGGGTGAAGGTTTTTCAGGTAGATGAATCCTACAAACCAAGACTCAAGAGCATTACAGTGAAATGAATCAAATCAGAAGCTAACAAATGGAAACTCAACACGGATGATAATTTTATTTCTCTATTGACAAAATAGGAATTGCAAAAGTTGTCAAGACTGGAAATGGATAAATGGTCATGGCCTTTGCATCACAAATTCATTTACACACTAACAACTTCTTAGAAACTCATGCAACCATACATGATACCCTATGGTTACCTTTAATCTACATTGTCACAAACTTTACTTTTGAGCTGGACTCCCTACTATTGTTGACATGATTCTTAGCCTTTATAAGATTCTGTGGAAGCTGCACAAGATTAATATAATTGAGAAGAAGGTGGAGATCCACGGTATCACGGTACAACATTGCTATAAAGAAGGTAATACAATTACATTCCCTTGCGAAGTATGTTAACAATGTCACCAACAATGAATTGTTTCTCGAGTAAGATGTGTTGGGATATTGCCCATGTTCCAGCCAAAGGCCCATGGCCTAATCTTACTTGGAAAAGGATTGGAATTGTAATTCTATTTGTATTTGGTTTTGGCTTTGTAAGAAAAAGCACAACTCTATAAATGTGAGGATGTGTCTTGAGAGAATAACTCAATTGCTCATTGGTATTGTCTTTGAAAGACATTAGAATATAATAGAGGTTTTTTGAGAGAGCTTTCAACAAGAGAAAAAGACAACGCGGAAGCTAGCAATGCAAACCTCGAAAGTCCACGAGTAAAAGACAACGAGAAATATACCAAAAGATATAGAGATTCAACGTTGTTCGGTCAATCGACCTACATCCACAAAAGAGATGAGCAATCCACTATAAATATGAGAGTACAAAATACAGAGACAAACAATCTCAACCAATTCACTCGAAATACATGGTAGGTTCACACAAGTGATAACGTACCAAGCTTGTGACCCATAAACTCTCCTCCTCACCAAAACTCTCAAAGCTCTTAAGACTACATTGTGAATGCTAATTAAGTTAGAAGGAACATGGCTTTATTTATAGAGTCCTAAACCTTTTCCTACCAGAAGAAGGATTAGTCAATCCAAAACCTTTTCCTAAAAGGAAAACCTATTTATGTTAAGAAATTTAGAGCAAATAAAATCCAACAAATCTCCCCCTTGGCCTGAATTTCTGACAAACTAAATTTGTCCACCTTCTTCGCTTAATCTTCAACAGCTTGCTTCTCCTCTCCATAATCTCCTTTGCAAAAATTTATGTCTCAACACAGAGAACCTCTCTAAAACAATTTCTCCAATAAAATCTTCATTACTGTCAAAAAAGGTTGCGGCTAGAATTAAACCCGCCAAGATGAACACCTTTTTCTAACCTGGTTTAATCACCGATTATCCAACCACTAAACCTGACTTCATCATTGAATCTGCCTCTGATACCACTTGTTAGGATCGAAAATAAGCAGGTGTAAACGCGGAAACTAGCAATGCAAACCTCGAAAGACCACGAGTAAAAGACAACGAGAAATATACCATAAGACACAAAGATTTAACATTGTTCGGTCAATCGACCTACGTCCACAAAAGAGATGAGCAATCCACTATAAATATGAGAGTACAAAATACAGAGACAAACAATCTCAACCAATTCACTCGAAATACATGGTAGGTTCACACAAGTGATAACGTATCAAGCTTGTGACCCATAAATTCTCCTCCTCACCAAAACTCTCAAATCTCTTAAGACTACATTGTGAATGCTAATTAAGTTAGAAGGAACATGGCTTTATTTATAGAGTCCTAAACCTTTTCCTACCAGAAGAAGGATTAGTCAATCCAAAACCTTTTCCTAAAAGGAAAACCTATTTATGTTAAGAAATTTAGAGCAAATAAAATCCAACAAATCTCCCCCTTGGCCTGAATTTCTGACAAACTAAATTTGTCCACCTTCTTCGCTTAATCTTCAACAGCTTGCTTCTCCTCTCCATAATCTCCTTTGCAAAAATTTATGTCTCAACACAGAGAACCTCTCTAAAACAACTTTTCCAATAAAATCTTCATTACTGTCAAAAAAGGTTGCGGCTAGAATTAAACCCGCCAAGATGAACACCTTTTTCTAACCTGGTTCAATCACCGATTATCCAACCACTAAACCTGACTTCATCATTGAATCTGGCTCTGATACCACTTGTTAGGATCGAAAATAAGCAGGTGTAAACGCGGAAGCTAGCAATGCAAACCTCGAAAGAGCACGAGTAAAAGACAACGAGAAATATACCAAAAGACACAAAGATTTAACATTGTTCGGTCAATCGACCTACGTCCACAAAAGAGATGAGCAATCCACTATAAATATGAGAGTCCAAAATACAGAGAAAAATAACCTCAACCAATTCACTCGAAATACATGTGAGGTTCACACTAGTGATAACGTATCAAGCTTGTGACCCATAAATTCTCCTCCTCACCAAAATTCTCAAAGCCCTTAAGATTACATTGTGAATGTTAATTAAGTTAGAAGGAAAATGCCTCTATTTATAGAGTCCTAAACATTTTCCTACCAGAAGAAGGATTAGTCAATCCAAAACCTTTTCTTAAAAGGAAAATCTATTTATGGTAAGAAATTTAGGGCAAATAAAAACCCAACAAGATGATCTCCCTCAAGAAACTAAAGGTGCACTTTGAATTGACAGACTTCAAATGAGTTATTTTAGGATCAAACCTAAGGAGCATTCAAATTGAATTTTTGAATTCCCTTAAAAATTTCACGCCCCGAGCTACTTCCGAGAAGCGGACACTGAACCTAGGACCACAAGTGATCCCAAGCTAACCCTATTTGCATGATCATGAGCATACTAAAGAATAATAAACTGTTGCGGAAGCTAAATCATATTTAAAATGAAAAGATGGGAAATACCCATATGCTAAATATGAGATATATGAAAAATGATGAGTTTAATACAAAGAAAATATCAACTCAACGCTAAGCTGAAACTAATTATATCTGAAATAAGCCTCTAAACTTGACTAGAAATATTGGGACAAGCCCTAGCTAAATCTAGCAAAAATTGAAACTAAAGACTAAAAGACTGAAATAAAACTCATGACTGTTGTCCACGGAGAATGAGAACTCACCACTGAATCTGCTGAACTAGAGATCAGAAATCGATCTATGCATAATTTGGATGCTGAGAACCTGAACCTACATCACGAGAAGATGTAGCGCAGGTATGCGTCAGTACTTGAAAGGTACTGAGCATGTAGGATAGAGTAAAGCTGAAATAAAGCATAACTGAACAAGCAAAAAAGCAAGTATAATAAACTGAACATAATATACTGAATTTCTGAGCTAACTGAATGCAATGACCAATTTATAACATGCTGAAACTGAATACTGAATATACTGATAAATGGTCAATGCAGAGAGTATGACTTATCTGTGGGAGCTACTAATAACCGATAATAAAACGACATGAGCTAAATGTGGAGTCCGATGTATACGCCCCATCGAGAGGACCCAATATACCTTACCAAAGGTATAAAGGCATGCTGGCATGATCACTAAATTGATGCCCACAGAGGGGACTTACAACTTACTTGGCTAGTAGTTCTGGGACTATTGGGTACGCTGAACCCTAGTCCAACTCGGTATTATGCTACTCCCAATGAATTATGTAAATTTACTGATTATGTCTGAGTTTTTATAAATACTGGATAGCTCGAAACTGAACATGCAAACTGAGAATGCAATATTTAATCTGATAATGATGCATTAAAAACTGAAGCATGTATATCTGCATAACTGAAATATCTGACCTAGCATGTGTAATTCAAGAACTAAAGAAATACAAAGCTAGGGTTCTGAAATTCATGCGATAATCTGAGTAATAACATGATAATCTGATTTGGAACATATATTTAACTAAATCATGAAGTTCTATCAAAGTTCTAGAAACCCTAGGTTTAATCATGATAAGAGAATTAAGAACTGACTGAAAACTAGGGACCCAATGGGTGAAAGGAACCCACTAGTGAAATCTCACATACTTGGTGATGAAATCCATGAAAAAATACTTAAGTTTCGGGACTGGAACTTTTGGAGCTTGTGGCGTTCTTGAACTAGGGTTCTTGAGCTTTTTCTCCTCTCTTGCTTCTAATTTTCTAAAATCTGATGATTTAGGATCAAAACGACGTATATTAGGGTTTAAACAAAAAGATCCCTGTGAAAGTTGCTATCGGACCAACCTATGGCCAGGACAGACGGTCTGTAGGTGGATCCACGCCCCGTTGGTTCGTCCGTCGGTTGAGCCTGTTCGACAAGCTTTTACTAAAACGGGCATAACTTTTTACTCGGACGTCTGATTTTATCAAGGTTGGTGACTATGGAAAGATAATTCAATTATATATCTTTGGGTAGGTCATGGGACACCTAATTCATTTTGTGCTAAGAGTTATGACCATTTGAAGTTGACCCAACTGCACTTCTCCTTTAACTCTCTGCTAATTCCACCCCACGGTCAGACCTACGGACCGTGGGTACATCTACAGACCGTGATGGTCATCTGTGGATCTTGTCAGAGAGTGGTGAAGGGGTTCTTTATCGATGGTCATGGACTACGAACCGTAGTCTGACCTACGGACCGTAAGCCCGTCCGTCGACTAACACTTAACCAATTTTCCTGGGCTGTGATTTTTGGGAGTTTCTGATCCCATCGACGGTTATGCAGGACGGACCGTGGCTCAGGATACGGTCCGTCGATGGTCACTTCAGTTGCACCTGCAAATTTTTCTGAAAAACTGATTTTTGGTGTGTTTTGGCTATGGGGTGTTATAAAAATTGTGAAGGATGTGCTACTAGAGGCCCGTCATTCAAGCTACAGAGTAGCCCTCCTCTTTTGGGATGTGTATGCACATATTTTGTCAATAAGTTGTTTGTTAACTACCCCAAGGTCTAGGTTAATGTCCTCCTTTGATGTACTCATTGCTTAGTAATATAGAGGGTAGGGGTATTTGCCAAATCCTCTACCACCTAGGGAGCTCATATTCTGGGTGATAGAGTTGAAAAATAATAAAATAAAATAAAATTTTAATTATAAATGATTGAGGGGGATATCAACCTTTGCCTTGGTTTTCATAGTTCATTCAAACTTACCAATGCTAATCAAAATTTAATTAAAAGCTTGATGGTACAAAACCTTATTAATATATATATATATATATATATATATATATATATATATGTATGTATGTATGTATGTATGTATGTATGTATGTATGTATGTATGTATTATATTTGTTATTTTTTGTCATCTAAAATATAAAATTATATTTACTCAAATGTCTTTGACTAAGAAAATTGATTCCTTCGTGGCATCTTGAACACTCCTTTTTGATAACAAAGTAGGAGCCACTCATAGTGCACTCTTATACCCTAGTATATAAATATATATCCGCCGCTAGTCACATCTACTATTACATCTCAAGTTACTTCATCAGTTAATCGATTTATGGTGTCTTAAGTTTGATGTTTGATTCCTCCGTTTGTTTGAGGCGTTGAATCACTGTAAGTAAGGTATTAGTCTGGTAATTGATTTTTATTTCTTTTGTTTTTTTCTATTTCGCATGTTATTTTTGCATTCATTAAATTAATTACTTTATGTGAATCTTTTTGTCAATTTTTAACATCGATATCTTGTAGGAGGAAGGATTGTATATACCTCTAATTTTTGAATTAAGAATACCCTCAAGTTTGAGGTTTTTTTATTCATGTTCCCAAGTTTTTGTAAAAACTTTTCTTAGTGTACGAGATTTAAATAAATTTAAAAGATGATGTCTTCTTTATGTGTGTATAATTTTTGGTTCAAAATATAGCAATAGATAAAAGAAGGAAAATGTTGATTTTGTGATGAATCAACAATCTATATACCTAAGATTTTTTTGTAGACTTTTGACTCTTTGTTGTAATTATAGATCCCACAAAGTTATATTGTGCCTCATTCCATTCAACTATTTTGTTTATTTAAGCTTATCTTATATCAATAAATAATGACATTGTATGCTGGAAGTTGTCTGTATATTTTTGAGGTGTCAATGGTAATAGAAATAGAGTGATTTAGTATATTCAAAATCACTAATTGATAGTCCATACAATAAAATAATAACTAGTACCACTTGTCAACTACAACTAATTACTCCCATCTATGTTGCAAGCTAGGTTTTACTCTTGCTCAATCTCTCCTGCTCTAGTAAATTTTTCTAGCTCTTGATTGAATGAGTTAATTAGCTGATATAATTGTTATAATATCAAATCTGCATGATAAATTGTCAAAAAAGAAGGAAAAACGATTGGCCTAATTCTAATCAAGTTCAAGAGCTTGTAGTCTAGGTATCATTCCAATCTTTTGTATTTTTTAAAAATTTGTTTATATTAATTTCAATTATGATAATTTGTTTGTCCCTTTGGTAGCAGTGACGAAAATGCAATAATGAATAAAACCACTGCTACCAAAGGTACAAATATAAATGATTAAAAATTGAAACTAATACAACCAAATTTTAAAAAATACAAAATATTGAAGAGATACTTACGCTTCAAGCTCTTTGACTTGGTAAGCATTGTGTTTTCTTCTTATTGATGATTTATCATGCCGATAATCTAGTTCATATCTAATTCCACCACCTTTTAATTTTTCACTAATAAACTTGCTCTCATTTTAAGCATAATTCAAACTTTTTCTCACCCATGTCTTAGTAATTCTTCTTCGACAGTTAATTCTTAGGGTTAATTGAGTTTTTTTCCTACTATTTTAATTTTTATACATCATTTTTAGCCTATTTTGAGGAACTATAACCGTTTCTAAGACTCAAACCCTCCTCATACGTTCATTCTCTCAAAACCCTCAAGTCTTCTCCAAGTTTCTCTCAAGGGAAATCAAAGAATCCTCAAGCTTCAAGTGTAACACCACAGAAATTTCTAAGCTAATGTCCAAACTACTATTCATTTGCGTGTAAGGTCGTACGAGGTGATTCCTAAATTGTTGTTAATGTCAATTTTTTAGTGTTGGAATTGATCTAAATATGAATTAAGGTTACAAGAATACCCTAACACAAAGTCGAGTTGAAAGCTTCTTATCAATCAGATTTTGAAATAAAATTCTGCTTAAGTTAACTACAATGGCTCTTGACCTACCAAATTGAAGGTTTTTGAGTCCTCCGTCAATTGGAAAAGACATTGGAAAGGCTGGGAAAGAACTAGGGAAGACCTATATGTTGAACAAATATAATTGAGCAAGTAGCTAAGAGACTCTGCTGGAATAAAGTTTGTTGAGAAGGATGATATCGCAATATGGCAGAAGCCGTTCAATCATATGAAGTGTACTGAATTTCGAAAGAGAAACAAAAACCCACCAATGTGTCCTGCCCAAGATCCTGATATAGCCTGGTTCTTGCTCCTTTTGATTTATCGTCACATTTGGTATTATCCTATAATCCGAATTCTCTTAGCACTGATTATTTCGTGTCGATTTGATATTTGTAGGTATACAAAGATTGTGACTTGCTTAACTCCCTTGCCAGAAGTTGCTATTGAAGAAGAGGTGGCCGGTGGACAGTTGGAAAAGTGGCCTAAAAGATTACACACAACCACAGAAAAAGTTTTCAGAGCTATGGAAAAGAAGAGTTTCTAATTACAAGTCAGTGAATAACCGCTTGACCAGCCTGGGCGATACAGAAACATCTTAGATATGAATGCATTCCTAGATGGGTTTGCTGTAAATTTTGTCAATGATCCTGTTTGGGTGATAAAAAATAGTTCCCGTTGAGACTAAGGTCAATACACTTGGTGCCATTTATGAACGAGGACTAATCGGAACATACCAGAGCTGGTAATTACTATGCTACCTTCACATTTCCCCCCTAACCCCAGTAAATGGCAGCATTATGATTTTAGGTCGACTATAGCTATGTGCGCCAAAAAACTAGTACTATTGACAGACTTAGATGTACATTTCAGCACATACGCTCTGTATTCAAAACTCATATTGTCTAAATTCTGGATATACCTACCCCTAGTAGTTTTGCTTTTGTGATGAATATTAACTTTTTTTCTATAGGTGCGAGGCTACGTCAACTTACCCAAAAACATATGATCTCGTTCATGCTAACTTTGTATTTACCCTCCACGAAAACAGGTAAATTATGATCTCCAAGATGATTTTCTTTTACCTTCTTGGATATGGAAGTCTCAAAAATACTTTTGTTGATTGTTTAACAGATGTGAAATGGAAGATATTATGCTAGAATTGGATAGGATATTAAGGCCAGAGGGAAGTGTAATAATCCGAGACGACGTAGATATATTGATCAGAGTGAAAAGGATAGCAGATGGATTGAACTGGTATAGTCAAAATGTTTCTCATGAAGATGGTCCATTGGAGAGGGAGAAGCTTTTCTTTGCAGTAAAGACATACTCGACAGCTCCAGCTACTCAACCATCTAAAACTACTTAAACCATCATTGTTGTAATCTTTTTTGTTTTGTTTTGTTTTTCATCTTCTCTTTCTTGTATTCTTTTACTTGTTAAATTGTAGTAGTAGTAGTACTATTACTTGCAAATTGCAAACTCTAGTGTTTTTGTGATTCTTCTGCAATTCCAATGAAGTCATGAGTTCTGTGCTAACTTTATCTCATCTCTATAGATGCATGTTTCCTATTTTTAACTTCAAATCAAAATATTTTGTAACGTCTTTTTGAGAAACACGTTTGTATCATTTTAGTCAAACTTTTAAGATTTTGTACTAGTTAAGTTAATTCTTTTTACTTTTTGTATTAGTTAGGTCAAAACTTGGAGAAAATGACTTTCATGCATAATAACCATATTAGACCAATTGATACTATGTCATGGTCTAACTAAAAATTGCAGGGCCAAATTAAAAGACAATAAAGCTGAGTGGCACAAAACATTGAATTAGGTCCTTCATGCAGATAGGTTGATATTCATATACTCCACATTTTTGCTTACCTTTGTACTATATATAAATATGCAGAATCCTAATTAACAAGAACAAACAACTCAACTGCATAAATTTTAAACAATCATATTATGGCAGATCTGAAATCTGTTCTTTCCCTAGTGCTTTTGAGCATCTTTATAACTGTATTGCTGCAATGCCAAGTGATTGAATCTCAGGGTCAGACGCAGACATGCTTGGCATCACTTGGGAACCTGAACGTCTGCTCCCCATTTGTATTACCAGGAACATCCAATACGACTCCTACCACAGACTGTTGTGCTGCCCTTCAATCACTGGATCATGAGTGCATCTGCAACACTGTCCGTGTTGCTGCCCGCCTTCCTTCTCACTGCAACTTTCCTCCCGTCTCTTGTGCTCGTCATCACTAGTCATTTTAGCAAATTTGATATGTTCCAAAGAAGTGTTTGTTCCTTTTTGTTCAATAAGTGGAGTGTTAGTTTCAACTTTCAACAAATAATCATATGTTAGGAAAAGGTAGAAGTACCTCCCTAGACTATGACCCTAATCCCATAAACACACCTTAACTAAACTAAGGTCCTAGTATGCCTGAACTCATTTTTATTTTTTTGTAATTTTCTACACCTTTTTGGCTTACGTGGCATCCAAAGATCTCCTACGCGCCTCAACTACGTGGAGTCACGGGGTGGACCACATAAGTCAAAAGGTGTACAATATTATATATTAAATGAGTTCAAGGGTAATAGGACATTAGTTTAATGAGGATGTGTATCTGAAATTTCATACATAGTCTAGAGGTGGTACTTGTGCCTTCTCCCATAAATATATACATCAACAAATAGTGTCATTTACTGGCATTAGTTAATTTTCATTTGATATTTATAAAGAGGGCTAATTATTTCAAAATACATATTTAATTGCAATTAAGTTATCGCTGCTAAAGATCATTTTGGTATTTGGTGTTGTGTTTGTTACAATTTGTTTGATGAGGGTTCATGGGTCAGGGATAAGTTCTTGTTCAGAGAAAGGTGAAGGACAACTAAGTGGTCACGATTCGAGCCTACACCCTGGACGTGGTCGGCACTCGAGAATCATTGTTGGTCCCCAAGCGAATCCTCATCCTGACTGGCTACAAGCGGAAGACTAACTCAAGCATACAAAAGCTTAACACTGAAATAAATTCAATAAACTCAAATACTCAACCTTTTTAAAAGTCTGTACAATACTCAAAATAAAAGTAAGTACAAAAACTCCTCATCTCTGTCTATCCATGAAACCTCTACTATTATAGAAGGATATCGGGACTAGACCCGCGACATCTCCAAACTATTAACTTTAAAGATAAAGGTGAAGTCCTTCGGAATATAAGATGACTTACTAAAGCTGATTGGAATATCACACGGCCAAAATGAAACGCATGTTGATGATCGTGAATACCTATATATGTATTATGATACGATGCGGGTCAAATGACTCAGCACATGAAATGTACGAGCATATATATAAAGGGAATTCTAAAGCATAAATATAAGTTTGAACTGATGAAAAAGGAACACACTTACCTTTTCTCAACTCACTCAACACAATTCAACTCGATGAAACATACTGCTACTCAACTCAGAGAAAAAAGGGGGCTCAACTAAATAGTAAAATAATCAACTCAGGGGAATGAGACTTAACTCAAAAGGTACTCAATTTTGACTCAAGATACACAACTCAAACACAAGATACTCAGCAATAATAAAATATGTAACATCTGAAAAGCTTTAAAAACAATATTCAATAATTCAATTGTATGCTAAAAGGGAAACGGTAGAAGTAGCTTCCTAGACTATGACCCAAATCTCATAGACACACCTTAGCTAAACCAAAGTCCTATTACCTCCAGAACTTATTTTTTTTTAATTTCGTACACATTTTTCCGCTAACGTGGCATCCAAATATCTTCTACACGCCTCAACAGCGTGGAGTCGCGTGGTGTGCCACATAAGTTAAAAGGTGTACAAACTTAAAAAAAATGGATTAGGGGGTAAAAGAACCTCAGTTTAGTTAATGTATGTCTCTGAGATTTCGGTTATAGTCTAACGGTTAGTTGTGTCTTCTCCCTATGCTAAAATACAATAATAACTCAATTATAAGAAAATCCTCCCTCCATTCCACAATAACTTAAGCTTTGAGCCATTTTCCATTTTTCAAATTAACTTAAATTTTCAATTTTCAAGACTCCAATTTTACCCTTTAAGTTAGTATTGGAATTAGTTATTATAATTAATGTTTAGTTATTTTTGACAAAAATCAATAAGGGTAAAAATAGAAAATTATATTCAATTTATGTCCTAACCTACTTTTTTAAAAGCATGTGAAACACCTCAAAGCTTAAGTTATTATGGAATGGAGGGAGTACAATATTAACTCTGTTTTGTATATAAAAATGCAAAGTAACTCTGTGGAGATATTCTAACCGACAACCATCACTATGAGCTATGTGATGATACAACGTCTAGCCCACGCTACCAGAAGTGTTTTATATTTTGCCGGTATATAGAACCTACTACTAAGTGCATGCACTAGTTTATGCTAAAAACCAATAAAGGAATCATCTACAAAGTATGACCGATTTCTACCCACGTAAGTCACATGGTTTATGGGGGTTGTGAGTTGTAAGAACTCTCTCCCATATCGGTGCTCAATATTACTCCCAAAAATATAACAAGCTCATATGTTTAAAAACACTAGTTTCTGGACACGTGCAAGCACGTGTCTTCCATTTGAATTTTTATAGATATGTTAGAATGATTAAAATGCTACGAAAACATATACTATTATGTTTGATATTTTAATTAGAAATTAGGGATAATGCACAAATACCCCCTCAACCTATGCCTGAAATCCCAGAGACACACTTATACTATACTAAGGTCCTATTACCCCCCTGAACTTATTTTATAAATAATTTTCTACCCCTTTTCGTCCTACGTGGCACTATCTTGTGGGCCCAGCGTGTGTTGACATTTTTTTTCAAAATAGTGCCACGTAGGCCGAAAAGAGGCAAAAAGTTATTTATAAAATAAGTTCAGGGGATAATAGGACCTTAGTATAGTATAAGTGTGTCTCTGAGATTTCAGACATAGATTGAGGGGGTACTTATGCATTTTCCCTAGAAATTAACCTAAGGAAGTGCAAGAGTCATAAACATTTAAATTAAAATGATACAATTTAATATTTTAATTAAATAGTTAAATGTTTTATAACATTTTAATTTATAGTATGAGTAAAACTGTAATTCAACTTTTAACTTGATTTTGTTCCCACTTATCATATTATTAGTTTTGATTACCTGTGTTGCACGTATATTTGTATTAATTGGTGTCAAAATACATACAATTTCAATTGGTATGTTAGATGATAAAAATAGATATTAAACTATATCAAAAAATACAAATTTCTAAGCATAATATAGATTTATCTTATATTTTAATCTCGGGAAAATACATAATTACCTCATCAAATTTGTACTCATTTTTTAGGTAGACACCTTAAATTTGTGGGGGTCCTATTACCCCACGAACCTATTTTTAACCATAATAAATACACCCTTTTAACCCATTTTCAGAGCAAGTGCGGTCTCAAGTTTGAGAGGCGCGTGAGTGAGGCAAAATTAACCCCTAAACCAGTGTTTTAGTGTCACGTGGCATCACCAATTTAAAATTTCTTTTCTTTATTAAATAGACCACTTTTCATCTTCCACAAACATCTATTGATGGCCGTTGAAGAGCTCTCCATGTCCATCCAAAGAAAAAGTTATCTTCTGTCAATCCAATAATTTGATGGTGAGATTCCATATGAACTTCTGGAGTTTGGCGAGTTCTCAAAAAATCCTTTTTCTACATCAATTAAAAAAATTCGTTTACAAATTCAGTGCTTCTTCCTCTAAGTACCCAACATTCCGATTAGTTAATTTTAGGAACGCCAAATAGGAATGAGTTAAAAAAATAAAACTTGAACTGCAAAGACTAACACACTTCGTACCATTTAGAGTTTCATAACTGATAGATTGATGAAGGTCATGAGATGTCATTTGAGTTGCCACTATGAAGTTCTTCAATGGTGGAGTTTCTTCTATCGACCACTGTTAAAGTTCTACGAACATCTACAATGGAATTTCAAAACTTTTTGCAGTAATTGAGATCAAGATTTATTTACAAAATGTTTAAGATAAAAAATGAAATCTGTCATATTTTGAGCGGGTATGGATTTTACCCAACCCGTTATTAAAGGACCAGGAAAAAATAAAGTTCAATTATTTTGGTTGGGGGTGAGACACGGTCACTCACAATGAGACTGCAGGTGCTGTTAAAAAGGTGTATTTATCATGGTTAAAAATAGTTTCGTGGGTAATAGGACCCCCACAAACTTAAGGTGTCTACTTCAAAAAAGGATATAAGTTCCATGGGTATGATGTATTTTCTCTTTAATATCCTTACACTTACATTCAAAATGGATTTAATATTTGTATAGTTAAAATATAAATTAAGGTACTTTTGATACTATTTATATAATAGGTATTTTATATTAAACATGTATACATGTTTCTCTATGATGTAAAAGAATACAATATTTCTGTAAAATGTTTTTTATAAAACATTCCACATAAATTTTATATTTGAGTTAGATATATTTATCTACCTATAATAATTTACACGTTTGTCTTCCTGAAAAAGATAATGCAAAAGAAAAACAAACTCCTAATTGTGTTTGAATACAAACCAATTAAATTAGTATTATATGTGGTATTAATTGGTTATGTGGTCTTTTCTCTTAGAGATATCGCTAGTGAAATTTACTTCAACATTTATTGTGTGGCATTTTTTTAAGTCATTAGGGCATTAAATATTTATAAAAATGGTGAAAAAAAGTGTACAAGTATGATATTATGATTGATTATAATGTAACTTTACATTTAAGGTCTTTCCACTGATAATACGATACATGTTTTATTATTTAATGATTAATTACATTATTTATAATATTATAATTTAGTATAGGGGTAAAATTGAAATCTAATTTTGCATTTTTAATCTTCCTACTTTGGGCACGTGCAACCTCCATAACAATAAATATGAATTATTAAAAGTGACCTAAAAGATTACACACAACCACAGAAGAAGTTTTCTAGAAGATTCAGAGCTATGGAAAAAAAAAGTTTCTAATTACAAGTCAGTGAATAACCAGCTTGACCAGCCTGGGCGATACAGAAACATCTTAGATATGAATGCATTACTAGATGGCTTTGCTGTAAATTTTGTCAATGATCCTGTTTGGGTGATAAAAAATAGTTCCCGTTGAGACTAAGGTCAATACATTGGTGCCATTTATGAACGAGGACTAATCGGAACATACCAGAGCTGGTAATTACTGTGCTACCTTCACATTTCCCCCCTAACCCCAGTAAATGGCAGCATTATGATTTTAGGTCGACTATAGCTATGTGCACCAAACTAGTACTATTGACAGACTTAGATGTACATTTCAGCACATACGCTCTGTATTCAGAAGATGAAAATTAACTAATGCCAGTAAATGACACTATTTGTTGATGTATATATTTATGGGAGAAGGCACAAGTACCACCTCTAGACTATGATGAAATTTCACATACACATCTTAATTAAATTAAGGTCCTAGTACCCCTGAACTCATTTTATATATAATATTATACACCTTTGACTTATGTGGCACACCTCGTGACTCCACGTAGTTGAGGCACGTGGGAGATATTTGGATGCCAAAATAAGCCAAAAAGGTGTACAAAATTACAAAAAAAAATGAGTTCTGGTGTAATAGGACCTTAGTTTTGTCAAGGTGTATTTCTGAGATTTTGGTAGCCTAGGGAGGCACTTCTACCTTTTCCTAACATATGATTATTTGTTGAAAGTTGAAACTATAGCTCCACTAATTGAACAAAAAGGAACAAACACTTCTTTGGAACATATTCAATTTGCTAAAATGACTAGTGATGACGAGCACAAGAGACGGAAGGAAGGTTGCAGTGAGAAGGAAGGCGGACAGCAACACGAACAGTGTTGCAGATGCACTCATGATCCAGTGATTGGAGGGAAGCACAACACTCTTTGGTAGGAGTCGTATTTGATGTTTCTGGTAATACAAATGGGGAGCAGACGTTCAGGTTCCTAAGGGATGCCAAGCATGTCTGTGGCTGAGCCTGAGATGCAATCACTTGGCTTTACAGCAATACAGTTATAAGGATACTCAAAAGCACTAGGGAAAGAAATGATTTCAGATCTGCCATAATATGATTGTTTTCAGTTTATGCAGCTGAGTTGTTTGTTCTTGTTAATTAGGATTCTGTATATTTATATATAGTAAGCAAAAATGTGGAGTATATGAATATCAACCTATGTGCATGAAGCACCTAATACAATGTTTTGTGCCACTCAGCTTTATTGTCTTTTAATTTGGCCCTGCAATTTTTAGTTAGACCATAGTATCAATTGGTCTAATATGGTTATTATGCAAGGAACTCATTTTCCCTAAGTTTTGACCTAACTAATACAAAAAGTAAAAAGAATTAACTTAAGTACAAAATCTTAAAAGTTGACTAAAATGGTGCAAACATGTTTCTCAGTAACGTCTTACTGAATATTTTGATTTGAAGAGATCAGATAAAGTTAGCACAGAACTCATGACTTCATTGGAATGGCAGAAGAATCACTAAAACCCTAGAGTTTACAATTTGCAAGTAATAGTACTACTACTACAATTTAACAAGTGAAAGAATACAAGAAAGAGAGGATGAACAACGTCAAAAAAGAAAGATTACAACAACGATGGTTTAAGTAGTTTTAGATGGTTGAGTAGCTGGAGCTGTCGAGTATGTCTTTACTGCAAAGAAAAGCTTCTCCCTCTCCAATGGACCATCTTCATGATCAACAATTTGACTATCCCAGTTCAATCCATCTGCTATCCTTTTCACTCTGATCAATATATCCACGTCGTCTCGGATTATTACACTTCCCTCTGGCCTTAATATCCTATCCAATTCTAGCATAATTTCTTCCATTTCACATCTGTTAAACAATCAACACAAAAATATTTTTGAGACTTCCATATCCAAGAAGGTAAAAGAACATGATCTTTTGGAGATCATAATTTACCTGTTTTCGTAGAGGGTAAATACGGAATCAGCATGAATGAGATCATATGTTCTTGGGTATGTTGACATCGCCTCGCACCTACAGAAAAAAAGTTAATAAATATCACAAAAGCAAAACTACTAATGCTGAAATGGATAATATGAGTAATTCAGAGCTGAGTGCTGAAATGTATATCTAACTCTGTCAATATTACTAGTTTTTCGCGGACATAGCTAAAGTCGACCTAATATCATAATGCTGCCACTACTTACTGGGGTTAGGGGGGAAATATGAAGGAAACATAGTAATTACCAGCTTTGGTATGTTCCAATTAGTCCTCGTTCATAAATGGCACCAAGTGTATTGACCTTAGCCTCAACCGGAACTATATTCATCACCCAAACAGGATCATTGACCAAATTTGCAGCAAAGCCACCTAGGAATGCATTCATATCTAAGATGTTTCTGTATCGTCCAGGTTGGTCAAGCTGGTTATTCACTGACTTGTAATAAGAAACTCTTCTTTTCCATAGCTCTGAATCCTTCTGGAAAACTTCTTCTGTGACACCATCTACAGTTCCCCTGCTTATCCTCGGAGGTATTGCGTGTAATCTTTTAGGCCACTTCTCCAATTGTCCACCGGCCAGCTCGTCTTCACTTGCAACTTCTGGCATGGGAGTTAAGCAAGTTCCAATCTTTGTATACCTGCAAATATCAAATCGACATGAAGTAATCAGTTCTAAGAGAATTCGGATTGTAGGATAATACCAAATGTGACAATAAATCGAAATGAGGACGAACCAGGCTCTATCAGGATCTTGGGTAGGACACATTGGTGGATTTTTGTTTCTCTTTCGAAATTCGATACACTTTATATGATTGAACGGCTTCTGCCATATTGCAATATCATCCTTCTCAACAAACTTTTTCCAGCAGAGTCTCTTAGCTACTTGCTCAATTTTATTTTGTTCAGCATATAGGTCTTCCCTGGTTCTTTCCCAGCCTTTCCAATGTCTTTTCCAGTTTATCGGCGGGCCAGAGAGGATCCAAAATCCACCAGGTCTAAGGACTCTATCAACTTCAATCAAATACGTGCCATCATACTCGCCCCATGGAATTAGACAACGAGAGCAATGTGCCATGTCAAAAGCTCTAGATGGATATGGAAGCCTCTTGGAAGCAATAACTCCAATGAGAGCAGGTACTCCTCGCTCGAGAGCAAATTGAACTTGTGCTTCATGTGAATCCCTAGGTGCAAATGACATGGCTATGATATTTCGCGACAAAAGATAAGCTCCCCAACTCGCAACCTGCATATATTTTTAATGTTTCAATACAATTGCAAATATATTATCTTGCTCAACATCATTTCCCTCTGCTTAATGCAGCAAACTATGTTAAAAATAGAAGTTTATATATATATAAATAAGATTCGTTTTGTAGTAGAATTGTAGTAAAAGTTGTGTTATTAGCTGCTGAAAGATTCACAGAAGAAAATGAGATATCATGCATGGAGTGCCAGGTGTAGAATGAAGAAAATTCAGGTCAGCAAAAAAAAAAGCTGCTTTGATTCCTCATGGAGAAAAGAGCTTTTGTCTAGATTCTAAGTACACCTCACTGGCCTATTTCTAATCCAATCTTAGCAAGGAACATAATTTTCCTAATTATTCCTACACATAATTCAATCCCTCTTAAATCACTCTTTCACATTAATAGATCCCATTCATCATCAATGCTTAATCTAAATTTGTCCCACCCACTTCCTTTTACATTTTTAATGATTGTGGTCATATTTCAGCCACATCGACTAATTCTACAGGATATTTGTCACCTTCCACTAACAATAGATATGAGGTAATTTTGTCTTCCAAGAATATGATACATTAGAAAATGATGAATTCTTGTCTGAACTACTTCATTGACCACCAGACCACACCTAGGTGCAAATTTGGTTTTGCAGATCTATAAATAAAAGTATTACTATCATGGAGTAAATATTTCTATCAGAAGTTGATTATTTTGTTCTTCATTTTCTGGGGACTAAAGAATCAAAGAAATGCAATACTGAATTTGTAAAACAAAGAATATTTTGAAGCAAGAAGGTAAAATTTACCCCACAGCCAGTATCAATGGCGGTTCGAATGGAGCCATCTTTAAGATTGATCAATTTTGCAATGTCATCAATGTAAGCATCAGCACCATTAGGGAACATAGTTCCACCACCAGGAAATCTGAATTTATCACCTTCATATCTAATCCAATTTTGAACAGCTTTTTCTACTGTCAATTCTTTATGTGGAACATTAGCATACCATGCAACATCTCTACTAACAGGCCATTTAAATGGATTCATGTAACCGTAAGGTGCAGGTATACGGCATTTCAAAACTTCATTCTTTTCAGGGCAATGCCTTTCTCTGTAAATTAATCTTCTTCTGTTGAATTTCAATGATCTTTCAGGGTCTTCACATGGGGTATACTCACTGTACTTGATGTCGCAAACAGGGTAAGTCTTGATTGCGTCATCAGGTGCAGTAATAGCTGTTCCGCCGTCTGCGGCGGAGTGATGGGTGGTGAAGTCTAGTTTTTTGGTGGTGGTAGTTGAAGATGAAGGAGATGTGGAGGTGTTTTTAGAAGGGAAACAGGGGAGGGAAGTAGTGGTGATGACGACACTGCTGCTGCCGGCACCGGCGCCGGTGGTGGTGCTGTGCCATAAACCGGTGAAGTAAAAAGCAGAGCAGAGAAAAGTGATGGCAATTAATGAGTAAAGATTGGGTTTTTTCAAAGGTAAAGAAGAATGGTGGGAAGTTGGAGTGGGTTTGGAGGTTGGAGTATAGTAAGAGGTTGGATTAGAACCCGCCATGAATAGAGAAACAGCTCTGTTTCCTACTCTGTTTCAAGGGTGAGTTTTGCCTTGAGGAGGTGTTTATAGAAGAAAGTGAGGAAGGGGGTGGTGACAGGTAGCTGCGGAGCTAGAATTTTCATGAAAAGGGTTCGAAGTAAAAATAAGAACTAGTGGATTCTAACATGCACAAATAATATTAACTAGGTATAGAGTAGTATAATTTTTCATCAAAAAAGATTTGGATAAACTCCCGACCACAAGTTGCTCCGCCCCAGTGAGGGTTGTGAAAAAATATTATTCTTTGTTAATAAGGTAAAAATTCAGATAGTCGAAAAACTATTTAGATACCTAATTTGGCGGAGAATTAGATTTGAGAAGGGTTGGATGAAAAATAGGTGAGTTGTCAAGTTGTGTTTAGGGAGATGTGATGGGAGTAGTTTACTATGTGCATGGTTTAGTAGATTACTAATTAGTTTTAATTATTAAATACTAGTTGGACATGTGAGAAGGTGCTAGTTTTACAATGTGCAAATTAAGAAGAATATTACTATTATTACCATATTATATTTGTTAAGTTGGCAAGTTTTATATGTATAGAGAGCATTTTGTTTGGTTAATTACTAAGTGGGAATTAAGAACGAGAAAAGGAAGATTACAAATGTATTTTTCTATGTGAAAGAAAATATTTACTCAATTATATGTAAGAGAATTTTAAACTTGATTTTTTGAATTTTTTGGGAATATCTTTATGAAGTTGTGGTTAAAAATTGAATTGGAAGGTTTAACTAATTTCAATTGACGTTTTAAGATAGAAGTTTATAGGAAACAAAATAATTTTTTTTATCATCAAAATAATTTTTTTATCATTAAAAATTGAATTGGAAGGTTTTGACTCATTAAAATTGTTGAAGTAAGATATGTTTTGTAAGTTTTTGGCAGATCTGCTTCTGCATTTTTGTCTTTAAGTGACAGTAAAAAATGTGTTTCCAAGATTAAGAAAATCCAATTGAACAGGTTTTACTAGTTTGTGTAACATGGTTCTACTCATTAACAGCTAGGGGCAAGCTACCACTAATTGGGTTTAATTTATATGAGTTTATAATTAACTTGTATTTTATGCAGTTATAGTATAATTTTATTTTATTTTTTATTTTTACAATCAGCTTGGTTATAATCAATACAAAATGTCATTTATAAAACTTAAGTTTCAGACTTCTATTAAGGAAATATTTTCCTATTTTAAAAGAAATGTTTCCTAAAAAAAGGAGAGTTTTCAAGAAATTTAATCAATTAAATGTGAAAAAATTAAAAATCTCCTGATCGACCTTAATAAAAAATTGGAGCCTAACTATCAAACGTGAAGACAACGGAGGGCTTAGAACGAAGTTATTTAAAATCCCAACGAGGACTAGACTACAAAATAGGGGGCATAAATTTTGAGGATTACTACGATTGTCCTTGTTATTTAATCAACTTTTTAGTTCAATCGAATAAAATGACTTCATTGATTTAATTAAAATTCATATACAGATCTACATAAAAAGACTCATATAAAAAAAGTACTAACGTCTAACAATATTCATCTTAACTTATACGTTGAAAAAGCCAAATCACACAATATATTTTAGAATAGGAGGAAATATATACTCCCTCGTCCTTATTTATTTGTTTATTTTTACTTGACACACTTATTAAAAAAATAATTGATATAGTGAGTTACCATTTTATTCCTATTAATTCATACGATTTTAAACTTAATCACTCATTAAAATGTTCTACCTTTTTCAAAAGTATTAACTCTCTAAATAAATTAAGGGTACAATAGGGGATACAATAGGTAAAAAAAAAAAATTATTTCTTCTTAATTTGTCAAAAATGACAAATAAAGGGTGTGTTTGGTATGAAGGAAAAATATTTTCCATGGAAAATGTTTTCCTAGAAAACAAGTAAATTTATGACTTATTTTCTCATGTTTGGTTGGTGAGTAGAAAATATTTTTAGAAAATGATTTTTAGTGTTTAATTTATGAATGAAAAATATTTTGAAGAAATATCTTTTATTTTCACTAGAGTAGAAAATAATTTTTGAAATTGAAAAAAAATAAAATTGGGTGGGGTGGGGTGGGGTGGGGGCGAGGGGGCTTGTAGGGGTGCTGGCAGGATTGGGGGATAGGGGGTGAAAAATTAAAATTAAAGTTGAAAATATTTTTAAAAATAAAATTAGTTTTTTTGGATGTGGGGTGGGGGTTTGGTAAGGGGTGGTAGGAGACTGGTGGGGTGGGTCGGGGTGAAAAAACAAATTTTTGTAGTTGAAATTTTTTTTTAAGAACAAAATGAATTTATTTTGGGAGGTGGAGTGGGTGTGTGGGTGAAAAAATAAAAATTTAAAATCGAAAATATTTTTTAAAAACAAACTTAAATTTTTTTTTTTGGGAGGAGGGGCGGGGGTAGGGGTGAAACAACAAAAATTTGAAGTTGAATTTTTAAAAAAATACAAACTTAAATATTTTTTTTGGGAGGGGGGTGGGGTGGGGTAGGTGTTGGGGGGTGGGGGGAGGGGTCGAGGTTGGGGTAAAAAAATAAAATTTTGAAATTAAAAATATTTTTTAAAACAAACTTAAATATTATTATTTTTTGGGGGTGGTGGTGGGGGTGGGGGTGGGGGAAGAGGGGTATGGGTGAAATTTTGAATTTGAAAAATATTTTTTAAAACAAAATTAATTTTTTGGGTGTGTGTGTGAGGGGGGGCCTGCTGGGGTGGTAGGGCGTGGAGGCTAGGGGTGAAAAAAAATAAAAAATTGAAATTGAAAATACTTTTTAAAAACAAACTTAAAATTTATTTTGAGAGTTGGGGTGGGGTAGGGGTGGGGTGGGTGGGGAGGTTAGGAGTGTACAAAATCGAAACGAAAATCGAATCAAACGTAAATCGAGTCAAATTGAAAAAAAATCGACTAGTGATTTGGTTTGACTTGGTTTGGTGTTGAAAAAATATCTAACTATATTTGGGTTGGGTTGGTTTCAACTAAAAAAAACAACCCGAGACCAAATCAATCCGGCATTATATATATAATTTTAAAATTTTATTTTATATGTAAAAATAATTACTTTGATATAATTTTTAAATATCTCTTAAACTTCATAGTTTTTATCTTTTAATATAATAATTTCATATTTGGAAGTTAGAATTCTTAATGATCTAATAAGATTATAGTCTATACATGTTGGTATTATAATAAAGTTTAAATAAAATCAAATTAATACTAATGCAAAAATGAAAATCAATTCAACACTAAGAATGACAATAATATTGAATATTTGTTTTTTAGTTTTACATAAATTTGGACAATTACAATACATGATCTAATTTTACTTTCTTTTAATATTTAGTCATGTAACTAATACTTGCTAAACTTATTTTAGCATGATTTAGTACTTTAAATTATGATCAATTTCATTATAACTTATTATTTTGCAATATTTGTTTTACGCGATTTTTTTTTTGGATATTTTAGTATCATTAATTATATCATATTTTTTGTTATTTTCTTGAGAAATAACTTAGATAGTTGCATTTTTGTAGGACAAAAGAAATATTTGAAGTACAAGTAAATTATATGTTTTTATGAATACTTTATCGAAAAAAACTCGAAAATCCGAAATAACCCGAAGTTGAAAAACCCGAGTTTTATTGGTTTGGTTTGATTTATAAATTCAAAAATCCAACAAAAATGATTTGCTTTGATATTTGAAAAACCCGAACGAACCCGGTCATGTACTTCCCTAGGGGAGGTCGACGGTAGAGGTGAAAAAAATAAAAATTTGAAGTCAAAAATATTTTTTAAAAACAAACTTAAAATATATTTTGGGAGTTGGGGTGGGGTGTGGGTGGGTTGGGTGAGGAGGTCGAGGGTAGGGGTGAAAAATTAAAATTTTGAAGTCAAAATATTTTTTTTAAAACAAACTTAATTTTTTAGAAATTGATGGTTTTAAAAAAAATGTAATTTGAAGTTGGATGACAGTTTTGGAAAACGTTTTCCTTAACTTTTGAAGGAAAGTCATTTTCCTTAATTTGAAAGAAAATGAATTGATTTAAAAATTATTTTCCAAAACTTTTGTCCCAACCAAAATGAAAAAATTGCAAAACATTTATCATACCAAACACACCCAAAAAGTCAAAATTAAACAGAGGGGATTTGTTTGCATATGCTAATTGTGTATGCCCACTTTAATTTAAAGAAATTAACGGTTAATAACACGCGAGTATGGTTATGATTAATTTTTTTCAAATGGTAAGTTGGTAACAAATAAAATTTATAAAAATCTTTGTTTCAAATTTTAAATTTAAATTGAAGAAAAATGAAGAGTTCATAAACAAGCAAATAAATTAAGGAAAAAGGCTCTCAATTGATAACAATTGAAACCTTAACCAACTAATTATCTTGGCGAAGATGGCGGTAATAGTCATTGGATGATTCAAGAAGAAATTAGTGTACGATGAAGTTGTCGACTAGTCATTAATTTTCATAGCAAACATATAACAATATTTTTTCTTTTTGTTTGTTTCATCATAACTAATATTTCAGATAATCAATAATATTAATATATTTTTATCACTTTACCCCATAATCATTAATGTCTCCTTAATTAAGTTAAATTCCATTATTATGAAGAAAAAACAGACAAAGGTAACATTTACCTAAAATAGATTTTCATTTTTACTTGTCATTTTTTGACCTATCAAAAAAAGATGATATTTTTTTCATGTATTATCCTTAGCATTAAATAATTATTTTTAAGACATTATTTAATATGAAATAGTTTGATAAAATATTTTTATCAGTAATTATTTTCTTAGTAGGTGTCAAATCAAGTTGTGACCAATAAAAATGTAGGAGGAAATATCAAATATTTTAATTAATACTGAGGGAGTAGAAAAATAGGAATAAATGCTTTACTAGGCATATAATCAATGCCATTCTGGTCAGATTAACTCCAATTTAAGCTTCAATGCTAATAATCTGGTCAGATTAGTAGTAAATATATAGGTTTATCCAGTTAATGATGCACATTTCAAGCTCTCTCGTCCTTTTCAAGATTTTGTCTATCTCAAGGAAAAGCTTTTAAATATACTATTCATACTGATTTGATATAATATTTTAAATAAATTTTATTTTATTAAGATTAACTTTATTAATTTTGTTTTAAAATTTTAAATTTGACTAATATTATTTATATAGTTATTTATAACAAGACATAATGAAAAGTAAATGATAAATTTTTTTAATTCATTAAAATGGACAAATAAAAAGAGACATTGTATCGTTATGAGTATTATCTAATCTATTATTTGGCTGAAATTGAGGAGCATGTCGATCACTAAATACGTCCTTGTATTATCAGTTATCACCTAGTTGCAGATTATTAATTTTTTCTATCCAATCTCTCGACCTTTTTTAAATAAATAAACAAATTTTTGAACTACTGCGAAAATTGCCATTTGGTGAAGTGATTATCAAAATTGGAAAACTACATGGTAATTACGGTAAAATATGCTACATAGATGATAGATATATAATGATAGTTTGATAAAATTATTTTTTTATTTTTTTTTTATTTGTCACTTACTTTAAACACACCTTGATATATTAATTGTTACTTTTGACATATCAAAAAAAGATAAAACAAAATTATATTTTACTTCAATTCACGGAGAGGCATATCTAGAGGAGGTTTTATGGGTTCACGTGAACCCATGTCCCCCTCTTTAGATTCTATATAGTAGTGTTATATTATTAAAAAATATCTTTCGACACCTCATGTAGGATTCTGTTGTGTCATTTTGACACTTTTTGCTGACATGTCAAAGTGAGTGTGTTACACTCAATAATAGCGCGTGAAAGGCTAAATTTAGCCATTTTTAATTTTATCATCTCATCTTCTTCTCCATTTTTCAAGCCACCACCCCCTATTTTTTTCAAGCTTAAATTCCTTCAATAGTGTTCAATTTTTTTTTATTCAAATTCTTTTTTAAGTCATTTTCTTCTTCTTCATTGTATTACTTATCTAAATCTACCATCACCTCCCTCCACTTTTTGCCGGAAAAATGAATATCGACACCCACTTTCATATTCATTCTCTCCTTCTTTCTTCCTCTCTCTCTTTTCTTTCCAAAAAACAATACTAAAAAGAAAGAAGATGAATAAATATGAAAAATTGTAAAAGAAAAGATTTTTTTTTTGTAAAAGCACAAAAGAGATTTTGAGTGAAATGAAATAAGAGATTCTCTTAGAATAATATTTTTAATTTATTTACTAAATAGATTTTATAATTATTTTTAACTGAAAATAACACATGTAATTATTTAATTTATTGTTTGTCACGTCATCAACGAGTGTATTACACTCTCCTTTAGTTTTTTTGTTTATTGTCAGAAAAGTGCCAAAATGACACAACATAATCCTACATTAGATGTCTAAAATGAACATCGCATAAATGAGATGTCTAAGTGAAATTGGTGTCAAGTTTAGGGGGTCACTGATAGGTTTAAAATAGCATATAATAATGTGATGATGATGATTGGGTGTACCGCTCTAAGCAAAGACAGAAATTTAAATCTTATATCAATATTATTTTTGTATGTAACATCCCTCCAAGCGATTATCGATAACACTTTCGGCGTTTCAATCATTTTTTCTTTTTATTTTTGTTTTAAATCTTTCAATATTTTCAAGAGTGTAATATTGGAAATTCCTAAAAAAATGAGTATGGTAAAAAAAAATTACAATTAAATCAAATGTGCATATTAAAATTCAAATATAGTAGTATTATATTTGTGGACCTATAATTTTTAAAATTTAACAGTTCAATGTTAAGAACGTAAATATCAAACGGATCAAATTTATATCTTAAATGTATCTCTTTGTAATAGTGCACCCATCTCTTCGAAATTCTGAATACACCTCCAATTATTCATATACTAGACTTTATAATTAGTTTCAGTATTATTATATCAAATATATTTGTTTGTATGTAATATGGATTACATATTTATGTCAATGTATCAAGTTTATTTAATATTTCAGATGTTATTTATTTTGTATCAATGTACTATGTGTCTTGCAACTTATTATAAATTTGTATCAAAGTATTCTAGTCTATTAG
Source organism: Solanum sitiens (assembly GCA_016801875.1). NCBI lineage: Eukaryota > Viridiplantae > Streptophyta > Magnoliopsida > Solanales > Solanaceae > Solanum > Solanum sitiens. Next base: position 854,600 of record JABWTJ010000302.1, read on the forward strand.
TTTCTTATTTTACATTTGTATTATGTATTTGAGTATATTTTTGTTCACTGTTATATAATTGTATCAATGTATTTTATGACCACTTGATGAAATACGGAGGAAATGAGGTAAATGACTAATGGTACTGGAAGGATTCCTCTTTGGATATGTAATACGTATTGTAGTCAATATTTTCCTAATTAATTTATTTTCTTTTATGGTTCATATTTTAAATCGTGTTCATCCCTGTTACAATTGAATGAATTGAGTTGTCAACATGTAAGGAAGCGTAAGAAATGCAGTGAATTTCCAACATCTTGCAGGAAAAAAATATGTAATATATAGATTTTTCAGTCTGATTAAAGACAAAGAAATTTTCATAATTTCAATACCCATAGTGTATTCATTATCAAAATGCATTTATATCAATGTTATACCAATATATTCAAGTGAATTTTTTTTTATAACAAAAACAAATCTATATCAATATTGTATAAGTAATAATAGTGATACAACAAAATCACTAAAGAAGTAGAAAAAATCTTGTAGTGCTATTCCTGCGTTTATTATGGGAAACATGTGAGATTTCATAGTTTCATGCAGTGATGGAAGATTTAGATATTATCCTAATTTATTTTAAATAAATTAAAAAATATTGCTGCACAAGTAATGCACTGTATTAAATATTATATTTGTATTCAAAGTAACTGTTTAAATATAACATATGTATACTAGAATACAACCACTAAACAAGGTAAATACACAGAAAATAAATCATATGATTATCAAATAATTTTTATGCTTCATATATATACTTTATTAAATTATATACTTTTTAAAAAATTTACTGCGAGTATTGATTTTTATAAAATTATCACTTGACTTAATATAATTATCAGATGTTCTTCTCATTATTATAAAGTTGTTATAAATCTATTGAATAGTAGATTGTCCATTTACTTTCTTCATAAACTTATCCTTATAATGTATCTACATTTTCAAGGTGACATGAACCTTTGTAGATAACTATGTACTTATAAATTGACATTTCTCATGGTGACCTTTTGGAGTGATATTTTAATATTATAAATAGAAATATCACTCACCATTTGGAATATACACTTGAATAGAAGAAAAGTCTTCTCTCTTCCATCCTACTTCTCTTGTCTTCTTCTCTTTATATTATATTCTGAGCTTTGATTTTATAACACGTTATCAACAGAATTGTCCCTAGTTTCAATTTTGTTCACCATGTCATCCAAGTTGAGTTTTATACCAACGATTTGATGGTGATGATCAAAAGGACGAGAAAATAGTTGTTGGTCAAGTTTATCCAACAAAACAAAGAAAAAAGAAATCAACAAATATGATGTTACTCCAAATCTGGACATGTGTTATGTGTTGTTTTATTAAGATAATGGAGTAAAAAGGTATATTTTATTTGCATATTAAGTTTTACTTTATTCAATGAGTTAGTTTAATCTTGCAGATGAATCGCCGATAAGAAATTAAATCACTATGCAAGATTAGATACACCTATACTCATGTGGCAAATGGCGGACGGGACAAAATTGTGAAATCCAAAAAAAAAAATTCTTTCACGTATCGTTGAAATTTAATTCACTTATTTATATACAACAATAAAAGGAAAATAATTTTAAAGACTCATGTTTGAGTTCTATTTACGTTGGCTTATATGTCATTGATTGAAGGGTAAGACGATAGATTCAAGTCACATAGCACCAAAAGGATAAGACATCAGGTTAAAGTTCGAATTCACATAATATTTGAGGATAAGACGGTAGATTCAAGTTTTATCGCACCAAGAGGATAAGAAACCAATTTGAATTTTGATGAACCATGATGATAATGTTTTGGGTTCGAGTCACATATAATTATGGCCTAACATGCCTTATATGGATAAGATATTGAGTTTTGAGTCAGTGCACCATAGTGATGATATAATGATGACTAAGGCTTTGATGAAAAGTCATGGAATTCATCATATTGAATTTGTTCCATTCCTTGAAAAGAATGTGGTAGCAACATATGATAACTTTGAAATCCGCATGTTGACTTGCTCTATTCAATCATATGAATGTGGTAGCAGAATAATTTACGATATGAATAAGGGCGTGGAGGGACGAATTATAATAGTCATCATTGTGGTAATTATAAAAGGAAGAACACTATGGGTTCTCCAAATAGTCCTTCAAAATGTGAAAGTAATTTTTATCATTAAAATGGTATGAAAGGTCATTGGACTTGTGATTGTTCTCGATCCAATAATTTGACAAGTTCATAAATTCTTCATCAAAAGAAAAGAAGATAAAGTGATGATACACTTGATCTTTCAAAGTGATGGAGGTGTGTCATGTAAATATGATGAATTTCAAAGGCATAATAAATTGCTTAATTATAATGCAAATTTATGAAACATATATAAATTATTAGTCCATTCCAGGAAGAGAATGCGACTTGTGATGAGTATAATGAATGCTCGACCATTCTATAAGAGAATGGGCCAAGATGTGATAAAATCATTATGGGTTGAATATATACCACAACTCACCTCTATGGGAGGTTTAAGAAAAAATGATATATGCGACAACTCACCTCTACGGAATATTTGAGAGAAATAAATGAATTTTATTTGGCAAGAATGATCAATGTTGGTGTACGTTTATACGTCATTATGGTATGTTCATTGTGACTGCCGAAAAGACAAAAGAAAAAAATAATTCTTGCCTATAAAGGTAGTGGTCAAGACCAAAATAATATTGTTGTGTGGCAATACAATTTTTTTATTGGTTGTGTACCCTATGGTATGAAAAAAGTAAAACAAGAAATATATCTTGCTCGGAATAATTTTGACCATGACAATAATAATATGATTTTCTCCTTTAAGGAGATGTTCACCATATGGATGGTGTCATAAAAAATATGATAGTACACAAAATTAATTGCAAGCTCTAACAAGTTGTGTTATCATCAGAGCAATAATATTGGGGTTGTAGTAAGTCTCAAGAGAAACTTTTCAAGTTTCGGATGAATTGAAAATAAATTTTGAGACTATAAATTATGAAAAGATTTAATAACTTTAAATCATTACAATCGAAGCAGGTTATAAATATTTATGTAAAAGATTATCCATTTTTTTCCTCTAGTTTGTTTCACACAAACATGGGCATGCTGATAATACACATGCAAAAGTAAACTGTAAGTGTATTGTAATAAAAATCAGTTGACATGATCAGTTGATCATTCTAGTTTAAATGTGATGCAATGTAATTGAGAATTCATGTGAATTATATGATGAAATAATAAAAGATTCTTCAAGAACTCTCTTGTGTTGCTTGTTCTCTTGATAAAATGATCATTGTACCAGCTTAGCTTAGGATTTTAATCTCCTGAAATTTTTGGAACATATAAAAAGGTGAATATGTGTTCATTCACTTGCCATGTGAAGCATTTGCAACTATATGATAGATGCATCTATGTGATGGTCACATGTGCTTTGTTGTCATCTTACAAATTAGTGTTTGTAACTTGTTTGCTCGACTGTTAAATTAAGAGCACAGTTTCAACTATGAAATTATACTGATAATGCTGATTGATTTAACAAAAATTGTATGCCTCCAATTACAGCTAAACCATGGGTATGAGAGCAAAACTCCCAAATAAAATTTAGTGTGAGATAAATTTATTTAACATGTAGCAACACATGTTGCATTAAGACAATAAGGTTTCCCCCATCATAATTGGTTCAGGGTCAGGAACCAAATAATTTTCTTCTAAAAGGTTGAATGCGTAATTATGATTTTAATTGTTCCACCACGCACAAAGATAAATTCTCAAATAAGGTTGGGCTGAATGTTAGTATCCTAACATTAGGAGGATAGATGATTGACAGCTGAAAATTATTTATGAGGTTAATTATAAATTATCTAGATCCTCGTTAAAAGAAAATGGGGAAAATGCACAAGTACCCCCTCAACCTATGCCCGAAATCCCAGAAACACACTTATACTATACTAAGGTCCTATTACCCCCCTGAACTTATTTTATAAGTAATTTTCTACCCCTTTTCGACCTACATGGCACTAACTTAAAAAAAAAAGTCAACCAGCGTTGGACCCACAAGATAGTGCCACGTAGGTCGAAAATGGGTAAAAAATTATTAATAAAATAAGTTCAGGGGGGTAATAGGACTTTAGTATAGTATAAATGTCTGAGATTTCGGACATAGATTGAGGGGATACTTGTGCATTATCCCAAGAAAATGTGAACTTGAAGTTCAAAGGATAATGCTTTTGCATAATGTTGCAAATCTATTGTCAGATGAATTTACTGACCCTATGTTATAATTCAGCTGCAAATGCTCCAATGAGAAGTCCTTGAAGGACAGAATCTATGATACGCCCAAAACTTAATAGACCGATTGGTTCCAAATATAAAATCTCTTGAAGAAGGAAAGGAGCAAATGATCAATATGGTCATGATAATGAGGAAAATGTTATAAGAGAGAACCACAACATAACACTTCATAAAACCTTGAAAAGGTTCATGTACCTGAAAATGATGAAATATGAAGAGATCTCGATAAGTTATGTCATGTTGAAATCGATATCAAATAACCGTCGACCGTATCTTTGATATAAGGTAGTGCTCAATGAAATAAATTGTGACGAGGATCTTGAATTCAAATATGTCATAGAGCGTGGACAGATAAATGATTGGCCAAGTAAAATGCATAATTTAAGTATATTTTGTTTCACTTAGAGAAGTGATGTTTTGAATTGATAATCCATCAATTAAGGCATAATGTTAGTGGGGTACAAATAAATTATTATGCGGTAGCATAATCGTAAGATATCAAGTACGCTTGTGCCTTGGGGTATAAATGTTTGTCGCAAAATTCTAACATTATTGGAGATGTATTATCCTATGGTGGATGCAATGAGATTTGTTTTGATCTGGCAGTATATGAAAACTTGAATGGATATAATGAATAATTATCATGTCTAGCTAGACAATACTCAAGGTGATATTAAAATCCTTGAAGTAATCGAAGCGTCTGAAGCATATAAAGTTTGAAAAAAACTTTTTCAGTAAAGCTTCAAAAATCCTTATATGGATTGAAATAGTCAAGGAAGAAAAGGGTACAAAAGAATGTTCCTAGTTGTACTTGCATTTTTATGAAAATGTCTTGGTAAGACACAATTTTATGTTGATCTACAGATTGATAATTTGACAAATGAAATATTTGTCTTTCAATTCACATACACAGAAAAATTTTAATGCGATTATTATATGGATAAATTATATTCATTGAGTACCCCAATGATTATGAGATCACTTGACATAAATGATGATTCAGTTTGATCTCAAAAGAAGGATGAAGAGCTTCTTGGTGATGAAACTCCATATCTTAGTGCAATCAAGGAACTAGTGCATCTTGCTAACAATACTATACCAGATATTTGTTTTGTAGTAATTTACTAGCAAAATTCAGGTCCTCCCCAACAAAAGGACATTGAATTGGTGTTGAGCACGTACTTGAATATCCTCGAAGGACCATAGTTATGAATTTATTCTATTTCGAGGAATCCAAGAAAGAATTAATTGATTACGCAGATGCAGAATATTTATCTGGTCCGCATAAAGCTCGATCTCAAGAAAACTATTTGCTTGCATGTGAAGGCACAATAATATCTTTGCGATTAATGAGGCAAATGTTGGAGACCACTTCTTCAAATCATGCAGAAATAAAAGCCCTCCATGAAGCAAGTCGAAAGTGTGTCTGGTTGAGATCAATGATACACCATATCACAAAAATATGTGATTTTTCTTTGAAAAAAAAATGTCAACCACAATGTACGAAGATAATCAAGTGCAAATGAATGTGTCCACAAGATGATTGTTGATGTGAACAAGTTAAATAAGCAAGTTGAATAAGCAATTTACTTGCAATTACGAGGTCATGACGAATAGAATGACATTCAAGAATGTATTCGGCTAAGCTCAAAACCTCGTCATATCCATGAAATCAGACAATGATATATTAGGATGGATTCAACCATGCAATGCGATTTGATCACAAAGACACTGTGAATATCATTATTTGAGAGCTGATGTATAAGATTGGATGACAACATCGCAAGAAATTAAGTGATGTTTTAATTAGGGGGAGTATAATACGCGTTGCACTATTTTTTCCTTGACCGAGGTTTGTCCCACTGGGTTTTCCTGGCAAGATTTTTAATGAGGCAACAAATAGTGCGTATCAAAAGATATGTGTACTCTTTTTCCTTCACTAGAATTTTTTTCCACTGCGTTTTTTCTAATAATATTTTAACGAGACACATTATCTATGGACATCTAAGGGGGAATGTTATAAATCAATTGAACAGTGAATTATCCATTTGCTTTCTTCATGAACTTATCCTTATCATGTAATCACATTTCTAAGATGACATGAACCTTTGTAAATAACTATGTATCTATTAATTGGACATTTATCACGATGATCTTTGGAAGTGATATCTTAATATTATAAATAGAGATATCACCACCATTTGAAATTTACACTTGAATAGAAGAAAAATCTTTTTGTCCATCTTACTTTTCTTGTCTTCTTTTCTTTATATTATATTCTGATCTTTGATTTTATAACATATACTTATTTTGTTCACTTGTGAGTTTGAATTTTTTTATTTTTTATTTTATTATTTATATTTCTTCAATCTAAAATGTATGGACTTTTTACTATATTTATCGCCTAACATTAAATATGTTAGCATTCTACTTCAACTCAAATTTCATATCAATTTATTAAAAGAAGATATTTTTATTACTTTCCTTGTCGTTGATTTATTAAAACACGATACATATTTTTCTTCAAAGCTATATATCCAAATTGAGAAATGTAGTTTGCACTATTGAAATATTCTTTTTTTTTCCGACATCATTTTCTCTCTTCCGGAGTTTTCTTTTCTTTCTTTGTTTTGTTTGTCTTCTATTTTCCTACTTATAAAATTTTATTTTTATGTATATTATTTAAAAAGATAATTATTTAATGTCATATTTAAGGAATTTGTGTATTTGATTACATATTTTTAAATATATGGTATAAATATTAAAAGTGGTATTGTGTGTAATTTTTTAAATTAGAGGTAAATTTAGTATATATGGTAGTAAAGTATGTCTAGTTAGGTAGTTTTTCATTTTATTAATCCCTAAATTATAGTTAATTATTTATGTAAATTCTTCAAATTTAATCATATTTTCACTATCATCCTTTGTGAAATCATATATATACTCTGAATTGGTGCAATTTATCGCCTATTAAATATAATATCACGAAATTAAAAAACCAATTTTAACGGAGAGAGAAATAAATAGTGATGTCAATACGTTTGGTGAGCAGGATAGATCACGGGGAGTGAGACTAATAGGCAAAACAAATATTGCTAGAAACAGTACAATATTTGAATTCTGATAAGTAGGTGTGATATACTAACCCCAATCAGCATCAACGTAACATGTGGATGCAAAAGAATAAAATTAAAAAATATTAACGAAGAAAATATTCTGTAGCTAAATAGCAAAATTCATCACTAATGCTAGTTAGTGATAATCACAGATTACGAATGAAATACAAATATATTATGTTTGTTACAAATAATCTAGCAACATTTTCATATCAAATTCAAGTTTTATTTTGTAGTGACAGTGTCATCAAGAATAAGAGGTCATATGGTAGAGTTAGATAAGAGATAATTTATTATGTATTAATGTTGTGTAACTTTGACATGTGGTATGTAGATATAAAATAAATTATTCATGTATAAAATTACTTCTATAATATGTTTGGCTAATCAATACATGTATAAGTTATCAGGTAACATATGTATTATTTTATGCCGAATAGAAGGTAACATAACTTAGACATGTATAATTGATACATAAATAAAATAATACATAAATTCACTTATAAATTAATTAATCCTTATATTACTAATGTCCATATAATTCTAATCAACTAACGAACGATTCCACACCATAAAAATAATGTCCATTCGTTTGAGGCAGCATGATAGACAACTAGAGAGGAATACATAAATTGAGTCATCTGACAAGAAAATAAAAACACTAACGAGAGAGAGTAAAAGTTAAGTATTGGATTTTCACAAACAAAACAACCCACGATAACGTGTTGGACTGCAGTATATAATGTATATAATAATTTTATTTTGCAGTAAGTTAATAAGGTCTTGAATATATTTAGAAGATTGGCAAAAAGTTAATTATCTTTAGAAGTGAGACAACCATTCTAAGGAAAAACAATGGTTTATTAGTAATCAAGCCAAATAAGTTAGTATTATATTTAAATTATTCAATTTGTCATTATATATGTACGTGAACCTTCAAATCATTTTCTAAGATTAACATAATATAGTTGACATTTGTTTTATTCTTTCATTTGATCAGATCGAACTAGGATATCCAAGTTCTAACAATCATGGACCGAGATCTAATTTAAATTTAAAAAGAAAAATTATCTGATTAGACATATATTCATATTATATCTATTAATTTTATAATTTGTTTTTTTAAAATAGTTATCTACATAGTATTATTTTATTATTTATTAATTATATATATCATATTTGGAGTGAGATAAATTGAGATACATAAATCTTTAAATAACTTAAAATAGAGTTTGGCGAAATGGTACCTTATACTTGTATATGTTTGTATTCTGAATTTTTCAACTTACCACTTTATCATTCAAACCCTTTAACTCAATAAAATTCAATATCTTAAACCTTTCTGACCATTGACCAAACTTATATAACAACTTAATTGTTGAGTTGACATAAGTTCATGATTTCAAGCAAAAAAAGAAAAAGCGTGAAAATAAAAATTTAAACTATAATAATTAAAAAGAAAAAGAAGAATATGTTGGGAATAAATCCGTAACAGAAATAATATTTGCGGTAATAAAGGCAATAAATGCGGAACACAACAATACGGTTAATCAACGAGAATAAAAGAGAAATAATGACACCAAGATTTTACGTGGAAACCCTCCTAAATAAGGGAAAAAATCACGACCCGAGAGGAGCAACGAATATCACTATAGTAAGGATTTTACACTTGTAGATCCGAGCAAAACTCCAAAGATCACTACACACTCAAAAGAAATAACCCTCTTTTGATTTTTCCACCTCACTATAATATCGCTCACACTCTCTATTTTTCTCACAGATTATTTTCCTCTGTGATACCTCACTCTTCTTTTCTCTTCTTTGTAATTTCCTTTTTGGTGTATTTAGAATGAAGAATTGTCCTCCCTTTTATAGAGAACAAATACACTACCCTCCAAATGTGCTATAGAAGAAAAACAATTTTTTCTTCTTCATAGCTTACCTACTCTACCAAACTTTGAAATTGGCAGAAAACAATTTTTTCTTTACCAACTTTGCCAAACTTTGAAATTGAAGAAAAAACAATCTTTTTTTCTTTACCAACTCTGCCAAACTTTGAAATTGGCAGAAAACAATTCAAAGTTTGGTACATGGGGATGGACCCCACAATCTCCCCGTCCAGACCCATTCACCTGAAGGAGGTAGCTCTAGGTTTCTAGCTTGAGTGCATGACGACAAGTTCTTTGCATAGCTCGAACTTGTCTTTTGATACCACCTTGGTCAGCATATCTGAAGGGTTTTCACTAGTAGGGATCTTCATGACCTGCATAGATCCGTCCTCTATCTTTTCACGAATCCAGTGATATCTCACGTCGATATGCTTCGTCCTTGCATGATACATGGTGTTCTTGCTCAAGTCTATTGCACTCTCACTGTCACAATAGACGACATAATCCTTCTGATACAATCCAAGTTCTTGAAGAAATCGTTTCAGCCATACCATCTCTTTGCCAGCTTCAGTAGCTGCAGTGTATTCTGCCTCAGTTGTAGAGAGTGCGACACACTTCTGCAACTTTGACTGCCATGATATAGCTCCCCCTGAAAATGTAAACAAATATCCAGTAGTGGATTTTCTATTATTGAGGTCACCTGCCATATCAGCATCAGTATAGCCCTTCAAGATTGGATCAGATCCTTCAAAGCACAAGCAATCTTTTGTGGTACCTCTTAGGTACCTGAGTATCCACTTAACTGCCTCCCAGTGTTCTTTTCCAGGATTTTCAAGAAATCTGCTAACAAGACCAACTGCATGAGCAATATCAGGTCTTGTACACACCATTGCATACATCAAACTCTCCACTGCTGAAGAATAATGAACTTTAGCCATTCCCTCTTTCTCCTCTTTTGTTGTAGCACACATCTGTTTGCTCAACTTCAGATGACTCGCAAGAGGCGTGCTAACAGGTTTAGCACTCTTCATGTTGAAGCGTTCTAGTACACGTTCAATGTACTTCTCTTGAGATAGCCACAACTTTCTTTTTGTTCGTTCTCGAACAATCTTCATCCCTAGAATTTGTTGTGCTGGGCCCAAGTCTTTCATGTCAAATGACTTGGACAAATCTTTCTTCAACTTTGCAATCAGCTCTTTGTCTTGTCCTACAATTAACATGTCATCCACATACAACAACAAAATAATAAAATTATTGTCAGAAAATCTTTTGAAGTATACACATGGATCAGAATAGGTCTTTGTGTACGTTTGACTTTTCATGAAAGAGTCAAACTTTTTGTACCATTGCCTTGGGGCCTGTTTCAACCCATAAAGACTCTTATTCAATTAGCACACCATGTGTTTCTTTCCAGATACTTCAAATCCCTCTGGTTGCTCCATATAAATCTCTTCTTCCAAATCTCCGTGAAGAAATGCAGTTTTCACGTCCAATTGCTCCACTTCAAGATCTAGACTAGCTGCTATGCTCAAAATAGTTCGAATAGAAGTCATTTTTACAACAGGTGAAAAAATTTCATCAAAATCAATACCTTTCTTTTGTTCGAAGCCTTTTACAACCAATCGACCTTTGTACCCGACCAACTTGCCATTTCCATCTTTCTTAAGTTTAAAGACCCATTTGCACTTAAGCGGTCTTTTGCCTTTTGGAAGTTCAACTAGCTGGTATGTGCAATTTTTCTGTAGAGATCCCATCTCTTCGTGCATGGCTTTCATCCATTGGCTCTTTTCTGGATGAGACAACACCTCCTTAAGATTTTCTGGCTCCCCTTCATCATTGATGAGGACATACTCTGAGGAAGGATATTTGGTTGATTCTACCCTTTGTCTTTCTAATCTCCTCAGAGGTTGAGATTGTTCTTCTTCTTTTGGGTACTCCATTTGCTCGGTATTATCACCAAGTTGCTCCCCCTGCTCAACAATCTCATCAGGTTGCTCTTCATGCTCAGCAACTTCATCGATCGTACTTTCTGCACTTATGGGATGGTTAGAAGAAGAAGGAATGGTAACAAGATTAGGGACTATACCATTCTTTTCTTGGCCTTCTCAGATAGATCATCAGCAGTTCCAACTTCACTTTCTCGAAAGATTACATCTCTGCTTCTGATGACCTTCTTCTTTACAAGATCCCATAGTCTGTACCCGAACTCTTCATCTCCATATCCGATGAATATGCAGGGAACTGATTTATCATCTAGCTTGGTTCTCTGCTCCTTCGGTACATGTGCAAAAGCTTTGCAACCGAACACCTTTAGGTGCGAGTAAGACATCTCTTTGTTGGTCCAAACTCTCTCCGGAATGTCAAACTCCATAGGAACTGATGGACTACGATTGATAAGATAACACGCTGTCCGAACTGCTTCACCCCAGAATGTCTTGGGTAATTTAGCCATTTTGAGCATGCTTCTCACCTTCTCAACAATGGTGCGATTCATTCTTTCAGCTATACCATTGTGTTGTGGGGTTTCAGGAACTGTCTTTTCATGTCTGATTTCATGGTTTGAACAATACTCTTCAAATTCTCTTGAAGTGTACTCACCTCCATTGTCGGTTCGGAGACGTTTTAGCTTTCGACCTGTCTCTCTTTCTATCAGAGCATGAAACTTTTGAAATACTTGAAACACCTGATCTTTGGTTCTCAAGATATAAACCCACAATTTTCGAGAAGTGTCATCAATAAAGGTAACAAAGTATTTATTACCTCCTATCGATTCTATCTCCATTGGACCACAAACATCAGAATATACCAAATCAAGTATATTCGACTTTCTTTCAGATGATGTCTGAAATGAAACTCTATGTTGTTTACCAAATAAACAGTAGTTACAAGGTTTTATCGTTGTACCTTTGGCAAAAGAGATGAGTGATTTTTTGGAAAGAATTTGCAATCCTTTCTCGCTCATATGACCCATTCTTTTATGCCATAAATCTGCAGAATTCTCTTCGTGAGCCGCATTTAATTTATCTTGGCATATTTCTGCATTTGTCCTGTACAACGTGCCACGAGCAACTCCCCTTTGGTGAGTCTCCATTTTTGATTTGCAAAGTAGTTCTCATATCCATCTCGGTCCAAAGCAACTCCCGAGATAAAGTTCATCCGCAAATCAGGTACGTGGCGCACATCTTTCAACACTAATGTGCATCCAACATTTGTTTTTAAGCAAATGTCTCCGATCCCCGCAATCTTTGAGTAACTTGTGTTACCCTTTTTCACATTGCCAAAATCACCGGCTACAGATCTGCAAAACAAATCTCTTACCGGTGTGGCATGGTAAGATGCTGCTGTGTCGACCACCCATTCCGACTCTACACCTGCCAAGTGCATGCATTCTTCTTCCTCATTTATGAAGAGAACAACATTGTCATTATTTTGCACCATGGCAGCTGTGTTGTCATCATTCTTCTGTCCGCTGCTTTCCCCTTTGCCCCTTTTTAGATTTGGACAATCTCTTTTGAAGTGTCCTGGTTGATCGCAATTGTAGCAATTTCTGGCCTTTGATTTTGATCGGACTTTGGACTTTCCACGAACTCCGGATCTACCATAGTTACTTGAGCTCCTTTGGTAACTTCTGCCTCTACTTTCCGTGATGAGAGCCTGTCCGTGATTTTCAGGCCTTTTTCTCATCTTTTCATTAAGCAAAAGGGCTGATGTGACATCCTTCAACTCAATAGAGTCCTTACCATGTAAAATGGTTGTTGCTAAAGTATCGTAGGAAGATGGCAACGAGTTTAGGAGCACTATGACTTTATCTTCATCCTTGATCTTTACTCCGAGGTTTGCTAGCTGCGTGATTAGTCCATTAAGTACATTTAAATGAGACAAAAAATTTGTAACTTCACCCATATGTAGCGCATATAACTGCTTCTTTAGGTACAATTTATTTGTCAGCATTTTGGACATGTATAGATTTTCTAACTTTGTCCAAATACCACATGCACTCTCTTCATCGATGATGTTATTAACTACATCATCTGTTAAGTGCAATCTGATTGCACTGGCAGCCTTTTCATCCATTTCTTCCCAATCATCAAGTTTCATGGATTCGGGCTTTTTGGATTTGCCGCCTAGTGCCTTGTGCAAACCCTGTTGGATGAGCAAGTCTCTCATCCTTCTCTGCCACATTGAGAAACCGCTATCACCGTTGAATTTTTCTACCTCGTACTTTACTCCAGACATTTTGTTTTCCACTGAGTATAGTACAATAAGCTGCAAAAATATTTCTGTAAATGAGCAGAACCTATGCTCTGATACCAATTGATGGGAATAAATCCGTAATAGAAATAATATTTGCGGTAATAAAGGCAATAAATGCGGAACACAACAATACGGTTAATCAACGAGAATAAAAGAGAAATAATGACACCAAGATTTTACGTGGAAACCCTCCTAAATAAGGGAAAAAACCACGACCCAAGAGGAGCAACGAATATCACTATAGTAAGGATTTTACACTTGTAGATCCGAGCAAAACTCCAAAGATCACTACACACTCAAAAGAAAACCCTCTTTTAATTTTTCCACCTCACTATAATATCGCTCACACTCTCTATTTTTCCTCACAGATTATTTTCCTCTGTGATACCTCATCTTCTTTTCTCTCCTTTGTAATTTCCTTTTTGGTGTATTTAGAATGAAGAATTGTCCTCCCTTTTATAGAGAACAAATACACTACCCTCCAAATGTGCTATAGAAGAAAAACAATTTTTTCTTCTTCATAGCTTACCTACTCTACCAAACTTTGAAATTGGCAGAAAACAATTTTTTCTTTACCAACTTTGCCAAACTTTGAAATTGAAGAAAAAAAGTTCTTTTTTTCTTTACCAACTCTGCCAAACTTTGAAATTGACAGAAAACCATTCAAAGTTTGGTACATGGGAATGGACCCCACAGAATACAATAAAAAAAACAAAATAAAAATAAAAATAAAAATAAAATTATTAACTTCAGTCTTTCTTCTTTCCCCCACGCCTCCCCATTTCTTTCACCTTCCCTGATCTTCCCCCACCCAATCCTCCATTCTTTTCGTTTTTCCTTCCTCCATTCCTTTTCGGTTCTTTTTCTTTTTTTCTTTTTTATTTTTCTTTCCAAATTAGATTGAGATCGTGCAAAATATAGAACAAAATGAGCAAAGAAAAATCAAGTAAATTGGTGCAATACCCAAATTCATGGAGGAAGAAGTCTATTTAGTATATATATTTTGAACTCTTTTTTTAAAAAAAAAATTGCTTACAATTTTAGTGCTCCATCTTTAAATTTGTTATTGTTCTTGATTCGTCTTTCTTTTTCATTTTTAGGGTGAGTGACAAAGATTCGATAGTTTTGAAAGGATAAAAGTAATTGTTGAATGTAAATTAGATGAAGTATGTTGGATAAAATTGTGCAGTAATATATTCTCTTTCCATTTCAAAAAGAATGACATAATTTCCTTTTTAGTCTGTTTAAAAAAGAATGACCTCTTTTTTTTTGGTAACATCTTAATTATAGCTTTCCACGTGGTATGTTTAAGACCACAAGATCAAAGGGCAATTTTACACATTTGACCTAACTTTAATTTAGGACCACAAGATTCAAAAGTCTTCTTTATACTCTTAAACTTTGTGCCAAGTCAAATAAGATCATTCTTTATGAAACGAATGGAGTATTGAAAGACTTTAATGGTGATTCATTGACATCTATCAAGAAAAGAGTTTTACATGTGTTGGTCAAGTTATAGAAGATTGAACACGGAGTGAAAAAGAAGAAAAGTATAATTTATTTTTAAAAATTCAATAATAAGTGACATGTCATATAAAACCTGATATGTGTGATGCTGATACGCTCAAATTTACTTCTCGAAAAGAAGTATAAGCGGTCGTATCAAGTAAAGAACCCAACTATGAGGTTGAGGTCGATCCCACGAGAAAAATAATTTAGACTTAACTTTAACCTACTATTACTTTTATTTAGTCAAGTCCTTTCTGAAAAGAAATAACAAAGAGGGGGGTTTTGAATAACAAATGTAATTAGCTAATTCTACGTAAACAAGTGACACGTTCAAAGATTTGATTTTTATCAAGTAATGAAAGTAACTAGGGCTTAAGTGTTCCCCATAGGTTCATAACTCGGTAATTCTAACTATAACAATCCTTTCCTAATATCTTGCATGCAAAGTGGTAAGTTATGTATCCCTAATTCCTTGGTCCGGCAACTAGGAAATTTCACTCTGCACCTTGGTCCGGCTACGTGTGTATGCTTTACTAAACCTTACCTTTACCTCATATTAAGCATCATAATCGATATTTGGCTTAGTTGTTACTTCGCACCAACCAACACTAGCTTATTAGATAGTATATACTAAATCTATGTTGATAATTCTTTTCTTATTATCTACCTTCTTGGTCCGGCAAGTAGCAATAAGGCGAGTTCTAACGTTGGCCACCGTTAAAAGGACTTCTAAATGAAAGAATTTTCAATACATGCAAGACATTATTCGAAAATTGTTATTTTAGTTAGATTTTACCTTGTTATTTACCCATGGTTCCAACAACCCTAGTTATGGAGTTTAGTTACCCATGTTAATAATCACACAATTCATATTAATTAGATAAGAATTCATGCACTTACTTTGATGAGATCGAAGCTAATCTAGAAAATTACTTGAATTAATCAAAAACTTGCAACAAACGATTCCGAAAAATAAAGTAATTTCCAAAATCTCAAACTTCAATACTTAGAACAATAAAACTAAAAAATATCCAAAAGTCTAACCCCAAAAATGAGGTATTTACAGGTATTTATAATACTAGAATCCTAATAAAAAAGGGAAACCTATTTAAGGAAAATCTGTCCAAAAACCGCGTCTGAGTCGACGACTTGGAACGACGGACCGTCGAGGCCATGACGGACCATCAAGGCCCTCCATCGTTCCATACTTAGAATCCTCTGAAGCTGGGTACTGGGGCTACTTTCTGTTGACGTTAACGGATGTGCAGGATGGTCAGTCGTGGCTATGACGGTCCGTCGAGAGCCTCCGTAGCCCCACACTTAGTCAGAATTCTCCACCTTCCTTTGTCAGTTTTCTTCTTCTCACGACGGTGGCCACCTACGGAACGTCGAGGTCACGACGGACCGTCGATGGCTTCGTAGGTTGCCACTTCTGCAACTTTCAGCACAAAACTCTCACGTTCTCCTTCTGGACAGATTTCCTAAAAACAAAGAGAAAATTACATTAAAACTAATACAAAAAGGCATTAGACACACACTAAACTTAAGAAAAAGGCATTGAAAGTACCGTATAACCACGGTACATCAACACCCTCAACTTAAATTCGTTGTTTGTCCTCAAGCGACGCACTATGACTCACCACAAAATCTTTGTACAAGAGTATCCTTATTTTAGCTTTTTGCAATCATCTGGCTATCAATCCCAATTATTTTTTAAATTGAGTTATGCATGTTATCACTATTAGACTTGATCATGTGGATCAAACCATGACACAGACTCACCACTCACAGACACCTATCCTCTTTAATCTCTCACCAAGGTACCAATTTTCCGGTATTGCAATTAGTGTCCTCACTTCAAAACAACATCTTCATTTTTCACACAATGATTATAAGGATTATTTTTCAACACTCGCTCTCAGAACAACTTCACACCTCATTCATACTTATTTCCATAGGCTTGCCCTAATTTTCACTGCTTTAAGTTCACCATAATAGACTCTTAGGATCACGATAGGACTTTCTTAGCTTGTAACTTAGGCTCGGGGTCAGGTTGGATACATTTAGGTGTATTTTTAGTGACTCATTGTCCTCCTTGACATAACGACTAAGCGTCCTACCTTTTCATCATTTTATTCCGCCCTATTTCTTAATTTTCTTGCATTCCTTCACCTTGCTATTCTCCCTTCTTTCTCCTTTTTGTGTAAGTGACTCTTTTTTTTTACTTGTATTTTCAAATTTATCACTTTTCTTTCAACTTTTCTTGAGTTACTTTTCTTTTGATCTTTCTCTCTCTTTATTCTTTCATCCTCACTTTCCGGGGCATTCCTCATAATAGTCACCCTCAACTCATGGCTTTCCCACGAGTCGAGGTACACAATACCCAAAGTTGGGTCAGGGCCACGACAAGATTGTTTACTAAATTAGCCACCCTCAACTTATGCTTTTGGCATAAGCTGAGGTGCACATGTCCAAGGAGGGACCACGGCCAACACATTGTTCCCAAAAAAAAAGAATCAGTTGGGGTGAAAAAGAAAGGTCTGTTTTAGGCTCAATTCATTTGGATCAAGAAGGGATTAATTTCATTCGGTTTTCTGTTATTTAGGCTAAAGATTGGCTATATTGAACAAGGGCCTATGATCCTTTTCTAATTGTCTATCACAATTTACTTTTTTAGCAGGACTAACCAGGCAAGTTCTAGCTCAGTACCAATAGTGTACCAATACAAAAAGGCCTTAGACACACACTAAACTTAAGGAAAAAGCATTAAAAGTACCGTATAACCACTGTACATCAGATGCCATGTCATTTTTATTGTGCGTTTGAAGTGTTAGGATATACTATAAACATGCGTTTTGATATGGTATTATTATTGAATAATTATTTATTTATTTATTCAATTCAATAAAGTGTTATATTAAACAAATCAATTTGTCATATATGTGTCCTTAACTTATATAATAGATGATTTGGTGTATAGAGTTTAAGCTTATACACAAAAGATTAAATTATCGATTCTTATAAGTTAAAAGTTATAGTCACAATCATAGATGGAGATCTGAACAAAATCATCAGAAAAATTGTAGCACAAGATTAAATGTAATTTATCTTGATTATGAGAATGGTATAGTTCTAACTTCTCGTACTAATGCATTTGGTATGTATTGAACGGAACCGATCAGAGATAGATGTTTTAGACCGACTGAAAAAAACATATTCTAAACTGTTAAATGTAATATATTCTTAATCTTGATTTAACGATTATGATCTGTATATATTAATTATCGTTTTGATTTATTAAAAGGTGAGATTATGATATGAGTTAATATTCCTGGTAGATTGGACGATGATAATATATATTGGTGAAATAATTAGTTAGTTGATGGAATTGCATGTCTCAGTATAGAGATTGATGATACACCTTTTTATGAGAAACTTATAAGTTTTCATGTGTAAACCCGATTGGTAGATTTATGAATCTGACACATGAAATAAGTTAAGTATCGTTCTAAAGAAAATTAATCATTGAATTAAATTCGACAGTAATTTAATTTATTGATTAGTATCGATAATCTTAACATGGGGAATTACATATAAGTGTTTAATGGTGAATTCTGAAATAAATAGAGGAGTGCAATTACGAATTTTTAGTGCAATGATTTGCAATTTATTATGGAAAGAATAATTCAATTAATTATTTATAATTATTTTATTATTGGAAGCCTCAGTAATAAATTTTGTGTTCTGTCGAGTGTTCAATTTAACTAGAACTCAGAATCCTATTTTTTAATAAAAAAAAGAAACGTGTGTTTCTTGTTTTTCTTGAAAGAAAAGGAATCCTCTTTGGACTAGGAAGACCTTCATAAGTAGGGATTCTTCTGACCTAGAAAAATATTAATTCAGTATTCTACAAGTATTGAGAGGGTACAATTGTTAATTGAGAGAGTTCAATTGTTAATTGAGATCATTGTAGAAGACCGTAGAGCTGGAGTTCGATTTACTTCAAGATATCTGCACACGCTTCAAGAGGTTATTCTAAGTTAATTTTCAGCATACTTCGTATGTGATACATATTTGTGATTGTTATTTATATTTATGCAAGATGTATGATTATAGCTTGCTTCTGATGTGTATGCTATTTTCTAACATGAAGTTCAAACAAGGCCAGGGGGATTTAAAATGGTGAGTTTCATTGAGTTTAAGAGTTCAATTGGTAAATGATTAAGTAAAAAGATTCAAAATACAAAGCTTACAAGTACAAGGGTCCATCATTGAGTTTAAAGGTTTAGTTGGTAAATGATTAATTATCTTGTTGATTTACTCTATTGTTTAGCTCAAAAAAATATATTTATAAGTTTTAGACTTTTTTAGAGTCGCCACTTAATTTTTTAGAAAAATCAAGAAAAATTGTTCTTCTATTTGATCAAAATAGGAAATCAAATTGAAAGATTTTTAACGGTTTCGGGGATTCTTATTAACGTCTTAGGAAGGTTTTGAAAGGATCTAAGACATCCGCTTACTTGCGGTTATCCGACGTCTAATTTTTTTGGCTAAATATTTGACTTAATTTTGAGATAAAATACTATTTAGAGTTTGTTTGAAAATGAAGTATTAGCTTACTATCTAAGTGAGATTTTACTTGCAAAATCTATTATCTTTTTAAATCCATTTAGGCTTGATTCAATTTTAAGTTGATAACATTTTGGAGTTTTGCGGGGATTTAGATTCGTTAACCCTAAAACTAGCGATAAATAATGCCAAGCAAATAAACGATAAAGTAAAGAGAGGGGGAGAGAGAGATGTTGGGCTCAAATCTGATTTTTGTCTGCCTGGATTGGTATTTGGACCCATTTCATTTTGGGGGCCTTAGACCCATTCTTTTTTTGTACCTGTCCTAAACTAAACATACAACAATAAATAGTAAATACAGAAAAAGAAAAGACGACCAGGGCTTAGGCCCAAAACAATAAAATACAGAGTGTAAAAAATAAAAAAGAATTTTGGGCTTCTTGGCCCCAAAACTCCTCAAACTCCGACTCGTTCCCCCATGCTCGAAATTTCTCAAACTTCGGACGTGTTCATCGTTTTTATGACCGATTGATTCGATAGAGTAACTTGAGTCTTTATGACTCATCTCGCAGATGCAAGAGAGAGAGAAGTCCAACATGGACTCGGGGAGAGATTTCAGAGAAAATAAAATAACATAAAATTAGCATCTGACTAAATGAAAAGAAGAGGCGCACTTAAACAAAAGAAAATCCCATTGAAGTAAAATAAAAATAAAAAGAAGAAAATGATGTACCGTGGTTTCACGGTACTTTCAATGCTTTTCCCTTAAGTTTAGTGTGTGTCTAAAGCCTTTTTGTATTATTTTTGATGTAGTTTTCTCTTTATTTGCAGGAAATTTGTCCAAAGGAGAACGCGGAGAATTTGAGCTAAAATTGCAGAAGTGACCAACCACGGAGCCCACGACGGTCCGTCGTGACTGTGACGGTCCGTAGGTGACACCCGTCGTGAGAAGAAAATGGCTGCTGAAGGAAGTTGGGGAATTCTGACCAAGTGTGGGACTACGGAAGCTCACGACGGACCGTCATAGCCACGACGGTCCATCTGCACATGTCAATACTAACAGAGAGTAGTCCAGTACCCAACTTCAGAAGATTCTAAGTGTCGTGGAATGGAACCCCTCGATGGAACGTCGTGCTTACAACGGTCCGTCATACCTGTCCGTCGAGGGTAACAGAGAGTTGATGAAGAAAGCAGCAGAGATTTGTGCTAAGTATGGAACGACAGAAGCCACGACGGTCCGTCACAAGGATCGTCGACTCTGACGCGTTTTGGGCAGATTTTCCTTAAATAGATTTCCCTCTTTTATTAGTTTTTTTTAATTATAAATAGTTCGAAAAACCTCATTTTTGGAGTTAGGTTTTTGGATATTTTTCAGTTTTATTGTTTAAGTATTGAACTCTTGATTTTGGGATTTTATCATACTTTTCCGGAATCGATTGTTAGTGTTTTTGTGATTTATTCAAGTGAATTTCTGGATTTTCTTCATTCTCATTAAAGTAAGTGCATGAATTCTTATATTATCAACATGAATTGTGTGATTATTAGCATGGGTAACTAAACTCCATAACTAGGGTTGTGGGAACCATGGGTAAATAACAAGGTAAAACCTAGCTAAAATAACAATTCTAGAATAGTGTCTTGCATGTATTGATAATTCTTTCGTTTAGAAGTCTTTTTAACGGATGGCCAATGTTAGAACTCGCCTTATTGCTACTTGCCGGACCAAGGAGGTAGATAATAGGAAAACAATTATCAACGTAGATTTAGTGTATACTATTTAATAGGCTAGTGTCAGTTGGTACGAAGTAACAACTTAGTCAATTATCGATTATGATGCTTAATATGAGAAAAAGGTAAGGTTTAGTAAAGCAACACACGTAGTCGGACCAAGATGCGGAGTGAAATTCTCTAGATGCCAGACCAAGGATTTAGAGATACCTAACTTATCACTTTGCATGCAAGATACTAGGAAAGAATTGTTATAGCTAGAATTACCGAGTTAGGAGCCTGTGGGGAACACTTAAGCCCTAGTTACTCTCATTACTTGATTAAACTCCAATACTTGAATTTGTTACTTGTTTACTTTAATTTAGCTAATTACTCTCATTAATCAAAACCCCCCTTTAGTTATTTGTTTTTGGGAAATAATTGACTAAATAGAAGTAATAATAGAATAAAGTTAAGTCTGAATCATTTTTCTCGTGGTATCGACCCTAACCTCACTAGTTGGGTTCTTTACTTGATACGACCGTTTTACTTCTTTTCGAGAAGTAAATTTGAGCTTATCAAATTTTGGCGCCGCTGCCGGAGATAGTGGATTTTAGATTAAGTTTAAACTTATTACTGAAGTTTAGTCAATATTTTCCTAATTTTACTTCTTCTTGTTGTTTTTGTCTCTTGTAGATCTAAATTCCGTGCATGCCAAGGACGCGGAGTGGAAAAGAATACTTACTTCCACCTGACCTCGAACTGGAGCATACACTGCGAAGGATGAATCAAAATTTGGGTATTCAAGATGATGATCACAACCAGAACCTTCCACCTCCGGTTGATGCTCATGGGCAGATATTACCTGAAATTCGAGGGGAAGATGAATTACGGGGACAACAACCCGCTCCACGCCCTCAAGAGTATTACAGGAGATATGATAACATCACTGACTCAGACGGGCCACTTGTCGTGCCTCCCCTACCACATGGTCATACTTTTGTGGTAACTAGCAGCCATATGCAAATGCTCACAGCTAGAGGTTTGTTTTGAGGGCTACCTTCTGAGGATCCACATGCTCACATCGCCAAAGTAAGGTCGGTGTGTAAGAGTTGTGTAGGGAGGCCTGATCTGAACATGGATGTAATTGGGTTAAGAGTGTTCCCTCTCTCACTAACGGGAGAGGCTGTTATATGGTTTACTGAACTACCTTACAACTCAATCTACACTTGGAATCAACTGAGGGATGTGTTCTTAGCACGTTACTACCCGGTATCTAAGAAACTCAACCACAAAGATAGGGTGAACAACTTTGTGGCACTACCGGGTGAATCAGTCAGTAGTTCTTGGGATAGGTTCACATCGTTCTTGAGGAGTGTCCCCAATCACCGCATCGATGATGAGTCACTGAAAGAATACTTCTATCGGGGACAGGATGATAATAATAAGGCAGTACTGGATACGATAGCGGGTGGTTCTTATGGGGAGTGTCCTTATGCTGAGATCGCTAAGAAGTTGGAGAAAATCTCCCGAAATAATAAAGCATGGAGTACTAGAAAGTCATATACAGGGAGAAACACCTTTGTAGTGCAATCCGCACACAACCCAGCCACAGACGAGATTCGTGAAGAGATGACTCAGATGAGAACTGAGCTCGGGTTGGTGTTAAAACATGT
Organism: Solanum sitiens; assembly: GCA_016801875.1. Taxonomy (NCBI): domain Eukaryota; kingdom Viridiplantae; phylum Streptophyta; class Magnoliopsida; order Solanales; family Solanaceae; genus Solanum; species Solanum sitiens. The sequence continues at coordinate 877,676 of JABWTJ010000302.1, forward strand.
CACTGGGGTGCAGAAAAGGTAAATGCGGTGAAATACTTGTCTAAACCATCACCGTCGAATGATGAGTATTATTATGAGGAGGACTCTTATGCTGTAGCTGAGCAGACGGGGGGTTTCCGACCAAACGTTCAAGGCTCCAATCAGGAGAATTGGCGCCAAGGTCAAGGAAACCAAGGTCGGAACTATGGTAATTACAACCGAGAGGGTCATTATGTCCGAGATGGGAATTATAACCATGAAAACAACTTCAATCGGGGTAGCTATAGTAACAGAAATGATAGGAGTGGGCCCTATGTTCCACCTCAAAATCGTGAAGTTACTCCTAGGGATGGTGGAGGTAGTATGGCGCGAGTTGAGGATATGTTGCAGAAAATGATGAGGAGGTTCGACGCTAGTGATGAGCACACTAAAGAGTTGAAGAGTGACTTAGCAAGTATTGGGCAGAAAGTTGATGCACATGCAATCTTGATCAAGCATCTCGAGTTTCAAATGGCCCAACTGTCCTCGATTGTGAACCCACGTCAACCGGGCACTCTTCCTAGCAACACTGTCCAAAATCTAAAAAATAATGGACATTGTATGGCTATAACAACTCGAGGTGGTAAGCAAACCATTGACCCACCAATGCCGTCTGGTGTCAAAAAGGTAATAAGTCGAGATGATGAGGTAGTGGAGGTTAGTGGTGAGTTAGGAGATAAAACGGAGAAAGAAGCTGAGGTACCCCAAAAGTGACCCCCATTCCTAGACCACCACCTCAATTCCCACAAAGGTTAGTGAAAAAGACCGAGGATGGTAAATACCGGCGTTTTATTAATATGTTGAAACAACTTTCCATCAATGTCCCTTTGATAGAAGCTCTTGAACAAATGCCCGGTTATGCCAAGTTCATGAAAGATATGGTGACCAAGAAAATATCGGTCAGTTTTGAGGATGATAAAAGAATGCAGCATTGTAGTGCTATTGCTACAAGGTCTCTAGTGCAAAAGAAAGAAGATTCGGGTGCTTTCACTATTCTATGTACAATCGGGTTATTACACTTTGCAAAGGCATTATGTGATCTTGGGGCAAGCATAAATCTCATGCCTCTTTTTATTTACAAGAAATTGGGTTTGGGTAACCCAAAGCCCACTGCGATGCGGCTATTGATGGATGATCGAACGGTGAAGAGTCCTATTGGGATACTCCACGATGTATTAGTAAAGGTGGAGTCATTTATATTTCCGGCCGATTTTGTGATTCTTGATTGTGAGGTCGATTTTGAGGTGCCTATTATTCTTGGGAGGCCATTCCTTGCTACAGGTAGAGCCTTGGTTGACATGGAAAAAGGACAGATGAAATTTCGGTTGAACAATGAAGAAGTGACTTTCAACATTTGTAATTCCATGAGGCAGAGTGGTGATCTCCAATCGGTATCTGTCATATCTTACAGGGTCAAAAAGTCATCTGAGGTACAAATAGAAGAACGTCTGGGTGTAGAAGCACTAGCGGCAGTGATCATGAATTTTGATAGCGATTGCATTGAAGTGTATGGGTCATTGGTCGCGGCACTTGATCGAGGTGATGTTCGGTTTAAACCAAAGAAGTATGAGTTAGATATGAAGAATCACGAGTTTCCACCCGCAAAACCATCTATGGAGGAGGCTTCAAAATTAGAACTAAAAGCTCTACCACCTCATCTGAGGTATGTATTCTTAGGAAATGATGACACTTTGCCGGTAATCATTGCATCATATCTGAATATACAACAAGTTGAGAGTTTGGTGAAAGTGTTAAAAAGATTCAAAAGAGCTATTGGGTGGACTATTGCGGATATTATTGGGATTCTGCCCGGTATTTATTTGCATAAAATCCAACTCATGACCGATTATAAGCCAAGTATTGAGCACCAAAGACGTTTAAATCCACCTATGCAAGAGGTAGTGAAGAAAGAAATCATTAAGTGGTTGGATGCTGGAGTGATATATCCAATCGCCGATAGTAGTTGGGTATGCCCTGTTCAGTGTATACCTAAGAAAGGGGGAATGACTGTGGTCCCCAATGAAAAGAATGAGCTTGTTCCAATGAGACCAGTGACTGGATGGAGGGTATGTATGGATTACCGGAAATTAAATGCATGGATCGAGAAGGACCATTTTCCGATGCCCTTGATGGATCAGATGTTGGACAGACTTGCAGGAAAGGGGTGGTACTGTTTTCTTGATGGTTATTCGGGTTATAATCAGATTTCTATTGCACTGGAGGATCAAGAGAAAACCACCTTTACTTGTCCATATGGGACCTTCGCGTTCAAGAGAATGTCGTTTGGGTTATGTAATGCACCAGCCACATTTCAGAGATGTATGATATCGATATTCTCCGATATGGTGGAGGACACTATTGAGGTGTTTATGGATGATTTTTCAGTGATTGGTGACTCCTTTGAGCGGTGTTTGAGTAATTTGTCCGAGGTTCTTAAGAGGTGTGAAGACTGCAACCTTGTGCTTAATTGGGAAAAATGTCACTTCATGGTGAAAGAAGGTATTGTATTGGATCATCGCATTTCAGAGAAGGGTTTAGAGGTTGATCGAGTTAAAGTCGAGGTGATAGAGAAACTTCCTCCACCCATCTCTGTAAAAGGTGTGAGAAGCTTTCTAGGGCATGCCGGCTTTTACCGGAGGTTTATCAAGGATTTTTCAAAGATTGCACATCCCTTGTGCAAGTTACTTGAGAAAGAGTGTAAGTTTTATTTTGATGAATCCTGTCTCAAGGCATTTGGTGAGCTAAAGGAAAAATTGGTGTCTGCACCTATCATCATTTCGCCGGATTGGAGTAAGCCGTTTGAGGTGATGTGTGATGCGAGCGGGGTTGCTGTTGGTGTGGTTTTAGGTCAACGAAGGGATAAAATCATTCACCCCATTTACTATGCTAGTAAAGCCCTCAACGAAGCCCAAAAGAACTACATCGTGACTGAGCAAGAGCTCCTTGCAGTAGTCTTTGCTTTCGAGAAATTTCAATCCTATTTGCTAGGCACTAGAGTTATAGTGCATATTGATCATTCTGCTTTAAGATATTTGATGGCAAAGAAGGATGCAAAACCAAGATTGATTCGTTGGGTATTACTACTGCAAGAATTTAACTTTGAGGTGAAAGACAGAAAAGGGACCAAAAATCAAGTTGCTGATCACTTGTCCCGATTAGAAGATGAAGCAATGAAGTATTTAGGTGAAAAGACTGAAATTGATGATACTTTCCCTGATGAACATGTATTAGCTGCCTCCCAAGACTTGATTCCATTGTTCGCAGATTTTGCGAATTATCTGGCTAGTGATATTGTCCCACCGGACTTGTCCTTTCATCAAAGGAAAACGTTCATACATGATGTGAAAAAGTTCTTTTGGGATGAACCATACCTATACTGGAGTTGTGCCGATGGGCTTATTCGGCGTTGTGTGCCGGAAGTTGAGATGTTGAGTGTTTTGGAGGCGTGCCATTCTTCGCCTGTAGGTGGGCATCATAGTGGTATCCGGACCGCTCACAAGATCTTGCAATGTGGCTACTATTGACCAACTATTCATCAAGATGTTCATGAGTTCGCCAAGGCATGTGATAGATGCCAAAGAGATGGCGGCATATCAAGAAAGTAAGAGCTCCCTTTAAATCCCATTCTTGTGATTGAGTTATTTGATATGTGTGGTATTGACTTTATGGGCCCTTTTGTGAGTTCTCATGGGATGAAGTACATTCTAGTAGCGGTTGATTATGTGTCTAAATGGGTGGAAGCTATCGCACTCGCAAATAATGAAGGGAAGAGTGTCACCGCGTTCTTGAAAAAGAATATATTTTCCCGATTTGGCACCCCAAGGGCTATTATTAGTGATGGGGGATCCCACTTTTGCAACAAATTGTTTAAGGGATTATTGGAGAAATATGGGGTTCGCCATAATGTGGCCACTCCTTACCATCCTCAAACTAGTGGGAAAGTTGAGGTGTCAAATAGGGAGATTAAGCAGATTTTGTCAAAAATGATGAATGCTAGTAGAACGAATTGGTCAAGGAGGCTTGATGATGCTCTTTGGGCCTACCGGACAGCATACAAGACTCCCAGAGGTATGTCCCCATACCAACTTGTATATGGGAAGGCTTGTCACTTACCGGTTGAATTAGAGCATAAAGCCATGTGGGCAATGAAGAAGTTGAAAATGGATTGGAATGAGGCTGCAGAACAGAGGTTAAATGGGTTGAATGAGGTCGATGAATTTCGCCTAAAAGCTTATGAAAGTTCAGCCCTCTACAAAGAAAGGATGAAGAAGTACCATGACCAAAAGATTGAGAAACGCGATTTTATGGTTGGGGATTTGGTGCTTTTATTCAATTCTAGGTTGCGCTTGTTTCCGGGCAAACTCAAGTCCAAATGGACTGGCCCTTACTTGATCACCCAACTATTCCCTCACGGAGCAGTTGAGTTGGAGAACAATGAGGGTGTGCGGTTTAAGGTGAACGGGCAGCAAATCAAAATTTATCTGGGGCATGCTGAAACGGCGAATGAAGTGATCGAGGCATACCATCTTGATGAAGTCTGAGTAATCAAGTGTCCTCCGTCGTACCGCGACGTTAAATCAAGCACTGGTTGGGAGGAAACCCAATATGTATCCTCTAAGCCAACTATAGGTTTTTCATGACTTTCTAGTAATAGTTGCATTTTCTTTGCTTTTCGTTTTGTTAGAAGTGTTGGCTAGAGCGTAGTTTAGGGTCGTGTCCAAAAAAAATGTCCAGAAAATACAAAAAGAATAGCTTAATGGGATTTAAATTTGCAGGTATCACATCACCAGAAAATTGGTCTGCAGCACCCATCGACGGACTGTCACGCTTGCGACGGACCGTCGAAAGCATCCGTCGTGCCCAGGTATGTTTTTAAATTTATCTAAGTTAGGGCACCCATGACGGACCCCCACTGTAATAACCCTAAAAATGAATAGGATCAAGACTTAGGTGTTTCAAGAATGCTTGCGATTAGACCAAGGTCCACACGTATTGATACGCGTAGAACCAGACCTCAGAACCCTTACTACGACCAAGCCAACTAACTTGGGGAGTTAATTGAGCTTGGAAAGGTTGGAACCAACCATGTGAGGCTCACGAAAACGAAGATTTAATCGAAAGAGTTTTTACCGGACTCAAAAGAAGAAATTTTAAGTTTTTAGGGTCCAAGGGTAAAATGGTCTTTTCCAGGCCAAGGGTAATATTGTAATTACCCTGAGTAATTAATTATTTAATTAATTAAGTTAAAAAAATAAAGAAATTCGGGTGGGGCAACCCGAAGTGACCCATTTTCGCAAAATGGGGTCACCCGGGTTCGAACCCCACTAAGAGCAAGATTTAACTTGCTTTTATTTTAATGTGTTAATTTAGTTTTAATAAATAATTAGTAATATCTGATTTAGGAAAAAGAAATCAGATTTTTTATTAATTTTTATTAATTAATAAATTGACTAATTCAAACCCACAAAGTCCTACCTACACTAGACTTCTATCTCCCATTTTCCCCACTCTCTTTGCACGATTTCTTTCTCTCTTTCACTCTCTTTTCTTGGCTGAAAACGTGAGAAAACAATCAGCAAAAGCAAAATAAAGTAAAGGCAAAAGTTCATCAAGAACTTGAAAGATAGAAACTCAAAGAGAAAACAATCCGGTAACGTTAAGCAGAACTACTACGCTAGTCGGGTGAGGTGTGACTTTGGGAGTGTGGACTGAATTGTGGAGGATTTTTGGGCAGCAACTTCAAAGTTTGAACAATCAAATAAGGTATGGGTTTTCTTACTCTTGGTCCCTTTCCCAAGAGACCCCTAGGACTCAGTATATTCGGCTCAAAAACTAAGGTTGATTCCCATGTTGCATGTCCCTGTCATTAGCTCCCAACGAATGTAGGTTGGTAGGAATGCTGGTAGACTTAGGATTATGTGATGTTTGTGCTGAATGTTAATGTATTGGATATATGTTGTAGCATGAAAAGACAACAATGTGTATGTTCGAATTAAGAAAAGAAAAATGTATTGCATGTTGAGTCTCGGCCTAAAGGCTTAATTTTGTTAATATTTTGTTTGTTGTTTTATGTACATTAATTGAAGTAAAATATGATGTTCATGTGACATGAAGTGTGGCTGAATTGAGGAGTAAACATTTTGGTTAAGAATTCATGAAAGAAATTGAATTAAAGAACGTACCAAACGAACTATGTATTGTCCTATGAATTTACTAACAAATGAAGATTAAAAAAAAATGAGTAAAGGAGTTACTTGAATTTCCAGAAATTGGTTGATATATCATTGCCAAATTAAGATGTTTAGAATGCCAAGAAAAATAAAGAAAATTAGGTGAGGTCATTGAGGGTTGAACCCGAGACCTCACCCCTTTAAAATCAAAAGAAAAGTTTAATTAAAAAAGAGGAAAATTCGTGTGGTGAGGGGGATTCGAACTTGTCTTGGTTGAGAAATAAGGGTGAAGAAAAGAAAATAAGAAATGAGAGGGGTGGGGTTCGAACCCACACCCTCTCGGTTAGAAACCAAGGAAAGGAAAAATAAAGAAAAAGTTTTGAGAGGCGTGGGATTCGAACCCACGACCTCTATGCGGATGAGAGAGATAATATAAAAATAAAATGAGGCTGTGGGGATTCGACCCCACAACCTCACAGTCAACTCAAATAAGTCAACTTTTAAAAAGGAGAATAAATAAAGAGGTTGTGGGGGTTCGAACCCACAACCTCTCAGCCTTAAGCGAATGGAAAGGAAAGGAAAATAAAGGAGAATTGTAGTGTGGCTGAGGGGACTCGACCTCGGGTCCCAAAGTATCCCATAGGCCGAAATTAATAAAAGAAAAACTAAATGGGATTGTGGGGGCTTGAACCCACAACCCATCGGCCAAGGCAAGAAAATTTTTAAATAGAAAAGTAACCCTTCAATGTAAATATTGTGATTTGACTTAGAGTTAAAATGTTATGAATATTAGAATGAAATCAATTAATAATGTGAATAATATTCAATTGATTCAATACTTGGGTTTCCTTGCCCAAACTTACGTATTGATACATAAGTCATACGTGAACAAACGTCCAAGAATAATGCCACACACTTAGATCAAATTCAAGATCTTGGCATAAATACAAGATACATAAGTCTTGTACTACACAATCTTAGGAATGTAAGAATCACTTAACGAACTATGAATCAAGCCTCATGGCTTGTGTGTATAGACTCATAAGTCTAACATACGTTCAAAAGTACGTGAACCTAAGATATATGAAATGAAATGATGAACCCTAGAAGGGTTAAGTATGAGTGTAAATACACCAAATGGCCAAGTGCATTGGCATATGATGAGATGAACAATGAAATGATGAAATGAACAATGAAATCCTAGAAGGGTTAAGTAAGGGTGTGAAACACACCAAATGGCCAAGTGCATTGGCATATGATGAAATGAACATTCACGTAATAAGAGGTGAATAACTATGAAAAGCAAAGATGCTAATGATGACGAATGTGGTGACAACATGATATGAGGCTAATGTAAATGATGAGATCAATCTCAAATGAACCTAAGTAAATGTTACCAATACGTACTCACCTATGAGAGTGGTAAGATAATGAAGAGACCAGTCTCTATGAATACTCTAATGAGAGTATTGAGCTTAACACACTCAATACGAATGATGAGATGAGAAATCATCTAATGAGCTATGATGTCCTCATACTAGAAGCCAGCTTCCATGACGTATGAGATGAATGAAATGGAACTTTATACTGAGCACCGATAGACTAGCTATGAGCGGTGATGCCTTCTTTCGGGAAGGGCGGAGGTTCACGTAACTCTTATGAGATGAGACTGTCCGGCTTGCCGGGTATGGGTCTCCTTATATCTCCTAGTCTTCGAACCTATACTGCCATTATAGGGATCTGGCGGGGTTAAATTCCCATGTACGCTAGCATGTTATTGGATTACTTTGGCCGGTGATTCCACCTCTTTTCGGTGTGGGGGAGACACTGGATTTCATGATGCTCGCATGATCTATGTTGGTTAAAGTTAAAGTTCCCAATGAATGAATGAGGCCAGCCTCAAATGATGCACATAATGAAATGAATGATACCCAAGGGGTTAGGATAGGATAATCAAAAGGTGAGTTTAGATTCAAGTAATGACATTAGGTCATTCTTGGTCATTGCACAACGAACCCAATGAAAGTCTTAAACTACATCCTAGGTATAACCGGTGGTTACACTGGAATATGAACGAAATGAAATGAAGTACGTATGAATGAATGAAGCAGACTCTGTGTTTGCTAACGAAGACTCCCAGTTGAGGTCCCATATGTTGAGCCTTCATTTCTGGGATGTCTTAATGTCAAGTCCATGATTCCAAGGTCTCATGGCATATGAATAAATGATATGAAAGAAGTTATGTGCTACATGTAAAATGTACTGTATGCTATATGATATGTGCTATGTGTAAATGTTATGTGCTGTGTGCAAATGTGAAAAGTATGATGATGTATGTTATTCTCTTGGTATCACTTTCCTAATCCAAATTTGGAAAGCTCACTTACTTTTCTAATCCAAATTTGGAAACTTTCATAATCTCAATTTGGCAAGTCCACTGACTTGACTTCCAAAAATCATGTTGTTAGGAAAGAGCTATTCTTTCTCATGCATGTCCTTGGTGTGTGCTTGCATATACCCATACTCAGTACAAGTGTGTACTAACCTTATACAAACTCTACTATTTTAGGTGCAGGCACACGTGGACGGTAGAGCTACAGGATCATCGCTGCAATTATCCGGACGTCCAGCATTCACCCGGTTTTTTGTAGGTCCTCATGCTTTCGAGGATGCTACTGTTTATGTTCTAACTTAGTTTAGGAGTTGAGCTAGTGGAGCATGTTCCACTAGCGTTTCTTTCTTATTTTATTCAGACTATGTATGGATGCCATTTTGGCAATTATACGATTATGTTATTGAACTATTTCTTTCATTTGATTATCTCTTAATGTTTAGATGGTTGATGTTGAACGAATTACGAATGTATTAGAAAAGTTTAGTAAGTAATGTTTAGAAACGAAAAGTTTCAAATTTTCCGCTAAAATTGACCTATGTAAAGTAAGAATGACGTAAGTAGGCTTGTCTGCGACCTCTGAGAGGTCAACGACGCCGGTCTCGTCTGGGGTCTAGATTCCGGTCGTGACAAAGTTGGTATCAGAGCACTAGGTTAAATTACGAAAATAATAAGTTCACATCAACCACATTGAGTAGTTTCTAAGTCATGGTAGTGAAGTGCACCACTATCCTGGATTAGAGACTGCATGATGCGTAGGAATGTTTCCCTTCTTTTGATCTTATCGTGCTTTTCTAAATGTCTGAATTCTTGATGTTATGAGCGTGTCTAACATCAATCCTTTTTGTTTTTCCAGAGAATGAACACTAGGAGAGGATTTGGTTAGAGGAGAGGAGGAGCAGCTGATGGGGGTAATCAGGATCTACCCCAGGCTCCAGCTGAAGGAGTGTCCATGCCAGTTAACCCAGCTGGGTTGACTGATGTTGAGGTGCGGGCATCTTTAGCCCAAATGGCACAGGCCATTACCATGCAGGCCCAGGCTATGACTGCCCAGGTGAACAGACAGGATGTTCAGAGGGAGAACCCACCAGTCCGTAGCATGGCTGACAGACTGAGGGATTTCACGAGGATGAATCCTCCCATTTTCACAGGGGTTAAGACATCGAAGGATCCTCAGGAGTTTTTAGATGAGGTGCATAAGATTCTGGTGGCTATGGGGGCCACTGACATTGAGAAGGCTGAGCTGGCTTCCTATCAGCTCAAGGATGTTGCACAGACTTGGTGCAAGATAGTCGTGTCTTAGTTGGAGTACCAGTCACATGGGAGCTGTTCAAGACAGCATTTCTGGAGAGATTCTTTCCCAGGGAGATGAGGAAGGCTAAAGTTGAGGAATTCATCAACCTCAAACAAGGCTCCATGACAGTCAGGGAGTATTCCCTGAAGTTTGTTAAGCTGTCAAGGTATGTTGTTTTTCCCTAAGTATTTAATAGCAAGAATGAGGATAATACTGAACCTTGTTGAAATCACCCAGGTATGCTACTTCCCTGGTTTCTAACAGCAGGGATAAGATGAGCAGGTTCCTCACAGGAATCAATGGAGACCTGGAGGAGGAGTGTCGATCTGCTATGCTCCATGATAATATGGATCTTTCCAGATTGATGGTGCATGTCCAGCAGGTAGAGGACAGCCGCAGAAAGAGAGGTGTCCGTGATGCTAGGAGGCCTAGGCCTCAAGATCAGGCAGGACCCAGTCATGGAGGCCACAGGAATAACTTTGGCGTCCGTGAGCAGCCTAAGTTTAAGAAGGTGCTCTCCCACCAAGGGGAGTCAAGTTCATCCAAGAGTCGCTATGATAGGGATTCTGAGTCCAGAGTTAAGATAAACAATGGAGTAGATACACCTAAGGAGAGGCCACTTTGCAGGAAGTGTGGCAAACTGCATGGAGGAGAGTGTATGATGGGCTCTAATGCTTGTTACAGCTGTGGAAAACTGGGCCACATGGTGAAAGATTGTCCGAATAGGAGAAGTCGAGAACAAGGGAAGGAGAGAGTTCAGACTAACGGCCCGAATGAAGAGGCTCCAAAGAGGCAACGATTCTTCGTACTCAAGTCTAGGGGTGCAGGGGAAGGCACTTCTGATAAAGCGTCGGGTGTGTAGCCTTAATTAGCCTTTCATATATTTGACTGTATATGGTGTTTATGCCCTAGTATGAGGTTAATAGGTTTGAAGTCATCATATTGGTTGCTGATGTATGTGATTTTTATGTTGACTTTGTGTTGTATCCTTTGATGAGACTAGTTTAGGGAAGAATTCTTTAGTCTAAAAATGTAAAGCTACTAGTAGGTTTCAAGGAGGTGTTTCATCATGTTAATATGTGAATAAGATATTCACCAGTGAAAGTATTGAGGTACCTATGTATGCGTAGGTTCTATAGATGACATACTTATTGTTAGTAAAGAGTAGTGTCATTCGGGGACGAATGTTCCTAAGGGGGGGATAATGTAACAACCCTAAAAATGAATAGGATCAAGACTTAGGTGTTTCAAGAATGCTTGCGATTAGACCAAGGTCCACACGTATTGATACGCGTAGAACCAGACCTCAGAACCCTTACTACGACCAAGCCAACTAACTTGGGGAGTTAATTGAGCTTGGAAAGGTTGGAACCAACCATGTGAGGCTCATGAAAACGAAGATTTAATCGAAAGAGTTTTTACCGGACTCAAAAGAAGAAATTTTAAGTTTTTAGGGTCCAAGGGTAAAATGGTCTTTTCCAGGCCAAGGGTAATATTGTAATTACCCTGAGTAATTAATTATTTAATTAATTAAGTTAAAAAAATAAAGAAATTCGGGTGGGCCAACCCGAAGTGACCCATTTTCGCAAAATGGGGTCACCCGGGTTCGAACCCCACTAAGAGCAAGATTTAACTTGCTTTTATTTTAATGTGTTAATTTAGTTTTAATAAATAATTAGTAATATCTGATTTAGGAAAAAGAAATCAGATTTTTTATTAATTTTTATTAATTAATAAATTGACTAATTCAAACCCACAAAGTCCTACCTACACTAGACTTCTATCTCCCATTTTCCCCACTCTCTTTGCACGATTTCTTTCTCTCTTTCACTCTCTTTTCTTGGCTGAAAACGTGAGAAAACAATCAGCAAAAGCAAAATAAAGTAAAGGCAAAAGTTCATCAAGAACTTGAAAGATAGAAACTCAAAGAGAAAACAATCCGGTAACGTTAAGCAGAACTACTACGCTAGTCGGGTGAGGTGTGACTTTGGGAGTGTGGACTGAATTGTGGAGGATTTTTGGGCAGCAACTTCAAAGTTTGAACAATCAAATAAGGTATGGGTTTTCTTACTCTTGGTCCCTTTCCCAAGAGACCCCTAGGACTCAGTATATTCGGCTCAAAAACTAAGGTTGATTCCCCTGTTGCATGTCCCTGTCATTAGCTCCCAACGAATGTAGGTTGGTATGAATGCTGGTAGACTTAGGATTATGTGATGTTTGTGCTGAATGTTAATGTATTGGATGTATGTTGAAGCATGAAAAGACAACAATGTGTATGTTCGAATTAAGAAAAGAAAAATGTATTGCATGTTGAGTCTCGGCCTAAAGGCTTAATTTTGTTAATATTTTGTTTGTTGTTTTATGTACATTAATTGAAGTAAAATATGATGTTCATGTGACATGAAGTGTGGCTGAATTGAGGAGTAAACATTTTGGTTAAGAATTCATGAAAGAAATTGAATTAAAGAACGTACCAAACGAACTATGTATTGTCCTATGAATTTACTAACAAATGAAGATAAAAAAAAATGAGTAAAGGAGTTACTTGAATTTCCATCAATTGGTTGATATATCATTGCCAAATTAAGATGTTTAGAATGCCAAGAAAAATAAAGAAAATTAGGTGAGGTCATTGAGGGTTGAACCCGAGACCTCACCCCTTTAAAATCAAAAGAAAAGTTTAATTAAAAAAGAGGAAAATTCGTGTGGTGAGGGGGATTCGAACTTGTCTTGGTTGAGAAATAAGGGTGAAGAAAAGAAAATAAGAAATGAGAGGGGTGGGGTTCGAACCCACACCCTCTCGGTTAGAAACCAAGGAAAGGAAAAATAAAGAAAAAGTTTTGAGAGGCGTGGGATTCGAACCCACGACCTCTATGCGGATGAGAGAGATAATATAAAAATAAAATGAGGCTGTGGGGATTCGACCCCACAACCTCACAGTCAACTCAAATAAGTCAACTTTTAAAAAGGAGAACAAATAAAGAGGTTGTGGGGGTTCGAACCCACAACCTCTCAGCCTTAAGCGAATGGAAGGGAAAGGAAAATAAAGGAGAATTGTAGTGTGGCTGAGGGGACTCGACCTCGGGTCCCAAAGTCTCCCATAGGCCGAAATTAATAAAAGAAAAACGAAATGGGGTTGTGGGGGCTTGAACCCACAACCCATCGTCCAAGGCAAGAAAAATTTTAAATAGAAAAGTAACCCTTCAATGTAAATATTGTGATTTGACTTAGAGTTAAAATGTTATGAATATTAGAATGAAATCAATTAATAATGTGAATAATATTCAATTGATTCAATACTTGGGTTTCCTTGCCCAAACTTACGTATTGATACATAAGTCATACGTGAACAAACGTCCAAGAATAATGCCACACACTTAGATCAAATTCAAGATCTTGGCATAAATACAAGATACATAAGTCTTGTACTACACAATCTTAGGAATGTAAGAATCACTTAACGAACTATGAATCAAGCCTCATGGCTTGTGTGTATAGACTCATAAGTCTAACATACGTTCAAAAGTACGTGAACCTAAGATATATGAAATGAAATGATGAACCCTAGAAGGGTTAAGTATGAGTGTAAATACACCAAATGGCCAAGTGCATTGGCATATGATGAGATGAACAATGAAATGATGAAATGAACAATGAAATCCTAGAAGGGTTAAGTAAGGGTGTGAAACACACCAAATGGCCAAGTGCATTGGCATATGATGAAATGAACATTCACGTAATAAGAGGTGAATAACTATGAAAAGCAAAGATGCTAATGATGACCAATGTGGTGACAACATGATATGAGGCTAATGTAAATGATGAGAGCAATCTCAAATGAGCCTAAGTAAATGTTACCAATACGTACTCACCTATGAGAGTGGTAAGATAATGAAGAGACCAGTCTCTATGAACACTCTAATGAGAGTATTGAGCTTAACACACTCAATACGAATGATGAGATGAGAAATCATCTAATGAGCTATGATGTCCTCATACTAGAAGCCAGCTTCCATGACGTATGAGATGAATGAAATGGAACTTTATACTGAGCACCGATAGACTAGCTATGAGCGGTGATGCCTTCTTTCGGGAAGGGCGGAGGTTCACGTAACTCTCATGAGATGAGACTGTCCGGCTTGCCGGGTATGCGTCTCCTTATATCTCCTAGTCTTCGAACCTATATTGCCAATATAAGGATCTGGCGGGGTTAAATTCCCATGTACGCTAGCATGTTATTGGATCACTTTGGCCGGTGATTCTACCTCTTTTCGGTGTGGGGGAGACACTGGATTTCATGATGCTCACATGATCTATGTCGGTTAAAGTTAAAGTTCCCAATGAATGAATGAGTCCAGCCTCAAATGATGCACATAATGAAATGAATGATACCAAAGGGGTTAGGATAGGATAATCAAAAGGTGAGTTTAGATTCAAGTAATGACATTAGGTCATTCTTGGTCATTGCACAACGAACCCAATGAAAGTCTTAAACTACATCCTAGGTATAACCGGTGGTTACACTGGAATATGAACGAAATGAAATGAAGTACGTATGAATGAATAAAGCAGACTCTGTGTTTGCTAACGAAGACTCCCAGTTGAGGTCCCATATGTTGAGCCTTCATTTCTGGGATGTCTTAATGTCAAGTCCATGATTCCAAGGTCTCATGGCATATGAATAAATGATATGAAAGAAGTTATGTGCTACATGTAAAATATACTGTATGCTATATGATATGTGCTATGTGTAAATGTTATGTGTTGTGTGCAAATGTGAAAAGTATGATGATGTATGTTATTCTCTTGGTATCACTTTCCTAATCCAAATTTGGAAAGCTCACTTACTTTCCTAATCCAAATTTGGAAACTTTCCTAATCTCAATTTGGCATGTCCACTGACTTGACTTCCAAAAATCATGTTGTTAGGAAAGAGCTATTCTTTCTCATGCATGTCCTTGGTGTGTGCTTGCATATACCCATACTCAGTACAAGTGTGTACTAACCCTATACAAACTCTACTATTTTAGGTGCAGGCACACGTGGACGGTAGAGCTACAGGATCATCGCTGCAGTTATCCGGACGTCCAGCATTCACCCGGTTTTTGGTAGGTCCTCATAATTTCGAGGATGCTACTGTTTATGTTCTAACTTAGTTTAGGAGTTGAGCTAGTGGAGCATGTTCCACTAGCGTTTCTTTCTTATTTTATTCAGACTATGTATGGATGCCATTTTGGCAATTATACGATTATGTTATTGAACTATTTCTTTCATTTGATTATCTCTTAATGTTTAGATGGTTGATGTTGAATGAATTACGAACGTATTAGAAAAGTTTAGTAAGTAATGTTTAGAAACGAAAAGTTTCAAATTTTCCGCTAAAATTGACCTATGTAAAGTAAGAATGACGTTAGTAGGCTTGTCTGCGACCTCTGAGAGGTCAACAACGCCGGTCTCGTCTGGGGTCTAGATTCCGGTTGTGACACCCACGACGGACTGTCGACGGGGACTCATCGCATCAAAACCCGTAAACCCGACCCGACCCGATCGGCGAATATTAAAAGTTTTTAAACCTTTTAACTTCCCACCTCTTCATTCAAACCATTTCTTTCCCTCATTTCCTCCATTTACTCCCTCTTCAACTCCCTAGCACTCTCATCCTCTCCCCAAACTTCAGATTTCCCATCCCTTCCCATAATCCCCAAAATCTTTCCTCTCACAAACTCCCTAGTTCTTCAACTTATCTGCCGGTCGGAGTTCTGTGTTCGTGTGCTGATCATTAAGTGTTGTGCCTTACTCCTCTTTCATCTTCTCCACGTATTAGGTATGTGGTTCTGATCTCTAAATCATCTACAGTTCATTTTTGTTTTCCCATGCTAAATACATGTTTCTGAATGTGTGGGTCTTCGAAATTTGACCCCTATTGCATGCTAAGAACTCACACCGATAATCCTAAGTGCCTTTAGACCCTTAATATTGTAAAAAGAATGGGGGGTGTTAACCCAAACAAATGGGGGGTGTATGTTTCTGATAATTGTTTCTGACCTAGGTTGATAGTTTTCCAAAATTGCATGCTAAAACTCGAGAAATTATTGCCTTAGGAATGCTAGAATGCTGGGTAAATTGGTTAGGAATTGTGGGTTGATAAGTATACTTCATATTAGCAATTTAGGGGACGATTGAGGCATGCTCAATTCTGTCACTGAAGGACATAACGAGACCCCGTCGACGGACCATCGTTCCCACGACGGTCCTTCATGGGATCCGTCCCACCAATCCCCCGTTTTTAGTTTCCAAGTGTCCCTCAACGGACCTCTACGACGGACCGTCATGACCTCGACAGTCCGTCCTGCACAACCGTCATGGTTGTCAAAGACTTTCTTTCTGAGAGTCTCAAAATTTCTTCTAAGTGTCCCTCAACGGACCTCTACGACGGACCGTCGTGCCCTCGATGGTCCGTCCTGCACAACCGTCATGATTAAAGGGTCTCAAAGTTTTTTCTAAGTGTCCATCGACGGACCTCTACGACAGATCGTCGTGCCCTCGATGGTCCGTCCTGCACAACCGTCATGGTTGTCAGAGACTTTCTTTCTGAGAGTCTCAAAATATTTTCCTAAGTGTTTCATGACGGACCCCCATGACGGTTCGTCATGCTTACGACGGACCGTCAATGGGTCCGTCGCGCAGCACAATAACTGCAGCACTGCCATTTCAGTTTTGGTTTTACGTTTTTGTTTTCTTCTATGCATGTCTTGTTTGCTTCTACTGGTACTAATTATTGTTCCTTTCAGGTACTAACACTAATGGCACCAAAGAAAGATCGCGTGTACTCACAAGGGCGTTCAAAGTCCGTCGCCCCATCTGCCCGACTGGTCATTGGCTCTGACGATGAGCGTGACCCTGAATACATGTCCCCAGGCACTGTCACTCCTATACGGGCTGCACGTACCACCAGAGCCACGCCCACGAAGGTGGCGCCCGGCGTAGTCACTGCCTCCCAGTCTGAAGACGAGCGCATACTGACCGGCATGCCTTCTGGATCTGCTGCATACTCCACGGATGCTTCCGGTTCTGAGGAAGTGTCGGGTTCAAAAGAAGTCTCCGGGTTTGAGGAGGCTTCTGCTCCAGCCACCGCATCCCAGTCCGCCTCGTCTGATGAGGCCGATAGTGTTTATTCCACTCCAGTACCACAAACTGGAGTCCCCGCCCCGGTTGCCGACCAGCCCAACCGGTGGTGTGTAGAGGGGCAGTTTCAAGTGTACACCGATGCCAAGCTGCCGAATGATAGGGGGTTATGACTCGGACCCTTACACTAAAGAGACGGGTCCTTACGGGGAGTCTCCCCACCATGCCGGCAATCCATGCCCTCTTCACCAGGCACTGGCTAGAATGGACGGCTCGTGATGTGGGCCGATACAGTGAGGAGTTGGTCAGAGAGTTCTACGCTTCGTATGTGGCGACTCTCCGATCCCAGATAGACAGGCGGGCTGCCCCCGCAAAACATGCCCCGCTAGATCACATCCGAGTCCGCGGCAAGCGAGAAGACATCTCCTTGCCAGCCATTTGCCGGTATCTATACGGCGAGTATGTTGATGCCACCCGGACTCCTTTCACCACCGTGTTCGACTACCGGTGGAAACTGGTTAAAGATGGACGGTTCATGCGTGAGCCAGAGTTGAGAGAGACTACCAAGAGGTGGATTGCCCAGTACTCACGGTCAAGTTTTTGTGGTTGATAGTCCGCCACTGCCTTTCCCCCACTACTGCAGACAATATTGTCACATGGGATCGCGCAGTTCTGATGGCGGCGATGATAGAGGGGTTCGAGGTGGACTTCGCTTGGCTTCTTCAAGCGGTCATGCACGAGAGGGCCTTCAAGGTCACTACTACTTACCCATTTCCGTGCATGGTGTTTGCTTTGTGCAGGTCCGCAGGTGTGCCCGTCTGGCACATCGATCAGATCAAGACCCCGCCGGGCACTGTTGATATCGGCCTCATCAGGGATGAGGGATGAGGCCAATGAGTTGGCTCCACACAGAGGGTCCCGCCCGGAGGTGCCTCCGCTTGGTGAGAACCTGGCGGATACAGTAGAGCAAGCCCAAGCGGCTACCCAGGCTACATCTGAGCCTACTGACACCACCCCGGTCGAGTCTATCCCGGGTGGTAGCACCGCCCCGAGCTCCTCTCGCTCGACTCCTTCCACTACTCTGGTCTCACTTGCTAGGGTCCAGAAACTCGAGGCCCAAATGGATACACTTCTGCATCACATCCATCCTTGGATGCAGAGGTCTATTGCTGAGGCGGAGGAGCGCATGGAGCGGAGGATGGCCCAGCACACGGAGAGGAATATCATGGAGGTTCATCAGCACCTGGATGCTTTTGAGTTGCGGGTGATAGCCCAGCCAGCCCCTCCGGTGGACGTGTCGACCCTTCGGGCTGCTATAGAGAGTCTGAGAGCGGACCTGGACACGATTCTAGAGGCTAGGGTGCCTGAGTCTGAGGCCCCTTCTGCAGAGCCCGCCGAGGATACTGTTTTGGCGCCTTGTTCTCCACAGCTGCAGTGCCACCACCTCCCCCACGAGAGCATGCCAAGAGGCATAGAGGTCAAGATGATGATGAGGCTAGGGCGCGAAAGAATGAGCGCCGAGAGTTGGAGGCTACGAGAAGCGCCTCGATTGCTGATGAGGAGGCCCGTCAGTTGAGGACCATAGAGTTGGCTGCTAGGGCGTCTAGCTCCAGAGTTGTTGAGGCGGAGAAGAGCACTACTGATGGTATTGTTGTTGCTGAGGACACTACTGAGGGTGTCCAGACTATAGAGGGAGTGGGTTCCGGGACACCGGACCCACCAGCTTGTTGATCGCCGGCGCTTTGCGCCTCAGGTTTGCTTCACCTACCACTCGATTATTTTAGATTCTTTTATGCATTGGGGACAATTGCATATCTTTTTGTTGAGGGTCGGGTAAATGGAAAGTGAGTGCTAGGGTGAAGTCTGAGTAGCCTAATTCACGATCCTCTCTTGGGGTTTTCTTGCCTGTGTTCTTTTTCCCCAAGAGACTGATTACTTTTATTGTTGAACCGGCATGTTTATATCTTGTGTACATAGTATAACTCTGAAGCATGATGGCTAAAACAGAAATGATATCCTGATGTAATGAAAATGATGCATGACTAGGCATAGTAATTGATAAATGTGTGGCTCTAAGCATGACATAGAGATACACTACTGCATGACCCTAAATCTAAGATTCGAACTAGGTGTCTGATAATCTGGTAGAGTAATGAGATGTCAAGTGAGTGTGAGGAAAAGTCGAATGGTCCACCATTGGTACTGAGCTAGAACTTGCCTGGTTAGTCCTGCTAAAAGTAAGCCGTAATAAACAATTAGGAAAGGATCATAGGCCCTTGTTCGAAATAGTCAATCTCGAACCTAAAATAACAGAAAACCAAATGAAGTTAATCCCTTATTGATCCAAATGATTTGAGCTTAAAATAGATCTTTCTTTTTCACCCCAACTGATCTTCTCTGGGAACAATGTGTTGGCCCTGGTCCCTCCTTGGACATGTGCACCTCAGCTTATGCCAAAAGCATAAGTTGAGGGTGGCTAATGCAGAAAGCAACCTTGTCGTGGCCCTGACCCAATCTTGGGTATTGTGAACCTTGAATCATGGCAAAATCATGAGTTGAGGGTGGCTGTTATGAGGAATACTCCGGAAAGTGGGGTTGAAAGAATAAAGAGGAAGAGAGAACAAAACAAAGGTGACTTAAAAATAAAAAAAATAAAAAAAAATAAAATAAAATAAAATAAAATAAAATAAAATAAACACAAGAAAAGAGAAGAGTCACTCACAAATAAGGAGAAGAAAGGGAGAATAGCAAGGTGAAAGAAAATTGAGAAATAGGGCGAAATAAAATGATAAAAAGGTAGTACCTTAGCCGATATGTCAAGGAGGGCAACAAGTCACTAAAGTATACCTAAATATACCCTACCTGACTGAGCCTATGTTATAAGCTAAAAAAGTCCTATCGTGATCCTAAGAGTTGTTATGGCGAACTTAAAGCAGTGAAAATAAGGGCAAGCCTATGGCAATATGTATTAATGAGTTGTGAAGTTGTTCTGAGAGCGAGTGTTGAAAAGTAATCCTTATACTCAAACTGAAGTCATTGTGTGAAAAATGAGGATGTTATTTTGAAGTAAGGACACTAGTTGCAATACCGGAAAAAATTAGCACCTTGGTGAGAAATCGAAGAGGATAGGTGTCAGTGTGTAGTGAGTCTGTGTCATGGTCTGATCCACATAATTCAAGCCTAATAGTGATAGCATGCATGAACATAATGAGAATAATCGGGATTGATAGCCAAATGATTGCGAAATCTAAAATACGGATACTCTTGTACAAAGATTTTGTAGTGAGTCATAGTGCGTCGCTTAAGGACAAACAACGAATTCAAGTTGAGGGTGTTGATGTACCGTGGTTTTACGGTACTTTCAATGCTTTTTCCTTAAGTTTAGTGTGTGTCTAAAGCCTTTTTGTATTGATTTTTGATGTAGTTTTCTCTTTATTTGCAGGAAATCTGTCCAAAGGAGAACGCGGAGAATTTGAGCTGAAATTGCAGAAGTGACCACCTACGGAGCCCACGATGGTCCGTCGTGACTGTGATGGTCCGTAGGTGGCACCCGTCGTGAGAAGAAAATGGCTGCTGAAGCAAGGTGGGGAATTTTGACCAAGTGTGGGACTACGGAAGCTCACGACGGATCGTCATAGCCATGACGGTCCATCCTGCACATTCGTCAATACTAACAGAGAGTAGTCCCAGTACCCAACTTTAGAAGATTCTAAGTGTCGTGGAATGAAACCCCTCGACGGACCGTCGTGCTTACAACGGTCTGTCATACCTGTCCGTCGAGGGTAACAGAGAATTGATGAAGAAAGCAGCACAAATTTGTGCTAAGTATGGAACGACGGAAGCCACGACGGTCCGTCACAAGGGTCGTCGACTCAGACGCGTTTTGGGCAGATTTTCCTTAAATAGATTTCCCTCTTTTATTAGGTTTTGTTTATTATAAATAGTTCAAAAAACCTCATTTTTGGAGTTAGACTTTTGGATATTTTTCATTTTATTGTTTAAGTATTGAACTCTTGATTTTGGGATTTTATCATACTTTTCCGGAATCGATTGTTAGTGTTTTTGTGATTTATTCAAGTGAATTTCTGGATTTTCTTCATTCTCATCAAAGTAAGTGCATGAATTCTTATATTATCAATATGAATTGTGTGATTATTAGCATGGGTAACTGAACTCCATAACTAGGGTTGTGGGAACCATGGGTAAATAACAAGGTAAAACCTAGCTAAAATAACAATTCTAGAATAGATTCTTGCATGTATTGATAATTCATTCGTTTAGAAGTCTTTTTAACGGATGGCCAACGTTAGAACTCGCCTTATTGCGACCAAGGAGGTAGATAATAGGAAAACAATTATCAACGTAGATTTAGTGTATACTATCTAATAGGCTAGTGTCGGTTGGTACGAAGTAACAACTTAGTCAAATATCGATTATGATGCTTAATATGAGGAAAATGTAAGGTTTAGTAAAGCAACACACGTAGCCGGACCAAGGTGCGGAGTGAAATTCTCTAGATGCCAGACCAAGGATTTAGAGATACCTAACTTATCACTTTGCATGCAAGATACTAGGAAAGAATTGTTATAGCTAGAATTACCGAGTTAGGAGCCTGTGGGGAACACTTAAACCCTAGTTACTCTCATTACTTGATTAAACTCCAATAATTGAACCTGTTACTTGTTTACTTTAATTTAGCTAATTACTCTCATTAATCAAAACCCCCCTTTAGTTATTTGGGAAATAATTGACTAAATAGAAGTAATAATAGAATAAAGTTAAGTCTGAACCATTTTCCTCGTGGGATCGACCCCAACCTCACTAGTTGGGTTCTTTACTTGATACGACCGTTTTACTTTTTTTCGAGAAGTAAATTTGAGCGTATCAGAAAACAAACCAATTTAGAATGATAATTAGTTGACGAGGTTGTAACGCTATATAGTAACATATGTATACATGCTAGTTGTCACATTATGTTATAAGGAATACGAAGTCAACAACCCACAATGACTCAAAATATGGGGAGGATACATATTACATAATTAGCAACTAAGACGCTACATGCTATGGTCAAACATACTACGGCCAAACAACTTTATGTAATGAAAAACAAAGATGTTAATACCATGTTTAAAAATCAGGCTGCTTAAGACAGCTACCAATCGATTTATCTTAGGCAAGAGAAAACAGCATGACTATGCATCAAACAGCTAAAGATTGAGATAACTAAAACAAACAAAAAAACATATTTGATGGATGAGCCATGTTTGAATATCCCTCCACTAATGAAAGAAAATGTAACACGATGAAAGCACTAGTCCTATTTTCAGCAAGAATGACACTACTTAACAAAATACACATAAGCAGAAAGACCACAATAAAGCAAATTGGCAGTGAATAAATCTTCCTCACTTTCCAAACATTAAGCAAGCTATTATTACTAATATCAGGCATGAATGAACAACCAAAAATGAGTTCGACTATATTAAATACTTTTTGTAAGCTCTTCTTTGTAAGTAAATGGTAGCCAGGCCTTTCTATATTTTTTTGCTCAATTTATCTTCCAAATTTTTATCTATTTGTTTTTCTCTGTTTTTTTCTTTCTGTTGCTCCCCTTCAAAAGAAAATATATCAGGGGTATATATCTGTGAGAAATTAGCGTTTGGAATCAAGAAGCGAGGGTAGAATCGGGTAACACCAAGGACCAACTCAAAATATTTTAAACCCCAAATCCCTTCACCATTTCAGGATGAATATTTTTTCTTACGCTTCCAAACCATTTCGAAACGGAAAGGAGGATGGACGACTTGGATTCAACCTCCATGTCTTTGGCGTCGACGTGTCTTAATATCACGCCACCAAGGACAAGCGCGTGCTCTGAAAGCTGATGGAGGTCGTACACGATATGAGAGACGTGAAGAATAGGACAAAGAACCAGCGTACTGGTATCTGTTCTTTGGTTTTTCGTCTATCTTCATATCCCTCTCCGTGAACTCGCTGCTGCGTGAGGCGTGTAGGGGTTGGCAGTAGAGTTCACGCGTCTGCTGTTGGACTGGTGTTGTTCACACCGTGAGCGGCGTTATACTGCTGATAAAGACTTTATTTTCTGTAAATTTGTACGCTAGTTTGGGTCATCTATTTGTTGAATGAGAAGAGAGGAGCTTGGTCCGGATCGGATAAGAATTGGCTGGGAGGGAAAATAATGGGCTGGTAATTGGAGAGGGGAAAGGAAGTTGGGTTGGGTGATAAGTGTTTGGCTGCTGAAAATGTAAGGAGGGCCCAAACTGGTTTACTTAATCAAAAATTAAAAGGGGTAGATGACTAATTTTTTGCAATCTCAAGATTAGGTTACAATTATGGCCATAGCATTAGAAATCTAGTCGAATTTGAGATAACTCGGTGACTTAGGCTTACGCTTGAAATAAGGTGATTTAAAACCGATTAATTGATGAGCCTCTTAATCTTAACGAACTAAAATAACCACTTTAATTATAAACCAATTAACCTAAACTATAAACTATTATTTAAATCGAACTAATCGTCGAAACATTTCGCTGAAAACCAAAAAAAATTCAGATGACTTTCGAATATTTGTAAAATATGTTATAATATATATATATATATATATATATATATATATATATATATATATATATATATATATATATATATATATATATATATATACGTTATATTATTTAAAATTTCCAAAAGTGACAAAATTACGTAAAACTAACTTGAAAATAATTTGAATTTATAAAGTCAATTATTTTAAATAGTTTGGAATTTTAAGAAGCTCAGCGATTAATTCATACTGGGGAGGGTCAAAATTGGGTGTCAACATCTATCGCTTCAAAATCAGCTCACTCCCTCTCCTAGTCCTTCTCCCCCATGTTTATCACGGAGATTCTTACAATAACAATCATGACCGATAAAATAACCCTAGCAATAAGGTCCACTAAAGTTTTAGTCTGTCAACTTCATGGACGACAACAGAATGCCCCTAGCTCGCTGGTGCCTCGTTTAGTAGTAGAGTAAAGTTTCAGTTCAACAATGCCATGATCAATAGAATGCCCATCACTGATTTTGTGGAGTAAACTTTCAGTTGGTCAATGTCATGGCCGGCAGAATGCCCCTGGCTGATTTAGTGGAGTAGAGTTTCAGTTTGTTAATGTCATGATTGACAGAACGACCCCTTGCTGATTTTATGGTATTTTCTCGGGAGACGACAATTTCTAACCAGAAAGGAGGAGAGAGACGAAGGGAGAGAAGGAGTGACTATGCCTGGCAGCGTAACCGGTAATTACCGGTTACCGGTTCGATCCGTCCCGGTCCGGTCCGGTTTCGGTTCGGTACCGGTTAGTCCCGGTATATACCGGTTCGGTCCGGTTCCGGGACAGGTAACGGGACGAAAACCGAGATTTACCGGTCCGTCCCGGTTCCGGAACTTACCGGTCCGTTACCGGTGTTTACATCCCCACTCTATTAAAATAGGGAGAAACGTCGCGGCAACTCGAAAATAATGTATTGATTCAATTTTAGTGAGTTTTAAAAATGAATGAGCTTTAAAAAAGAGTCGCCACCTAATTTTAGGAAAAAAACTAGGAAACCATTAAATGATCTACGAAACCAATTTGATTCTAGGTAAGGGGTTCAAATTATTTCGAAGAAAAGGGGTTAGGCATCCTTCGAAATCCACAAATGTGGGTCCCAACTGAATTCATTTTTTTTCAAATTGAGGAGGAAAATAAAATAATGTACAAAAATAATAAACATGTAATATACACAAAAAATAAAATAAGAAAATATAAGAAAACGGCCTAAAGTTTGCCTAACGTAATATATACAAAATATTGAATAAAGAGTATACTTCGAACTTAATTCGAATAACTTCAATGAAAAGCAACTTCGTGGTACCTGTAAACACACTTGGTAAAAATGTTAGTAATAAATAAATATGAATAAAATTGAATATATGAAATAATAACTTAAAAATAAAAATCTGTCTTATTAACATTGGAGGCCTTGGAAATCGACGGTAATTTCTTCATCGGCCATTTTCATCTATCAACTAAACTACAAGAAATAAATATTAACAAACATAAAATAATAAAATAATAACTAATTAATAATGTATTGAATGAAAGCAAATGTGACATTAGTGGTATTCACGTGAGGAAAAGCAAATAAAGGACATTTACAAAAGTTCAACTTTTGACAAAAGTTCAACTTTTGACAAAAGAATGTGACAAAGAATCAAACATCAATGTTGCCTGAGTAAACCTTTTCCCGGCCAAATTTGTGAAATAAAGCAATGTAAATGAATAAATATGAACAGACTCATCAATAAATAAC
Organism: Solanum sitiens; assembly: GCA_016801875.1. Lineage (NCBI taxonomy): Eukaryota > Viridiplantae > Streptophyta > Magnoliopsida > Solanales > Solanaceae > Solanum > Solanum sitiens. Next base: position 903,030 of record JABWTJ010000302.1, read on the forward strand.
ATGAACAGATCCAAAATGTATTAAAATAAAGAGGAACAGAAAAAAAAAATCGATACCACAATGAAATTTGGGTTAAGAACTACAAACATATGAAAAATTGATAAGCAAACAGTAAAATAAATAAATTAATAATAATAATGAAACATTAACAGCAAAAGTAACTTTAAAATATATCCAACAATGTCAAAATTAGAATAGTCACCAAAACAAAAAAAATAATAATTAACAATATCAAACAAAAAAATATGCAAATAGTGCTAAACTTGAGCAGAAAAGTTGGAATAAAGGTGGCCGGACTTTGAGCCTCTCCGGCCAAACCTAAAAAAAAAAACGAACTGAAACACAACTAAATATAGCAACAAAATAGCAAAAACAAAGTAAAATAACATCAATTTTAGTTAGATTAAGAAGCGAAAACCCAAACCTTGCCGGAAATGAAGTTGTTGGTGTCCTCCGACGTTAGATCGTTCAGTTGTTGGTCGTTACCGTTGTTGTTCGCTGGTCGAAACTGGAGTTTTGAGATCTTCCCGGAGTACCTGCAAAACAAATAAAATCGTTAAGGGGAAGAGGGGAAGGAATTGACGGGCCTTTATTATTATTATTATTATTATTTTTTTCGGCTCATCGGAGCTTTAAACTCCTCGCCGGAGCTACTGGTTTGGTTGTTGGAGCTGCTCTCCGCTGCTGCTGCCTGCAAAAAAGATGAACGAGAGGCATAAGGGAGAAGATAAGAGGGAGGCGGAGAGGGGGAAGAAAGAAGAGAGGAGGGGAAACGGAGGAGAGGGTCGATGAAGGAGTGAGGGGGCTGCAAGGAGAGGGAAGGGAGAAGAGAAGAGGGAGGCGGAGAGAGGGAAAAAGGGTGGAAGAGATTAGGGTTGTTTTCCCCCTCTTCCTCAAATTAATTCCCCAATTTTTCATTTATTCACTACCAATTTTAACATGAACAAATAAAATGCAATTGACCCAAATGTGTGGGCTTGAAATTGTAGGCCCAAAATTATTAATAGAATTCCTAAATTTTAATTTATTTTTTTTCGTATTTGGGTAAATTTTAGATTGTGCTAAATTCAACATAAATATTAACAAATGTAACAAATAAAATGAATTTTAAAATAATATAATGAACGTAACTAATGACATGTGAAATGCAATTTTAAAAATTATCTAACAAAAAATCCTAAATTTTGATAAATAAAGATAGTTATCGATAAACTTATTAAAAATTATATAAAAAAAAAATTATTCTAAGCTATTAAATAAATAAAACGTTAAAATTACGAATTTTTAAAATGTTAGGCCAAAATTGGGTGTCAACAGCTGTCCCTTTCGTTGTGTATGATTGATGAAAGAAATCATGGACAACGAAAATTGACAAACCCAATTTTGACCGAACACATGACCTTTCTAGAGAAGTGCGGTGAAAATATAGTGGAAGTCAATCCCGAACTCGCATCTAAAAGGTTCCACGCTTTGTTGCGTCTTTGTTGAAGTAATTCGCGCATGTGGCTCCTCTGACAGTGCGTCCTCTAGAATGTTCTAAAAAAAAACAAAGATAAAACTCATTATTATAGGCAAAACTAAAAGAAAATGGGTAGCATCTCTTATGATACAATAAATGGAGATAAATACAGGTCCCTTGGTAGGACGAATGAAGATGATGATCAATCCGTAGGATTTGGAATGTATGTTCATCGGTAAGACAAATGAAAAGATTATCCATCGGTAGGATTTTGAAAGCATGTCCATCGGTAGGACGAATGAAAAGATTATCCATCGATAGGATTTTGAATGTATGTCCATCGGTAGGACAAATGAAAAGATTATCCATCGGTAGGATTTTGAATGTATGTCTATCGGTAGGACAAAATGTAAACATCTTTCAACGCAAGTTTTCACCGACTTGAACGTTGAATAGATAGGGTGCACAACCTTCACCTCTGAATAGATGCGTCTTAAATGCAAATATCTTTCAACGCAAGTTTCCACCGACTTGAACGTTGAAAATATATGGTGCACATCCTTCACCTCCGAATAGATGCGTCTTAAATGCAAATATCTTTTAACGCAAGTTTCCACCGACTTGAACGTTGAAAAGATATGGTGCACATCCTTCACCTCCGAATAGATGCGACTTAAATGCAAATAACTTCTTGGCGACGTATAAACTTTTGCGAGGGATGAAATCTTCTCGCGATGCATAAACTTTTGCGAGGGATGAAATCTTCTCGCGATGCATAAATTCCGCAAGGTATGAAATCTTCTTGCGATGTATAAATTTCTGCGAGGTATGAAATCTTCTCGCGATGCTTGAATAATAACTCGCGATGCATGATTTTTCGCTGTGCATGATTATTGACTCGCGATGCATGATCTTCTGCGGGGCATGAATATCTTCCCGCAATGCATAAATTTTGTGAGGGATGGAATCTTCTCGCGATGCATAAATTCCACAAGGTATGAAATCTTCTTGCGATGCATAAATTCCGCAAGGTATGAAATCTTCTTGCGATGTATAAACTTTTGCGAGGGATGAAATCTTCTCGCGATGCGTGAATAATAACTCGCGATGCATGATTTTTTGCAATGCATGAATATTGACTCTCGATGCATGATCTTTTGCAATGCATGAATATTGACTCGCGATGCATGATTTTATTTTTTTATTTTTTATTTTTTATTTTTAGCAATGCATGAATATTGACTCGCGATGCATGATTTTTCGCTATGCATGAATATTGACTCGCGATGCATGATTTTTTATTTTTTTATTTTTTATTTTTTATTTTTTGCAATGCATGAATATTGACTTGCTATGCATGATTTTCCGCTATGCATGAATATTGACTCTCGATGCATGATCTTTTGCAATGCATGAATATTGACTCGCGATGCATTATTTTATTTTTTTATTTTTTATTTTTTATTTTTTGCAATGCATGAATATTGACTCGCGATGCATGATTTTCCGCTATGCATGAATATTGACTCGCGATGCATGATTTTATTTTTTTATTTTTTATTTTTTATTTTTTGCAATGCATGAATATTGACTCGCTATGCATGATTTTCCGCTATGCATGAATATTGACTCGCGATGCATGATCTTTTTCAATGCATGAATATTGACTCGCGATGCATGATTTTATTTTTTTATTTTTTATTTTTTGCAATGCATGAATATTGACTCGCGATGCATGATTTTCCGCTATGCATGAATATTGACTCTCGATGCATGATCTTTTGCGGGGCATGAATATCTTCCCGAAATGCATAAATTTTGCGAGGGATGGAATCTTCTCGCGATGCATAAATTCCACAAGGTATGAAATCTTCTTGCGATGCATAAATTCCGCAAGGTATGAAATCTTCTTGCGATGTATAAACTTTTGCGAGGGATGAAATCTTCTCGCGATGCGTGAATAATAACTCGCGATGCATGATTTTTTGCAATGCATGAATATTGACTCTCGATGTATGATCTTTTGCAATGCATGAATATTGACTCGCGATGCATGATTTTATTTTTTTATTTTTTATTTTTTATTTTTTGCAATGCATGAATATTGACTCGCGATGCATGATTTTCCGCTATGCATGAATATTGACTCGCGATGCATGATTTTATTTTTTTATTTTTTATTTTTTGTTTTTTGCAATGCATGAATATTGACTCGCTATGCATGAATATTAATTCGCGATGCATAATCTTCCGCTATGCACGAGTATTAACTCGCGATGGATGATCTTCCGCTATGCATGAATATTAACTCGCAATGCATGATCTTCTGCTATGCATGAATAGTAACTCGCGATGCATGATCTTCCGCTATGCATGAATATTAACTCGCGATGCATGATCTTCGGCTATGCATGAATATTAACTCGCGATGCATGATCTAATTTGCGATGCATGATCTTCCGCTATGCATGAGTATTAACTCGCGATGCATGATCTTCCGCTATGCATGAATATTAACTCGCGATGCATGATCTTCCACTATGCATGAATATTAACTCGTGATGCATGATCTTCCGCTATGCATGAATATTAACTCGCGATGCATGATCTTCCGCTATGCATTAATATTAACTCGCGATACATGATCTTCCGCTATGCATGAATATTAAATCGCGATGCATGATCTAATGATTTTCCACTGTTACAAGGTGGATGGCTCGATGATTGTCCAACTGTAATGAGGTGGATGGCTCGGGAATTGTTTTGAAAGTTCCATCTCCCCAATGCTTTCGCCTGTTCCTGTACTTGAAAAGAAATAATTAGTAGAAACAATATCGCCTTAGCTAGCGTCTTAGTCAAGAAACCTTGAGAAAAAGTTCTTTAAAAGCGAATATGTACAAAAGTCTGACAACTTTAACACATGTGAGCAATCAACATTTTAGTCTTGACCCTTTTATGTTTGTTGTGACTCAAGTTTTATTAAGGATTTGTACGAGGAGCTGCTGGCTTGCCATTACAACGCTGAAGATTTGCACGTTGACGTTGAGCTTCAAGCGCTAAATGATCTTTGTAGTTGCTATCAAGCTTCTCGCAGTACTTATCAGAATTTTGAGGTCTTCCTCAAAAATTCTGTCCCAGTTAGAATATTTGGCAAATCTCAAAATGATCTTTAATCTTGACTTGTTGGCGATAACACCTTTATTGTGAATTTTTGCGATATTTTCAATAATTTTATCCCAATTTTTATTGTAAGGAGAAATAATAATCACACTGGGTATATGACCGAGCCGTCGTGGCGCCTACATATCCTGTTGAGGCAGGAATCAGGTCAAATGTAGTTCCAATCCCGTAGATGAAGAATACTGCAAAGAATCTGAGACAAGATCATCAGTAGAAAATGCACAATATAAACATGATGAAATAGGAAAATAATATTCCATGTGATATCCAAAGGCTAGAGATAAAAAAAAACATGTCACATTTTTGGGACGGACAATCTCATGAAGTAAAATAGAACTATCACACATATAAGATTAACCTGATGACACTTTTTACAATAAACAACTCAAAAGACAATTTTTTTTCCTTATAAAATGGAAAGATTCTAAAAAAAAAAAGGTTTTAAAAAAAAAATTAAAGAATGAGTGCTTGCTATTTTTTTTTTGTTCTTTTCTTTTTTGATAAATAAAGAATGTGATGAGACAGTCAAATCTTGACTATAATTGGTACCAACAGTTAGGATTGCAGGCAAATATCTTATTTATTTTTTTTCTAATTAAGATTGAATTCAAGGTAATTTCTACAGATTCAAGTGGTTCTTCAAATATACTTAAGGATCAACAAGATCCGTTCATCTTGCTTCAAACGAAGGTTTTGAATTGTATCAATCCTCATGTTTCAAATGCCCTCACGACAATGACTAGTCCTATTTCACACATATTTGAAACATTTGATTATAGGACATTTTTCAAAGTGCACTCACACTCACAAGAATGTTCAATGCACACAACTGTGATACCATATGCTTAACCATTATGTAAATCTCCACTAATGTGAGAACATTTGGAATGAGATCATGTAGGGCTTGTCATTGGCTTGTAACGTAGGCTTAGGGATGGATAGGATATTTATTTGAGATAAAAGTGACTGAATTCCTTCTTGAGCGTCACACAGAATTTGTGCTCTTAATGATTGATACGCCTTTGGCGTTAGATCCTCTTCATTATTCTCTGCCCTCTCAAATTCTTTTGAATTTTTTAACGCTTTTCCCTTCCTCTTTTTTTTTCTTTTGAGTTCTCATTTTTTGGAGCTTTTCTCTTCTTCACTTTTTTTCTTTTTTCTTTTGAGTCCTTATTTCTTGGAGCTTTTCTTTTATTCACTTCTTTATAATAATATTTTTTTCCCTTTTTGTTGGAGTATTTTCCTTCCCACCATTCATTGACCCCGTAAGGATATTTTTTACCTTTCTTTATTTCTTCCTTCCTTTCTCTCTTTTTTTCTAGATGTCTTTGCTTCCTTGATTTTGGGGAGACTCGATATCTTTGCTTTTGGAAATTTCAAACATGGATCTTCTCGTATAATTTGCACATTCTTGGTGCACTCAAAAAGGTTGGGCCAAGAGAAGATAGTGCTTGTAAGCACTCAAAAGGGTAGTGGTTAAGATGTGGTTGTCCAAAGAAAGGTTTTAGGCTCGAAGTGGAAAAACTAGGGATTAATGTAATTTGGTAAGCTTTGAAAGGCACAATCGGGTCAAAAAAAAAGGCCTACAATCCTTTATCAAACCAAACATTACTCAGGATTTCGCCTCGAAAAACATTCAGGTCAAGTTCTAGATCAACAGTGTAACACAATTGAACTTTGATCAAAAGCTCACCACACAATGCACATGAAACATAAGGTTAGTTTTATTCTTATCTTGATTGCATGCAAGAGAATTTTCAAGCATCACAAAGTACAGATAAGAGGTATCACGAGAATCTATAGTTTACCGCAAAGTCAGTATTTTCTATCATATCAAATATATTTACATGCTCTTAACTACATAGGTCCCGACCGAGCTGAAGACATGACTCTTACATTATGTACAAGTAATTTTATTTTTTGAAAGAATGATTACCGAACCCGAGAAGGGCTGCCTACGTATCTCATTAAGATGAGAATCAGGTGTGCGTAGTTCATGTAGATATAACTTTGAAAATATTAACAAACTGTTTTATTTTTACTTTTTTTTTTACTTTTGGAAAAATAATACCGAACCCAAGAAGGGTTGCCTACGTATCTCCTTAAAATGAGAATCAGGTACGCGTAGTTCGTCCAGATATGGCATAAAGCCTACATTTGAACTACAAATTAATTTTTTGAAGGAAAAATAATGAAAATAAAAAAACCAATGAGCCACATTGAAAGGCGGGCAACCTAAATTTAACAACAAAATTTTTTTATTAATCAAAGAAAACTGAACAAGAACGAAGAAATCAGTGAATCACATTGAAGGGCGGACCACCCAAATTTAATAAAAGTAATAAAAATGAAATAAGAAATTAATGAGTCAAATTGAAGGTCGGACTACCCAAAAAATATTATTTGTCAATAAAAAAAATAACATAAGTAAAAAAAAATGAATGAGTCACATTGAAGGGCGGACAACCCAACTTAAAAAAAAATCATTAAAACAATATTTTTAATGGAATGTAAGATAAATAAAAATCAAAGATATACAATGAATGTGACATTATGTACAAAAAAATATTGCAAAATATACAAACCAACTCGGAGTGAAGCCTCATAAATTCTAGAGTCTGTGTACAACCTTGGTGAAATTTTTTTAGGGCATTCCTAAAAATATTTTGCCCCTGTCGGCTTCATCAACCTCCGGTATTTAATCTTGTAACAACTATCTCCTTTGTAAAATTTTTGGAGACCTCCTCAAAAATTTTGCCCCAATTTTCGTTTTAAAAATTTTGAAAAATTTGCGGGGAACATGACCGAGCTCTTATGGCGCCTACGTATCTCATTGAAACAGGAATCAGGTCAAACGTAGTTCCAACAAATTATAACTTGAAATAAAACTAGCCTTGAATTATGAATATTCTAAAACTAGATTAGCAAGAGCGATTTTAAAATAATGGACTATCATACAACATATTCACGTATAACAAATATATCACATAACATACAAACAATGAATACATGTCTTATACAAATGTGCCTCGAGTTTTGTGTCATGCTTAATATGAGGTTTTGGCTTCGCTCTACATAACATGACTAAGAGTGGGCTTTGTTTATTGTGGATAGGTGGCCCAAGCGGATAACTTGGGTTGAGACAGTTAACGACCGTTGACTATCAAGTAGCCAACTACATTCGTCAGGGTGTCCCGAGAAAAGTATGGTTAACGAATGATTGTGAACCCGCATAATCGTCCTTTAAGTAAAAAAATAAAATTAGATGTCGTTTGACGAAATAAATATTGTGCATGCAATGACAATATACAATAAATAATGAATCAACACTGAGTACAATATGCAAATAATCAACAAAATATACAAGATATAATGAATAACACAATGAAAGAATAGTATCCTCAATTTGAAAAAATGAACCCATAATGGTTAGAACCTCTATGTCCCCAGTAGAGTCGCCATTCTGTTTACATCCCCGCTCTGTTAAAATAGGGATAAACGTCACGGCAACTCGAAAATAATGTATTGATTCAATTTTAGTGAGTTTTAAAAATGAATGAGTTTTAAAAAAGAGTCGCCACCTAATTTTAGGAAAAAAACTAGGAAACCATTAAATGATCTACGAAACCAATTTGATTCTAGGTAAGGGGTTCAAATTATTCCGAAGGAAAGGGGTTAGGCATCCTTCGAAATCCACAAATGTGGGTCCCGACTGAATTTATTTTTTTCAAATTGAGGAGGAAAATAAAATAATGTACAAAAATAATAAACATGTAATATACACAAAAAATAAAATAAGAAAATATAAGAAAATGGCCTAAAGTTTGCCTAACGTAATATATACAAAATATTGAATAAAGAGTATACTTCGAACTTAATTCGAATAACTTCAATGAAAAGCAACTTCGGGGTACCTGTAAACACACTTGGTAAAAATGTTAGTAATAAATAAATATGAATAAAATTGAATATATGAAATAATAACTTAAAAATAAAAATCCGTCTTATTAACATTGGAGGCCTTGGAAATCGACGGTAATTTCTTCATCGGCCATTTTCATCTATCAACTAAACTACAAGAAATAAATATTAACAAACATAAAATAATAAAATAATAACTAATTAATAATGTATTGAATGAAAGCAAATGTGACATTAGTGGTATTCACGTGAGGAAAAGCAAATAAAGGACATTTACAAAAGTTCAACTTTTGACAAAAGTTCAACTTTTGACAAAAGAATGTGACAAAGAATCAAACATCAATGTTGCCTGAGTAAACCTTTTCCCGGCCAAATTTGTGAAATAAAGCAATGTAAATGAATAAATATGAACAGACTCATTAATAAATAACATGAACAGATCCAAAATGTATTAAAATAAAGAGGAACAGAAAAAAAAATCGATACCACAATGAAATTTGGGTTAAGAACTACAAACATATGAAAAATTGGAAAGCAAACAGTAAAATAAATAAATTAATAATAATAATGAAACATTAACAGCAAAAGTAACTTTAAAATATATCCAACAATGTCAAAATTAGAATAGTCACCAAAACAAAAAAAATAATAATTAACAATATCAAATAAAAAAATATGCAAATAGTGCTAAACTTGAGCAGAAAAGTTGGAATAAAGGTGGCCGGACTTTGAGCCTCTCCGGCCAAACCTAAAAAAAAAAAAAAACATAAACGAACTGAAACACAACTAAATATAGCAACAAAATAGCAAAAACAAAGTAAAATAACATCAATTTTAGTTAGATTAAGAAGCGAAAACCCAAACCTTGCCGAAAATGAAGTTATTGGTGTCCTCTGACGTTAGATCGTTCAGTTGTTGGTCGTTACCGTTGTTGTTCGCTAGTCGAAACTGGAGTTTTGAGATCTTCCCGGAGTACCTGCAAAACAAATAAAATCGTTAAGGGGAAGAGGGGAAGGAATTGACGGGCCTTTATTATTATTATTATTATTTATTTATTTTTTGGCTCATCGGAGCTTTAAACTCCTCGCCGGAGCTACTGGTTTGGTTGTTGGAGCTGCTCTCCGCTGCTGCTGCCTGCAAAAAAGATGAACGAGAGGCATAAGGGAGAAGATAAGAGGGAGGCGGAGAGGGGGAAGAAAGAAGAGAGGAGGGGAAACGGAGGAGAGGGTCGATGAAGGAGTGAGGGGGCTGCAAGGAGAGGGAAGGGAGAAGAGAAGAGGGAGGCGGAGAGAAGGAAAAGGGTGGAAGAGATTAGGGTTGTTTTCCCCCTCTTCCTCAAATTAATTCCCCAATTTTTCATTTATCCACCACCAATTTTAACATAAACAAATAAAATGCAATGGACCCAAATGTGTGGGCTTGAAATTGTAGGCCCAAAATTATTAATAGAATTCCTAAATTTTAATTTATTTTTTTTCGTATTTGGGTAAAATTTTAGATTGTGCTAAATTCAACATAAATATTAACAAATGTAACAAATAAAATGAATTTTAAAATAATATAATGAACGTAACTAATGACATGTGAAATGCAATTTTAAAAATTATCTAACAAAAAATCCTAAATTTTGATAAATAAAGATAGTTATCGATAAACTTATTAAAAATTATATATAAAAAAATTATTCTAAGTTATTAAATAAATAAAACTTTAAAATTACGAATTTTTAAAATGTTAGGCCAAAATTGGGTGTCAACAACCGGTCCGGTCAAAATTTTTTTTTTTTTAAAAGACTATTCTTTTATAGTCATCGGGTAACGGCTAGTAGGCCCCCCAACGGCTATTTGACCCAATTTTCAGCCACTTACACCCCCTAACCCCCCCCCCCCTAACTTTTTTAATATCCCAAAGTTTTAAAAATTACACTTTAACCCATTTTTTTACTTATAAATACCCCTAAATTTCATTCTTTTAAATCACAAAATCATCTATTCATCTTCTATTCTCTCAACTCTCTAATCTCTAATCTCTAATTCTCTAATATATAATATCTTAAATTCCGGTGTTGCCTTATTTGGTCTTTGGAAATTATATTTGGAGCTTCAAAATTCAACTTTTAACTTTCCACGTTCGGCTTTCGGCGGTCATAAACGTCTACTTTTTTAAGTAGACATTCGGTACATTCGTTCCAACTTTTATTTTACATTTCATTTATATTTAAATAATTATTTATTCATTTTATAATTTATTATTTGCATTATATTTTTCGTATTATATATAATCTCACGTTTAATATTTTAATATGGATTCCGGTAAAAATATTATTCAAAAAGGAAAGGGTAAAAAAGTGCAATTGAGCGTGTTAAAAATATGTGTAACTTTACATCCTCCGATAATGCAAAAACCGGTAGTTCTTCTAGAACAAAAACTAAAAAATCTACTATATTAAGAATTACGGATGATTATACACATGTTGATCATACGGTTTTCAATATTGATAGTAATTCAAGATTAGATCCTTATCATTAACATTTACAACGTCGCTTAAGTAATTTTGATGAGGATTTGCCTAGTGATAATGATAATGATATTGATGATTATATTGATACGCCTACTTTTGATGAAGATGATGATGAAACTGAGCCATCAACGGCTACTAATACTCCCAGTCCCGCTACTAGTCCCGCTCCCTTTCGTTGTCCTGCCCCTGTTCCCCCCGTACATCCTAGGCCTAAGATAGAACGTGCTAAAAAATCGATTGTTTGGCAATTTATGACACAAAACGAAGATAAAACACAAGCTATTTGTAATAAATGTAAACATAGATTAAATCATAAAACTGTTGGTAAATCTGGCGGGACGGGACATTTGAGTAGTCATTTAATGACTTGTTGTAAAAATGATTTTTTGCATGCTAAAGCGGTAGCGGAAGCTAAAAAAAATGGTACCCCCCTTCCTGAAAATGTAGGAGTAGGCGACTCTAACATGGTATAAACACAATTAAATCCGTCTAATGTTTCTGGCTCTAGTTTACCACTTTCATATAGTAGAGAAAAAAATCTTGAAGAACTAGCTAAAATGATATGTGTTATGGGTTTGCCATTTAGTTTTCTGAAAATCCCGGTTTTATACATTATATTCAAATTATATATAATCCAAATTTTAAAGGTTTTGCTAGAAATACAATAAAAAAGGTTGTATTTGATTATCATGCACAACATTTTCAATATCTTCGTTGTTTATTTTATTATAATACTTGTAAAATAGCTATTACTTCTGATATAGATCGTAGTGTAAACGGTAAGGATTATTTGACTGTTACTGCACATTGAATTGATGAAAATTGGTATATGCAAAAAAGAATTTTAGGTTATAAATGTTGTCAAATGCAAAAAACCCGTAGTTATATTGCTCAAACTATTTTAGATATTTTACAAAGCTATGGAATATGTGATAAAATAAGTAGTATAACCTTAGATAATGCTTCAAGTAATAATGTTGCGGTTGAATATTTAAAACCTACTCTTTGTCCTTTCTATGGTGATAATTATTATATTAGGTGTACTGCACATATATATAATTTGATGGTTAGAGATGGTGTACATATGTATGATAACGGATGTACGAAAGTTGAAAATGCATGTCATTTTATATTTAAATGTCAAGTTAAGTCTAGGCGTAAAGATTTTCAAAATCATTGTTTTGAAAATAATCTTCCACCTAGAAAATTTCCAAAAACAGTGTCTATTAGATGGAATACTTTATATGAAATGCTTGTAGCCGCTTATGAATATAGAATACCCTTACAAATGGTTTGGAATGCTCATAATTCAGATATGACATATAGACTCGATGATAGTGATTGGCGTGATATAAATGAACTTATGGATTTCCTAAAAGTATTTTACTTAACTACAAATAGAATATATGTACTTTATAGTCCATCAATTTGTACTGTTTTGCCTGATATTTATAGGATTTCTTCTAAATTATATCAATTTAAAAATAAACCAAGATTTCAACAAACCATTGAAAAAATGATTCAAAAATTTAAAAAATGTTATATTCCTATTCCTCAAATTTATTTAACCGCGTGTTTGTTAAACCCTCATTATAAAGATGTAGGTGCATCAAAAATGGTTGAAAAAATTTATTTTAACTTAGATATTGATAATGTATTAGAAGAAATTCCTAGTTGTCAACAAGTTAAAGATAGCATAAAAATTGAAGCTAGAAACTTGTATAATTTATATAATGCTAATATAAATTTATCAAGTGAACATGAACCTCAAAGCTCTAGGAGTAGATTTGATGAAGATAATATTGATGCTTATTTATATGATTATCTTGAACTTTCTCACGATAATAGAAATGACTTTGATGCCTATGTTAATCAAAATACAGAACCTACTGAAGATATTCTAGCATGATGGAGAAATCGCGGCAAAGGATTTCAAAACTACAACCGATGGCTCGAGATATATTAGCTATGCAAGCGTCGTCAGTAGCTTCGGAAGGCGTCTTTAGTGCAGCAAGGTTTCAACTTGGAGATCATAGGCATTCACTAGCAGCCGATAGCTTGGAGATATCGGTATTATTTCGAGATTGGATTAATGACGAGAGAAGAAATTTGGGTCGTGAACCACTACCGACCAAATTTCAAGATGATGTTGATGAAGTAATGCAGGATTATAGTGACGAAGGGTTTGAAGCAATGGAAGATCTTTCTATTCAACCAATTCCCGAACATGTTACTAAAGAAATATTGAATGATTTACGAAAGGGTTTATCTGGTGGCACCAACTATTAGTAAGAGTATGATAATTCGAGATTTAATTCAAACAGAACCCTTCCTAGAAGGTGGCTGTGTAGATTAAATCTTTTAAAACTCTACTAATATTTTTGTAAATGTAATTGTATTATCAAATAAATATTAATAAAAATATAGGCTATTCGCCTTAATTTGTTTTTTATTATTGTTGTATTAAATTTAATTTTTAATATTGTCAATTTTTAATTTTATAACTTTAAAGTTTGAATTTAAAATTTTCAAACTTTAAAAGTTTGAAATCTAAATTTTATAACTTTAAAGTTTAAATTTAAAATTTCCAAACTTAAAAAGTTTGAATTTAAAATTTTCAAACTTTAAAAGTTTGAAATTTAAATTTTATAACTTTAAAGTTTCAATTTAAAGTTTCCAAACTTTTAAAGTTAGAAATCTATATTTTCAAACTTTTAAAGTTTAAAATTTAAATTTTATAACTTTAAAGTTTGAAATCTAAATTTACAAACTCTTAAAGTTTGAAAAATTAATTTTATAACTTTAAAGTTTGAATTTAAAAATTTCAAACTTTAAAAGTTTAAAATTTAAATTTTATAACTTTAAAGTTTGAATTTAAAATTTCCAAACTTTTAAAGTTTGAATTTAAAAATTTCAAACTTTAAAAGTTTGAAATTTAAATTTTATAACTTTAAAGTTTAATTTAAAATTTCCAAACTTTTAAAGTTTGAAATTTAAATTTTATTAACTTTAAAGTTTGAAATTTAAATTTTCAAACTTTTAAAGTTTGAAATTTAAATTTTCAAACTTTTAAAGTTTGAAATTTAAATTTTATAACTTTAAAGTTTGAAAATTTTAAAAAATTTTAACTTTTAAAGTTTGAAATTTAAATTTTTAATTTTTTAATTATTATAATAAAAATTATATTCAATTAAAAAAATTAAATCTTTAAGTTTTAAATAATTTAAATTAATTTTTGTTTTACGTTAATACTGGTCCGTCCCGGTTACCGGTCCGGTATACTACCGGTTCCTTCCGAACCGGGACGGAATAGGTATTTTTTACCGGTTTACCGGTCCGATCCGGTCCCGGTTCCGGAACGGTACCGATTCGCACAGTGCCGGTTCCGTCCCGGTTCCGGAACTTACCGGTCCAGTTCACCCGATTCCGGTACCGCCGCCGGCCTTAGGAGTGACGATTATCAAAATATGTATATACATATATCTAATTAAGATTTTATATATGAATCTGAATTAAGATTATAATCTGTATAAATAGGAAAATATTTTTGATGCTTGAAAAAATTTGAATTTTTTTAAAAATAAATTTAGAATAAAACGCGAGATTTGCTCTTTGATGTGTTTCAACTATATTCCATATTTATATTTACATAATTGGATGTATCTAAACGTGCTCGATACATGTAGCTAGGGATCAAAATATGATAGGAATTGTAATATCAAAAACTCATGGGAAGATAGATAATTATCTCCTAAATTATTGCGATTTGTGTAGTTTGTCGTTTAAAAAAGGTATTTCGTCTGTTTTAATTTGATTGTCTTACTTTCATTTTAAGTTTATTTGTGTGAAATTAGGTTTTAGGCGTAACTCATACCCCAAAAGTTAGCTCAAAGGGAGGAGGATCGTCCAAGCCTAATAATGAGTTAACCTATCTCATTAACCAATGATGTGGGACTTTTGTCATTCTTTAACACCCCACCTCACGCCCAGTGCTTAGCATCTGGTGCGTGGACAATTTTTATTTTTGGGTCCCAACATCAGGTGAGACAGGCCCTGCTATGATACAATGGTGAATTAGGTCTTAGGCCTAACTCACACCGCAAAGCTAGTTCAAAGAGAGGTGGATTGTCCAAGCCTTATGATGAGTTAACCCATCTCGTTAACCACTTATGTGAAACTTTTGTCATTCTTTAACACACCAACCCACGCATAGTGCTTAGCATCTGGTGCGTGGACAATTTTTAATTTTGGAGGTCCAAATTATGGTAGCTTTATGATTGTTGTGGTATGAATATGAATTGACTCGGTGGCGGACCTGCATCCCTTCGTCGGAAAGTTACGTTGTATATAGTGGTTGTTGACACCCGATTTTGACCCTCCCCAATATGAATTAATCATATCCAGCTTCTTAAATTCCAAACGATTTGAAATAATTAGTTTTTATAAAATTAAAAAAAATATTTTTTTTAAAGTTACTTTTAATTAATTTTCATTTGTTAAAAAATATTTTTAAGTAATATATATGCTTTTTTATATAATTTTGTATATAATTAGTATATTTTATGAATATTTAAAAATCGTCTCAAAAAAATAGTTTCGCTTAAAATTCTGTCAATTATTTTAGTTAACTGATAGTTAAGATTTTTGAATTAATTAGTTTATATATAAAGTTTAATTATCTTATTTCGTTAAAATTAAGAAACTTGTTAACCCATTGATCTTAATTCATCTTATTGAAGTTTTAATCGAATTTCCTAATTAAATTTGATCGGACTAATTTTTTAATTCCAAATGGCTAATTGATCCTATTATCAACCTAACCCATCTTCACTTAAAATTTTCAGCCAACTTGGGCCCAAACCTTGACCCACTAACAAAACAATTCAGAAATTCAGCCCATTACAATTCCAATTTGAGAAACTCATTTCCTTTTCAATATTTCTAGAAATACCAACACACCAAGTTGACCCGACCCATCCTGTTTCTTCTTCCTTCCAGCGAGCAGCATGAAAAAACCCAGACATGTAATTGTTTCCAGACGCGAATCCAGCGCGTCGTTCTCTCCTCTCTACTTATCGTCTTTGTACCCCATATTGTCGATTAGTCCAGGTGTTTTCATCTCAGCGTCTCCCTTGTCCTCGCTTAGAAATCGGACGGCTACAATGCTTTTTTCGTTGAATAATGGGACAAGAATAGTACTACTTACAACTCCTCAACCTTATCTCTAACAGGGAATTCAGATTTTGAATTTCGAATTCACTCCAAATTCATCTCCTTTTCCCCCTAAATCAATCTGATTTTCATCTATAAATAACCTCCTTAGCTTTCATTGAGGGGGATGGAGAAAGAAATTGAACAAAAAAGAGGTATGAAGTGAGTCATAATCTACCAATAGAAAATATAGCTTAGAAGAGTCACTCTTTCGATTTCACTTGCATTTTTTTCGAGGGTTTTGTTGTTTGAATCTGAACTCCTGCAATAGAAGAATAGTGGAAGGTCACTCCCTTGCTCGTTCTCGTCTTGGTTCGCTGCCTCGAAAAGGTATACAACTTCTCTCTTCTTACAATTTTCTTCTTAATTCGAGTATTAATTTGTTTGTTTAGTTGGTCACACTATTCTTGTAGTCCATTAAGGATATGGATTCCTCGTGTGATTTAAGCTTTGGTCGTTTGCTTGTTAAATATGATCCCAGTATGTCTGTATAGATCATGAATGTGTTTAGAGGTTGTTTTCTAGCTTAAAATTGTTATTGTTGTTCTTGTTCCTTATCGAATCTTCATAGTTGTATTTTGTTTAGTCTTCAAACTATGCTATTCGTATTAATCTATTTCCTTAATCATGAAGTTGTAAATCTGATTTATTCGACGTCATATCCTTTGTTCTTTCACCTCGAGTTGAATGAATGAATTAAGATGTCAACATTTCGAGTTCATATGTCGCATTTACTCCTGCTTTGGATTCTTATATTTTGTATGTCATTACTCGTTTCAATTCCTTTTATTTGGTTGCTTTGTCGATTCTACTTGAGAGTGTAAGCCAACCGCTAGAAGGATCATGGAGACAAGATCAACACAAATCAGTCTTTCAAACTAAGAATTTTTCTTTGGATGCTGAAACATCGAAGTCACAAAAATAGCTATATAAAGGTGTCGAGAGTGACTAAAAGGCGTCATTTGCACCCATCGTGGCCTCATCAACATAACTAGAAAACTTTCCATCTTATTTTATCTTCATTTCATTTGGTTTCCTTAAGTGATTTATAAATAAGTTTCTTTTTATGTTGCAGGAATATTGAAGCCAAACACTAATAGATTCTTTCAATGTAAGAAACAAAGTGCTGGAGGATCACTAATTACGAGTCATGATCAAAGTTACAATTAAGTTCTTCATAGCCTAATCTCGAAAAGTCAAATGACTTAATCTAGCTCTTCAACTTTACTTTTATTTTTTACTTCATTGTCGATACTAACGCTTGATGTCGAGCTTTGCAGGTGATAGTATTGGTAAAGACAGAATCGTATGTGATATCGACATCAAATCTGAAGATGATCAAAAGTGACACTATCTTAGAAGTGTTGCAAGGGAAAATCAACAATTCCATCACATCAAAAAGATGTTGGTGACCGCAATATCTCCATGACGGTCAAAATTATAATTACGAGTTGTCGATAACGATTGGAAACGGCAACAAACTTAAATTTTGTTGATTTTTTCAAGGGAGGCAAAAGTGTCTTTAATCTTCGTGTGAATGAATTAAGTCATTCACCTCGATAATTCTATCTTTTAAAAGAGATAATAATAGTCGCAAGGTTCATATACGTCAATTTAGTTTTTTAGTATGTTTGTCGTGTAGAAATTTAGGCATACATGTTTCTTGACAATGTCAGAGTCAAAATTCCTATTTGTTGGGTATCCACCCCATAAGTGTATTATGTGTTTTGATTGGCCAATCAAAGAGTTTAGCATATAGTTTTGTTGGGCGATCCACCCCATAAGTGATTCGTATATTTGTTTTTCATTTCAGGTTCCTATTTTTGAATTATATTGAAATATTATCGAGCATCTACCTCGTTACAGTTGGAATATTATCGAGCATCCAGTTTGTTACAGTTAGAATATTATTGAGTCCTCCACCACGTTACAGTTGGAATATTATCGAGTCATCCACCTCGTTACAGTTGGACTATTATCGAGCATCCACCTCGTTACAGTTGGAATATTATCGAGTCATCCACCTCGTTAAAGTTGGACTATTATTGAGTCATCCGCCTCGTTACAGCTGGACTACTATCGAGCCATCCACCTCGTTACAGTTGGACTATTATCGATTCATCCACCTCGTTACAGTTGGAATATTATTGAGTCATCCACCTTGTTACAGTCGGAATATTATCGAGTCATCCACCTCGTTACAGTCGGAATATTATCGAGCATCCACCTTGTTACAGTTGGAACATTATCGAGTCATCCACCTCGTTACAGTTGAATAATCATTGAGCCATCTAGCTTGTTGCAAAGACACCAAAGTTTGCTATGCAGAAAGCAAACAATGACATCTCCAAATCCTTCGCAAATTATGAGTTGTGATAGGCGTATTGTGTTCAAAAGCGGTATCCATTATCTTTTATTCTCAATACTTCTTTATCTTCTCATTTAATTGAAAAAGACGTTTATTCTTATCCATTAAGATATACTCATTTGTTATATGATTTACCTTTCTTAATTTTTTCACTCAAACCGCTACCTAAAGCGACATCATGTCTACTAATTATTTACTTTGAGTGTGCAGACATATACTGAACATACTTATGTGACATCTTTCACATCAAAAGTAATTAAAAATTATCGTAAGAGATACTACCACTTTTCTAGTTACATTTTCTACTAACAAGTTGTTTAGTCTTTGTCGAGAGCATTCAAGAGGATGAATTCTCAAATCAAATCATAGGTGCGGACGACATCAACAAGGATGCAACACAACGTAAAACTTTTTCTTAGCAGCGAACTGGGACAAAGTCCGAAGAGAGTGTCAAACTCTTAGGACGCGAGCTGAGGAGCGACTTTCACCAAATTCAAACCACACCCCTATCAAAAGGCATGTGGGTTTTTCTTTAGGTTTTTTTATTTTAGTTTCGCGTCCGGAAATTTTTTATCTCCACCGGAAGCAAATTTTCAATTCGAGTGACAATGCACCAAGAGCTTTGGAAATTATGTCCGCGTAAGTTCTTAATTATGGGTGTGAAGTGCACCACATTCATGGCTAAGAGGTTGCAAGCCTCTTTTTCGCACTCGATTTATTTGTCACTCTTCCCCAACCGAAGGATATCTTGACATAAAAGATTTCCTTCTCGACCGATCGAGTTGAACTACAAACAACCTTATTCCTAAGTTTTAAAGGTATGTAAGCGGACTCAATTTTGAAAAATCGGTTGTACTCCAATATTCTGTCATAAATCTTATTCTGAGCATTCTGATTTCTTCATCATTCGATATCTGGATAACTTTTGAATTCTTTCAGAATCGTGCTTAAATCAAACTTATCGAACTACAAGTTTCCTGAATTCTCATGTAGCCTGAGATATGTAGAAAACTCACTTTCGGGTTCGGCCATAATTCCTAAAGTTCGTACCAAATCCCTATCCTAAAGATGAATAATGTGGTCGGTCAAGATTTGTTTGGTCAATTTCATTTTCCTCGAATTTCTTGCATCAATCCAAGTAAAACGAGGGACAGTTGTTGACACCTAATTTTGACCCTCCCCAATATGAATTAATCATATCGAGCTTCTTAAATTCCAAACGATTTGAAATAATTAATTTTATAAAATTCAAAATATTTTTTTAAGTTACTATTTATTAATTTTCATTTTTTTATAATTTTAAGTAATATATATGGTTTTTTTATATAATTTTGTATATAATTAATATGTTTTGTGAATCCCTCTAAAAAGATTAGTTTTGCTTTAAAGTCTGTCAATTAGTTTAGTTAACTAATAGTTAATATTTTTGAGTTAATTATTTTATATATAAAGTTTAATTAGTTTATTTCTTTAACATTAAGAATCTTGTTAATCAATTGATCTTAATTTATCTTATTGAAGTTTTAATCGAAATTGCTCATTAAATTTGATTGGGCTAATTTCTTAATTTCAAATGGCTAATTGATCCTATTATCAATCTAACCCATCTTCACTTTAAATTTTCAGCCAACTTAGGCCCAAACCTTGACCCACTAACAAAACAATTCAGAAATTCAGCCCATTACAATTCCATTTTGAGAAATTCATTCCCTTTTCAATATTTTCAGAAATACCAACACACCAAGGTGACCCGACCCATGTTGTTCTTCTTCCTTCCAGCGAGCAGTGTGAAAGAACCCAGAAACGTGATTATTTTCAGACGCAAATCCAGCGCGTCGTTCTCTCCTCTCTCCTTATCGTCTTTGTACCCCATATTGTCGGTTAGTCCAGGTGTTTCCATCTCAACGCCTCCCTCGTCCTCGCTCAGAAATCGTACGGCTACAATGCTTTTCCCATTGAATAATGGGACAAGAATGGTACTATTTACAGCTCCTCAACCTTATCTCTAACAGTGAATTCGAATTTTGAATTTCGAATTCACTCCAAATTCATCTCGTTTTCCCTCCTAAATCAATCTGATTTTCATCTATAAATAACCTCCTTAGCTTTCATTGAGGGGATTGGAGAAATAAATTGAACAAAAAAGAGGTATGAAGTTAGTCATAATCTACCGATAGAAAATATAGCTTAAAAGAGTCACTCTTTCGGTTTCACTTGCATTTTTTTCGGGGGTTCTGCTTTTTGAATCTGAGCTCCTGCAATAGAAGAATAGTGGAAGGTCACTCCCCTTCTCGTTCTCTTCTTGGTTCGTTGCCTCGAAAAGGTATACAACTTCTCTCTTCTTACAATTTTCTTCTTAATCCGAGTATTAATTTATTTGTTTAGTTGGTTACATTGTTCTGGTAGTCCATTAAGGATATGAATTCCTCGTGTGATTTAAGTTTTGGTCGTTTGCTTGTTAAATATGATCCCAGTATGTATGTGTAGATCATGAATGGGTTTAGAGGCTGTTTTCTAGCTTAAAATTGTTACTGTTCTTGTTCCTTATCGAATCTTCATAGTTTTATTTTGTTTAATGTTCAAACTATGTTATTCGTCTTAAAATTTGCTCTGTTTCTGATTTCTTTTCCTTTGATTCAAATTTGTTGCATCAGTTAGATTGGCTACATCTTTGGATATGACTTTATTTTATTTTAAAAATAAGAAAGTTCTAAATGTCCTTCCTTCATTTTGATATGTCTTAATTGAAAGTAGTAGCTATTAGCTAAGTCATAGGATTTATTTGAGTCATTAGTATTAAGTTCTATGTATTCAAGATTGATTTGATAATATGTTTGTGACTAAGTGTTATGCACATGAATATGCTTATGGCTTCTAGTAATGGGTTTGTTGCTACTGATTTTCGAGTATATAAATATTGATTATTTGCGTAAATTAGTTATTGTTTGCTCTATTAAATTTGATTCAAGTGAAGGTTCTTTGTTAATTCTCTTCCTTCCGTTTTGCCACATGTGACACCATTTGAGTCTATCGGATTCCATCCTTGCATCAAGTTGAACTTTTTTGATTCAGTCTCATCTTTTTCGAGTGAAACAGAGGCAATATACATGCTGAAAATTGAAATGCAAACCTCCAAAAGCCCAAAAATAGAATGTATATCTGTTATATGCAGCAGTATACATTGGTATACAACTGTATACATGATATACAAGACCCAATTTCCTGATACGGTAGTTCATGATGGAAACTAAAAATGCAGGTGTTGGAGGTCCTAAACAATAGGATGTGTATCAACAAATACAGCTTTCGAAAATCCCAAAAACGGATTGGATACAAGTCATATACAGTAGTATACATTAAATGTATAGTATACATTAAATGTATACCAGATTTTTAAGACAAATGGGCCAAAATCCCATTCAAAATTGTTGCAGGATTTTTGGAGAATTGGACCTAAAAGTCCATTTTTGGTGAATTTGGGCAAAGAGCCCAAGTTCAGATTTCCTCCTTTCTCCTCTTTATTTATTGGCCCTTATTTATTTCTTATTGTATTGACTAACTTTTCACTTGTTTAATTTTGGTTTGACTTAATTAACTTTCCAGTTAGTCATTTCTCTTTCATATTTAAATAAAAATATTTATTTTTTATATTCTATATTTAGCTTTATTTTCATTATTAGACTAGTCAACATTTGAGTCATC
This sequence comes from Solanum sitiens, assembly GCA_016801875.1. Classification (NCBI taxonomy): domain Eukaryota; kingdom Viridiplantae; phylum Streptophyta; class Magnoliopsida; order Solanales; family Solanaceae; genus Solanum; species Solanum sitiens. The sequence goes on from JABWTJ010000302.1 coordinate 925,392, forward strand.
CCCTTTAGAATGAGTCCTTTAGTGTTTTTCCCTAAATAATAATAATAATAATAATAATAATAATAATAAGTAAGTAAACTAATAAAAAAAAATAAAGTTTTCTATACTTATTTATAATTTGAAAAATTATTTAAAAGGTCATTTAATCAAATTGCCGGTCAACCGCGAGTTAGCGGGCATTTCGAGGACTTAACTCCTTCTCGGAATGTACATTGAACTTCGAACCTTTTCTCAATTGATTTTATCTGTTTAAAATCTTTTGAAATAATCTTATGTTTTTTCTTGATTTTTACTAAAAAATTAAGTGGCGACTCTGTTAATTTGGAAAATCGATTTCTCTTAAATCATAAGATTAATTGATTTTTCGAAACCTAGTCATTTTTTTATGTTTGTTCATTTTCGAGTAAAACAGTGATCAAATTTATTTTAATAAATATAAATACATAAATTGACACCTCTTGAAATAAGTTGAAGGTATAGTCTATTGGTTAGGAATTTACAAACACTCCATAAATCATGTGTTTAAGCCCTACTAGCCTCATTATAATTTTTTTTTAGTATAATCATTGGCACATGAAAATATGTGGCTCATAAGTTGGAGTTTGGAGAGGGATTTTGCGAGTGTTATAGGCGTTAGAAATACTCAAATGGTCTTAAATTTATTGACATAATGCTCAAAGTTAAGTGATTATTCTACCTGATATATCTAGCGAAGTCATAGCCCCACTTCAATTTTTGACTGATAGCGTAAACTTTGTTATTTACTTGGTTAATTTTCATTAGTTAACTGCTTTTTATTTTTAGTTTAATTAATTCAAAATATATTTTGGATTTTACCGCTTAAATAATTAATTAATATTAATCTAATTTAATAAACAGTTACGCAACTAGTCATTATGGATACCATATCTGAATTTAAAATCCCATTTACTTGTACTATCGTGTGCGTTTGGATGTGATACATACATTTCGTACTAGACAATGATAGGCTGTACAAACACGGGCTCAATATATCTATCACAAACATTCATATGGCGACATTCAGTAAAAAAAAAAAAAATTAATGATAAAGCAGATAGCTTTAGATTATAAAAGAGAACAAACATTCATATGGCGACATTCAGTAAAAAAAAAAAAAAATTAATGATAAAGCAGATAGCTTTAGATTATAAAAGAGAACAAACACTAAAGATTCTTGAATTTGAAATGGTGAAATCAGAAAGGTGTTTGAGATACAATTAAAAGAAGAAAAAAAAACACAGCAAACTCTAATGGATTCTTGAAATTCAAATGGTGAAAGCAAAAGAAAATTTTACAGACATTTTATTTTTATCAATGGCTGTTACAATAACTATTTTGTAACTACTATATAAGTGGGTATATTTTAACTGTCATTTGTCTACTGAAAGAAGATATAAAAAAGAGATTCAAAGTCATAAGGCTCCAGCTGCCCTAAGCATGGGAACAAATTCCTCGATGAGATGAACCTCCAATTACTTTATCGACGCCACATATACCGCGCATAGTTAGAGTCTTACCTGCGTAACTAAAACACTCAGTTTAAGTAAAAAAAGTTGTATGGGTGAGAGGAATTGTGAATATGGGTGGAAGAAACATGAGATGCCACGCACATAACACGTAGAACAAAATTGGAGGAAGGATAACAACTTGAAAAGACAAAAATACCCTTAATCAATTAAAAATATGCCCACAAACACACATGTTGATATCTAATTCTAACTTGCACTTCTATATAGGCACACATGTTAGATATCTAATTCTAACGTTCACTTCTATATAGATAGAAAAGAAATATATATTAGCAATTGCCAATTAGCATTAATGTTGGCTATCTTCGAAGGAAACACTATGCTTCAAGGTGTACATGCTTACTTGACCGTCAATTGATTTTCGTTATTTATGAATATAAAAATTAAGTTTTTTTCTTTGTTTTTTAAATTTTGTGTTCAGTCAAACTAAGACACTTGAATTGAAACAGAAAGAATACGTGAAATGTCTCATGCTTCAATCAATTAACTTTTGAAGTTTCATACAAAATATTCTTGAACCAACACAAGAGTAATATTTATAGGTGCAATGCAAGAAGGTTGATTATTGTGGTATAATTTATGAAGGTAATTATTGGAGTTCATTTCCTCAATTTAGGAATGACAAGAATTGGATCTTTCTTAGATATTATGAGATCCAAGATCTCATCCATGTCAATCTGATCCGGATTCATATCATTTGGCAGAAACCAATCGAACTTATGGATCAAAGAAGCAACAACTAAAGGAACAAACCTCGAAGCCAGAGGTTCTCCAGCACACATTCTTCTTCCCGAACCAAATGAAATATACTCAAAATCTCGCCCTTTATAGTCCGTCTTAGAGTTCATAAATCTTTCGGGATTGAAGCTTGAAGGATCATCCCAAACCTTCGGGTCCCTCGCAATTGCCCACATATTGACCATCACTTGTGTGTCTTTCGGAATTCTATAGCCCATGACTTCACATGTTTCCACAGCGCGATGAGGGAGTAACAACGGGCCAGGAGGATGCAACCTTAATGTCTCTTTCAGACAAGCATCCAAGTATGGCAAGTTCGTCAAGTCAGATTCCCTTATTATAACGTCCTTATCTCCTACTACATTTGCAATTTCATCGCGGAGTTTTGTTAAGCATTGTTGATTTTTCAAGAGCTCCACAAGCATCCATTCACTTGTAACAATTGTGGTTTCTGTTCCGGCTCCAAATAGTTCCTATAAAAAAGGAAATGAAAACAAAACTACTTAGATTCACCTTTGTATGTACAGTAAAATATTTTTTCAAAAATCTCGACTAACTGAACATGAAAAACATATCGAAGATGACATACCATAAGCAATGCATTGATATGTTTATCAGTACGAAATCTACAGCATTAACAGAAGTTTGACTCTCTCTTTTTCTTCTCTCCTGAACGACGCCAGCCCAAACAACAGACGTTTTATCGAACAAATCCATGATTTTCTTGTACGTTTTCTGGAGATTCATACTGCAAATTGCACCCAAAACAGGAAACATATCAGCTAACTCTTGCGTTGCACCTGTCTCCGTGAATTCGCGCAGATACTTCATCATTTCTTCACCCACTCCCCTGCCTTCAAAATCAATTAAATCCATCGAAAGAAGCAAATTCCCTAATATATTTAAAACCGTCACAAAAATCACTTCCCTGATCTGAATCACTTGGTTTAATTGTATTTCCTCCAAATATCGTATCATTTCCATGACTTTATTCTCTCTCGTACTAACCTGAGACTCCAGAGCTTTGTTAGAAAACAGGGCTCCCCTGTATATAGTTCGTACCTTTTTCCAATTATCATCACACTCTTCTAAAAAAGCAGTTGACAAGTTGTGGACTATTGATCCCTTGACTCGAACAACACGAGAAACATAACGACCAGAAAGAACACGATCATGCGTTTTGAGAACCTCAGCAGCAGCGGAAGGGGATGAGGCGACAACTATGAGTCGCGTACCGAACCTTATGGACATAAAATCAGGGCCATGAACTTGAGATAGCTTTGCTAAACCAGCATGAGGACGTGTTTTACCAATTTGTAAAAGGTTTCCAATCAATGGCCATGGGAATGGACCTGGAGGAAGTGGTAATCTTTTTCGTGATGAATAAATGTATTTCAATGTGATTACAAGGACTAAATATAGTAGAATCGAAGTAAATAAGTAATTGATCATCTCTCTACTAATTGATTTATAGGCTGCTAATTTTTTTGTTCTTGGAGTTGTAATGAGTTTGGATACATAAAGGGTGTGGCTTTCTTCTTTCTCTAAATATACATACTCCCTCCTTAAAAAAATCAATAATATATAAATATGTCATTTTGATTTGGCATCATTTCATATTTATGTTCTCTAATTTTGGGTGGGCACAAATAGACACTTAAGCTTGTATAAAATTAAATAAATAGACACAAACGTCCTACATGACATCTTACATGGAAATTTGTGTCGTACGTGTATTGTGATACGTAGGATTCGTGTGTCTAGAACAACTTTATACAAATTTAAATGTTTATTTGTGCACTCTCAAAGTTGAAGGAAATAAATGTAAAATGAGGTTAAGTTAAAAGATACATATATGTATCATGCAAAAAATAATGTCCTAGTTTGACTCGGAGGAGTTTAACAAAAAAAAGAACATTTTTTAATCTTGTGATTCTAAATTAAAGTTATGGCAAATGTACCAAAATGTCCTTTAATCTTGTGGTCTTAAATATGTCAAATGGATAGTTAAAGTTAAAATGTTATTAAAAAAGGAAATGGGTCATTCTTTTTTCAACAAACTAAACAGGAAACTAGGTCATTCTTTTTTAAATTGACTAAAAATGAAACTAGGTCATTTTTTTTTAAACGCAGGGAGTATTAAATTATTGGTGTGTGTCCCAAGGCTTTCATGCCAATATACTTAATTCTTATCAAAACATAGCGGGAATATTTTACGTATGAAAATTTAAAATTGTTCCATTTTGAAAAAGATCTGGTTGAAAAAGATGGAATTTTAGTCAACTGGTTGGTGCTTATAAATATGTTAGTATGGGAAGCTCATGATCCACACATATTCTTAATTATAATTTGGAGAATAGGATACCCACTCTTCAAATAAACACTTTTTATTAAAACAAAAATTAAGTAATGCACCAGAAATCATGTTGTATCTGCCACTTACTATACATTATATATTTATTTAATTGAAGGTTTTCTTTTTCGTTATTTAAGGGAAAAAAGCATAAACTGTCTTAAACTTGTACCCAAAAGTGATTTACACGCTTAAAATATTATAACGATCTATTACACACTTATTTTTGTTAAAAGTATAATTAATACCATCCTTTAATGTACAAAATCAGTCGCACTTATTAGAGTTGTGTGCATGCGCCTGTCAGATCATGTGCAAGAATACACGTGTAATTTTTTAATTTTTTCACTTTTTTTTCCTAACCAATTTTGCCTTTATCTTCTCTCTTTATTTTTTCATTTTTTTCCTAACCATTTTACCTCTATCTTCTCTCTTCTTCTTTACATGAATGACACCATTTTTATCTTTATTTTTTTCTCTTCTTTCTAACCTGAATGACTACATTTTCAATCCTTTCTTCTCCATTTTCAATCCTTCCTTCTGATTATAAAACATATCAAACAAACTATTGCGACAAATAACATCAACGGAGTAACAGAGATGATTAGAAAAATCGTGAAGAAATGGGGGGCATGGATAGCAAATTAAGTCAAAATTATTATACAATACGGTTTTGTCCCACTTTTCATCGTCATTGACATTAATTTTGAACCCAAAACTTATATGGGTCAAATGAACTTTAATTGGTAATGATTTATTTTGAAATTTCTTTTTAGTTAGTAGTGTTTTGATGGTAATGGATTTTGAAACTTGAAATAAATATTTTAGTTTGATATTGATCAATTTTATATTGTCGAGTCAATTTTGATATTGCTATGTATAAATCATCATTGAATCCAAATCCTCGTTCTATCAAATATGCAGCGTTGTGTATACTTGATAATCTTGATATGTGGGGGTGAGGAGCAATTAACTTTTCTTGTTAATAAATATTTAAGAATTTAGGATTTTGACTCTTTAATGTTCTTTTAATGCTAATGGATTATGTAAAATTTAGATTAGAAAATTATCTTTTTTGGTGAATCACTTTGCTGAATTATATTAAGTATAAGTCAAATTAGTGGAGAATTCTCAAGGATGATAATATTGAGTGAAAAATTGTAGAGATTAGATAAGAAAAAAAATGAAGAAGAAGTCTAAAAGAGAATGAGAGAAGATGAGCATGAAATAGAGGGGGGTGGGTCAAAAAAATATATTTTTTAACTTTATTTTGACTCAAACGCGCCTAATTTACTTTTTAATTTTATTTTATTTTCACGTCAGTTTTAGGGTGGTATTAGTTACACTTTTATCAAGAATAAGTGTGTAATAGGTCGTCATGATACTTTAAGCATGTAACTGACTTTTCACTACGCCTTTCTAAGTCAAGTAATGGTGACCCACCGAAGACTGGAGCTTCGTAACATGTTGACGAAGGCCTCTGAACTGAGGGTTCGATCAGTAGAAGGGACGACTTTGTCTCCCCGAAAGAAAAATAGCCCCGCTCTCTAGCCGACTGATCCAACTTGAAGGGTGAATGTATATTGTATATATTTAGCACATCCAACATTATTATGTTACATATATTGTATTTAGCACATCCAACATTATTATGTTGTACTAAATTTGAGAGTGAATTTATTAGGTAGTTATGGATTTATTCATGAATCACGGTGAAGAAAGTAGTGAGAAAATGAGGTCTCTCGACCATTTAGAAATTGAATTTTATTTTAAGAAAAGGTTTTTTCACGGTTCTTTGGTGTAAAAATGACACAAAACTTAAAAAAAATTTGCAAGTGGTTCACAAAATCAATTCAAATGTCAAAACGCTTTCGGTATCGGTCAAATATTTAACAATTTTTCAATTATTTATCCTCTGTGACCACTACAACTTTATCAACAACAATTGGCGTCTTAGCCATAACATCATCATTTACACAGTGCCCTTAGCTACTCAGATTTTGAACACATAAGCATCGACTCATTTGACGTGTTTGAAATTATTGGGTTATAACAACTTATTGTATCAAGAGTGTTCAAAATATATTATTTTGTTTGTAATCAATTTGTTTTAAAGCTAGATATACTTAACAATTCATGCGACTAAATACTTGGTCAATGTTATGGTTAATCGAGCCTTAGTTAAGTGACTTTGAGGTTATAAGAGAAAACTCAATGATTTTCTAAGAGAAAAACTCTTAGTTAAGTGACCATCTAAAATATAATCTTCCAATTATCTTCAAGTCACGAGGGAAAAGAAGTTGATATACACATAGGCGTATCCAGGATTTTGAAATGATTGATGCACTATTATAAAAAGGTGAATCTAATCGATTTGACATTTAGGTTCTTATCATTAAAAACAATTAAAATTTTAAGTTATAATTCCAAATTTGAAATGCTTAGTTAATTAAAGGAAAAATTACATAAATTTGTACATTTTAATAAATAATTACTGATTTTAGCAATACTTTTTATTTATTACCATTTATAGCAATACTATGTTAAATCTGCAATATGTATTAAAAGTGAATTATGTATGCAATATATATGAATTATATATGAATTATAATTGTTTTTTTAACATAGATTATGTTTGTTTGGTAAAAATTTGATACATTATATTATAAGTGTTTTAAAATGTGTGATAAATGAATTATCTATCATTAAAATTGGAAAACTTACATAAATATACTATAATAACAAAATATTTACCATTTATAGCAATAATATTTCTTTTTTACTTGATCACTTTTAATTCATTTATAATACAAGTTTAATTCATATTACAAAGAACAATTTTTTATTCTCATTTAATACAAATTTTAATGATAAATAATTCATTTATCACACATTTTAATTCACTTATAATAAAATGTGTCAAATATTTACCAAACAAACATAATATATTTTAAAAAATAATTATAATTCATATATAATTCATATATATTGCATACATAATTCACTTTTAATACATATGGCAAATTTAATATAGTATTGCTATAAATGGTAATAAACAAAAAGTATTGCTAAAATCAGTAATTATTTATTAAAATGTATTAATTTATGTAATTTTTTCATTAAAAGATTTGTATTATATGTGAATAAAAAATTGTTCTTTGTAATATGAATTAAACTTGTATTATAAATGAATTAAAAGTGGTCAAGTGAAAAAAATATATTATTGCTATAAATGGTAAATATTTTTTTATTATAGTATGTTTATGTAAGTTTCCCTTAATTAAAACACCAAAAATGCTATCAATAACCACTTAGAGAGATGTTACCAAATTTTAGAAAGAAAAGTAAACCAAGATAGATATAAAAGTCAAATTTCTTACCTCGAGTGTGGGTTCACACATTTATATTTAACAAAAAACTGAAAAATATAACACTTCTATATATAATTATGAAAAAGAAGCACGATTTACGTAAATCCGATAACCCCTCCCGCTTACGCCTCTGGATATACAGGTCCAAAAAAGAGCAGAAAAAAGGGTCAAAGTCCATAAAATCCAAGGAAACTAGCGGCAGATTGCAGAAAATGGACTCAAAGTCCAGATTTTCTCGATGGTAAAAATATGGGCCGATGGCCCAAGTTTTATTTCTTTGTTTGATTAGTTGAACATTTTGCGTTAATGAAATCATGGTTATAAATTGTCTTAATTCTCGCGGTCCAATTATGAAAATTTGAATTGGATTTCTTTTCATAATTATTTTTTTTTTGGGAAAATTATATATAATAGCAAATATTTAAATCAAAATAAATTCTATAGCTACTGTTTAATTCATTTGTATTGCGCAGTAAATGTTGCACAATTTTGCCAATTTAATTGAGACCCACGCATCTAAAAAAAAAAAGCAAAAGATTTATTTTATACAAATCCATTCCCCGTCTTCTCTCTCCCAATTTCTTTCAATTTTTTCTAAAATCTCTCCCGAAATCAAATTTTTTTTCCAATAGATTGGGGCCCACGCTCTATTTTTATACAAATCCATTAGCTATGTTTACTCTCCCAGTTTCTTTCAATTTCTCCTAAAATCTCTCCCCAAGTCAGAATTTTCTTAAAAAATTATATATAGTTCCACTGATATAGATTTTAATTATACACAATTTTTTCAAAATTATAATGTATAGTTCCACTAATACATTAACAGTTAGGCGCGCCTAATAGTTATTGGGAAAAATTACATGAATTGGTAAATTTTAATAAATAATTACTGATTTTAGCAATACTTTTATTTATTACCATTTATAGCAATATTATGTTAAATCTGCAATATGTATTAAAAGTGAATTATGTATGCAATATATATGAATTATATATGAATTATAATTGTTTTTAAAGTATATTATGTTTGTTTGGTAAAAATTTGACACATTAAATTATAAGTGTATTAAAATGTGTGATAAATGAATTATTTATCATTAAAATTTGTATTATATGTGAATTAAAAATTGTCCTTTGTAATATGAATTAAACTTGTATTATAAATTAATTAAAAGTGATCAAGTGAAAAAAAATATTATTGCTATAAATGATAAATATTTTTTTATTATAGTATATTTATGTAAGCTTCCTATTAGTAGTGTCACAACAGTTTCTCTGTATATACAATATAAACTTTTATAAATTTGATACAATATTGTGCATTGTTTTTGTACAAGTTTTTGTATCTCTATAAGGATACTTTTTGTAAATGATCATTTAGACATATACAACTGCACAAACTTATACACATACATAAATTGAAATCTGTTTGTATAATGTATATATACAGAATCACACATCCAAACTAAGGACGAACCTTCACCGTATAAATATACAAATTTGAAAAAATAGTCAACAGTTTCATATACTTATACAACTCACAACAACACTATATATATATATATATATACACATATATATAAACTATAACGAATTCTATTTTTCATTTATTTACATATTCCCAATATACACTTATATAAACAATTTCTTGTCTTTCTCTCTTTCTCGTTTTATACAAATTCAAAATGTATATAATTTCTCTCTTTCTCGTTTTATACAATTCGATTCAATTGTATATTTCCTATCCAAGTCTCTTTTGCCTTTCTCTCTTTCTCATTTATCAAATTGTATATAATCGTCCTATACACTTATGATTATACAATACAAATATTTTCCTGCCCAAGTCTCTTTTGCCTTTCTCTCTTTCTCGTTTTATACAAATTCAAATTATATATAATTTCTCTCTTTCTCGTTTTATACAATTCGCTTCAATTGTATATGTATAGCGAATTATACATATATATGTTTGCTATGGAGCGCAATTATGCAAACTTTGCTATAGCATACAAATATAAATTTTGTGTTTGTTATATGTGAAAATTGCCCTTTTTTCATAAACCAAGCAAATGTTTTTTGGACTAAAAGTCTTGTTTGTCTTAAAAGTTAGAGCGTGTTTGGCATTACTGCTAAAAATTACTTACTTTTAAAAGTGTTTTTGTAAAATATCTTTTCAGAAAAGTGTTTTCCAAAAAAAAAAAATTATGTTTGACAAATTCATTTAAAAAGTGTTTTGATAAGCAATTTATCTTTGGCTAAAAAATTTTTAAAAAGTGTTTTTATGATTCAAATTAAGAAAAAAGTACAAGTATCAATGTGCTTTTAATATGAAGATTATTTTATAGAGAGAAACTATTCTAGACATCTAATACAAAAACTTTAATTACGTTTTTAATTTAATTAATTAAATTTACATATTCAAAATTTTAAAATCAATATTATACATGGATAAATATTGTTAAAAAATATTGGGAAAAAAATCTTTTTGGTATTTGTTACCAATTCTCTTGAATTCAATCTTAGCAAGTATCTCTCTTTTTTTTTTTGCTATAATACTCTATAGTTTTGAAAAATAAAAATTTAATAAAATAATACATAATTAAGAAAATAAAATTTGTTATTTTTTACATTTTTGGGAAGGTCTATATCTTTAATTGTTATTTTCTCTCTTTTTTAATCCTGCAAAAATATTGTGGTTACTTTTATTCTTGAATGAAAGTTAACCATTATATATATATAAGGGATATTTTCATCATAAAAATAATAATTTTATGCTTCTGCTTTTTATAAAAAAAAAATAGAATTTCTTAACTTCTTCACAACAAAAAAAAAATTGCTTAAATAATAATTTTCTGCTTCTACTTTTTTATAAACAATAGAAATTTTTAACTTCTTCACAACAACAGAAAATTATTTCTGCTTCCGTTTAAAAGTAGTTTTAAGGAGTTGTCAAATACTTAATCTTTTAAAGGCCTAATACATATGACTATTAACTTGGCGTCAACTCACAGCTATGATTTTTAACTTTGGGTGTGTAATAATAGACACTTAAACTTGTATAGAATTGAACAAATAGACACATTCGTCTTATATGACACCTACGTGGCATCCTACGTGCATTATGTTATATAGGACACATATGTGTACTTGTTTAATTTTCTATAAAATTAATATTTATTTGTGTACATTCAAAGATAGAGATCATCGTTATGTGCTGAGACCAAATCAATAGTCATGTATTATGATTATTTTTTTTTTAAAGAAAGTGTTCTTTTCAAAAAGAAAAAGTTACTTCTGGCCTCCCACCAACCATGCCATACACGTTCTTAAACCTATTACAAAAACATATTTTCAAGATAGAAGTGTCATCATTTACTACAAATATATCCAGATTCATTCTAGATTATTAATTTGAAATAAATATTTGTGATCATGTTTTCCGTAAGATTTTCCAAATATTTGCCGTGCGTTGTGCGATTCCTAATTTGGTTATCCGTCGATCCCGAATTTTACGCTATATTGTTCAAATATTTCTCCAATTATCATCACATTTCAATGTGATTACGACGACCAGACACGGGTGAGGTTCATGGGTTTGAACGAACTCACTAATTTTTTTCGTAGACACTAATATTTGTATAAAAAATTATAAAAAATTATGTATATTAACTTGTGAACCCCCGAACAAATTGGTTTAGAATCCTCAAACTCCTAATTTTGGTTTCGCCTCTATGACAAGAGATAGTAAAATTGTAGTACTGAATAAGTAAGTGATCATTACTATAGATTTTTATGTAGCTTACTGGATCGAGAGGGTTATAGTTAATCTTTTATTATCAAAGTTGAACGAAGAACTCCATTATATAGATACATCACATAAATATAACGTGTAAGGTTTTCATTACTATATACAGCTAGAGCTCCACCCTTCACCTAATGAGCAATATGAAATAGGAAATACAAAAATCTTTGACAAATATAAAACAACATAACAATGACAAAACTATTAGTCAGCTCTAGAAAGCTATTGAAAATAAAAAAGCTCCAAAATACGTTACTCCAAGATCTGAAATGACACGAATATATGTCTACTAACACTAGTGCAAATTGTCTGATTCATATGTCCACTTCAAATCATTCTTCATTATTCTTTCTTTGAATTTAAGTTTTTGGTGAGTAAATATTGTGGGGTCCATTCCCATTATGCCATTATTTACTTCAACAATTGATGCATGCAATTGTTAATGGTTGACAAATTGCAGTGGCAGTAAATGTTGAGAAATACAACAATTAGGTGGCACAATTTTGACATATTGTGGTTGTTGGAAATTTGCAGTTGCAAATTTCTTCTATAAAAGGAGCTCATTAGCTCATTTTTATATACACCAAGTTAGAGAGAAAAACCATTTTGAGAGCAAAGTGAGATATTCCATACACTATACAAGAAAATAGTCTGTGAAGAAAAATAGAGTGTGAGCAATATTTTAGTAAGACGGAAACCAAAAGAGTGTTGTTCCTTTTGAGTGTGTAGTAGTCACTTTGCGTATTGTATTCGTGACTACACAGTGTAAAATTCCTTGCTATAATAATATCAGTTGCTCCTTTTGGCCCGTGGTTATTTCCCTTATTCAGAAGGGTTTCCATGTAAAATTCTTGGTGTCATTATTTTTCCATTTTATTTCCATTACTTTTACCATATATATTTTTGTGCTTGTCCGCGTTTTCCCAATAAACTTGTATCAGAGCCAAGGTTTTATCTGAGTATGCTCTGTGGTTGCAGCACAGTCTGAACTTCCACATCAGAAAAGATTTACTTTGATTTGCGATAACTATATTTTTGGGAGAAAACAGTGGAAGCCAACACAAGTAGAATGATTATTTTGAATGATGTTAATTATGCCATTTGGAAGGGTAAAATGGAAGATTTGCTTTATGTTAAGAATTTTTACAAACTAGTATTTACCACTGTAAAGCCTGATAATAAAACAGATGAAGAGTGGAATCAGTTGCATAGACAGGTTTGTGGATTCATTAGGCAATGGGTCGACGATAATGTGTTGAACCATATTTCTGGGGAAACACATGCTCGAACCCTATGGGAGCATCTTGAAAGTTTGTATGCTCGAAAGACTGGCAACAACAAAATGTTCTTAATAAAGCAGATGTTGAGTTTGAAGTATCATGACGGTTCTCCGATGACAAACCATCTGAATAATTTTCAGGGGATTATGAACCAATTATCTGCTATGGGCATCAAATTTGATGAAGAAATTCAAGGCTTGCTTCTACTTGGTTCCCTACCAGACTCTTGGGAAACATTTAGAACGTCATTGTCAAATTCTGCTCAGGATGGTGTGATCTCTATGGATTCCGCCAAGAGTAGTGTCTTGAACGAAGAGATGAGAAGAAAAACTCAAGGTTCCTCTTCGTCGGATGTCCTGATAACTGGCCCTAGGGGGAGAAATAAAACTCGTGGTTCTCAGTATAGAGAACAAAATAGGAGCAAATCCAAAGGCAGACTTAAGGATATTGAGTGCTATCATTGTGGCATGAAAGGGCACACAAAGAAGTTCTGCAGGAAGTTGAAGAGGGAGAACAAAAACAAAGAGGAAACTAAAGAAGATGGCAATGAAAATTGCCTAGACACCGTTACCACCGAAGATCTTGTTACTGTCCTTGATGCGGATATGATAAATATTGCTTGTGATAAGTCAAGCTGGGTTGTGGATACTGGTGCCGCATCTCATGTGACATCAAGGAAGGATTTTTTCTCTTCCTATACTCCTGGTGATTTTGGAACTTTGAGTATGGATAATGAGATTGTTTCTAGGGTGGTTGGTATTGGTACAGTTTGTTTGAAAACTAGTGTTGGAACTAAACTAGTTTTGAACAATGTGAAATATGCTCCTGATGTTCGTCTGCACCTAATTTCTGTTGGTGTTTTAGATGATGAAGGATATGTTAGTACCAACGGTGATGGAAAATGGAAGCTCATCAAGGGTTCCTTGGTTGTGGCTCGTGGTAACAAACGTCGTGGTCTATATTGGACTACGGACTCTGCTTGTGTTGATATGGTGAATGCAGTTGAGAGAGATAGCTCTTCAACATTATGGCACAAGAGGCTTAGCCACATCAGCGAGAAAGGACTTAATGTTCTAGCCAAAAAGAAATTTTTGTCAAATTTCAAAAGTGCTAAATTAGAAAACTATGAGCATTGCTTGGCTGGTAAGCAAAATAGAGTTTCCTTTAAGTCCTACCCTCCTTCGAGAAAGACAGAGTTGCTTGAGTTAGTGCACTCTGATTTATGAGGTCCAATGAAGATAAAGACATTGGGTGGTGCACTTTACTTTGTCACTTTCATTGATGATTGCTCGAGAAAACTTTGGGTCTATGTCTTGAAGACTAAAGACCAAGTGTTAGGTGTCTTTAAGCAGTTTCAGGCTTTAGTTGAAAGAGAAACTGGAAAGAAACTGAAATGCATTCGTACTGATAATGGTGGTGAATATTGTGGACCATTTGACGAATACTGCAAGCATCAAGGTATTAGACACCAGAAGACTCCTCCCAACACTCCTCAGCTTAATGGTTTGGCTGAGAGGATGAACATGACCTTGATGGAAAGAGTTAGATATTTGCTTTCTGAAGAAAAGTTGCCGAACTCATTTTGGGTGAGGCTTTATTGACCGCTACACATGTTATTAATCTATCTCCTGCTATTGCTTTGAAAAGTGATGTACCAAATAGTGTTTGGTATGGAAAGGATGTTTTTCTTATGACCATTTGAGAGTATTTGGTTGCAAAGCTTTTGTACATGTGCCGAAAGATGAGAGGTCAAAGTTAGATGCCAAGACAAAGCAATGCATCTTCATTGGATATGGCCTAGATGAATTTGGTTACATGCTATATGATCCAATTGAAAAGAAACTTGTGAGAAGCCGTGATATTATTTTCATGGAGAATCAAACAATTGAAGATATTGACAAAGCAAAAATGGTAGAATATTCAAGTTTTGATGGTATAGTTCATCATGATGACGTCCCTCACACAAGTGTGCATGATGTTGTTGGGTTTGATAATCATGGTGATGTCCAGAATCATGTATCGAATCAACATGTTGATGTTGATAATAACAATGATATTGTTATTGATGATCCTGTTGCTCATAAAGTTGTGGACGAATCAAATATTCCGCTTCGGAGGTCCACAAGACAGCGGTTTCCTTCCTCCCATTATTCACCCAATGAGTATGTGTTACTTACTGACGGGGGAGAACCTGAATGTTATGAGGAGGCCATTGAAGATGAGATTGAAGCCATGCAAGACGAGATGAAGTCTTTGCATGAGAACCACACTTATGAGTTGGTAAAATTGCCCAAGGGCATGAGATCTATGAAGAACAAGTGGGTGTTCAAAGTTAAAGTTGAAGAACACAACTTGAAGCCCAGGTACAAAGCTAGATTGGTTGTTAAGGGATTCGGTCAAAGGAAAGGTATTGACTTTGACGAAATATTTTCTCCTGTTGTGATTAAGCAGATGGATGTGAAGACGACTTTCTTTCACGGTAACCTAGAAGAAGAGATTTATATGGAACAACCTGAGGGCTTCAAAGTAGATGGTAAAGAATATTTTGTATGCAAACTCAAAAAGAGTCTCTATGGCCTAAAACAACATCCCAGATAGTGGTACAAGAAGTTTGAATCTATTATTGGGGAGCAAGGCTATAAGAAGACTTCTTCAGATCATTGTGTATTTGTACAAAAAATTTCTGACAATGATTTTATCATCCTTTTGTTGTATGTGTATGATATGTTGATTGTGGGCAAGAATACTTCCAAGATTGACGAGCTGAAGAAAGTGTTGTGTAAGTCTTTTTCTATGAAAGACTTGGGTCATGCCAAGCAAATTTTGGGCATGAGAATTACTCGTCTTAGAGATAAAAGAAAGATTTATTTGTCCCAGAAGAAGTACATTGAACGTGTACTGGAGCGCTTCAATATGAAGAATGCTAAGCCTGTTAGTATACCTGTTGCTGGTCATATGAAGTTGAGCAAGAAGATGTGTCCTACAGCTAGGGAGGAAAAAGAGAACATGGCCAAAGTTCCATATTCCTCCGTCGTCGGAAGTCTAATGTATGCAATGGTGTGCACTAGACCTGATATTGCTCACGCATTTGGTGTTGTCAGCAGATTTCTCGAAAATCCAGGAAAAGAGCATTGGGAGGCTGTGAAGTGGATACTCAGGTATCTTAGAGAAAGCTCAGATGAATGTTTGTGTTTTGGAGCATCAAATCCAATCTTGAAAGGCTATACAGATTCTGATATGGCAGGTGACCTTGATAACAAAAAATCCACTACTGGATATTTGTTTACTTTTTCAGGGGGAGCTATATCATGGCAGTCAAAGTTGCAGAAGTGTGTTGCACTATCTACAACTGAAGCTGAGTATATTGCGGCTACTGAAGCCGGCAAGGAGATGATATGGCTAAAGCGATTTCTTCAAGAGCTTGGTTTGAATCAGATGGAGTATATTGTCTATTATGACAACTAGAGTGCAATAGACTTGAGGAAGAACTCCATGTAACATGCAAGAACAAAACACATCGACGTCAGATATCATTGGATTCGTGAGGAAGTGGAGAGTGAATCATTTCACGTCAAAAAGATTCACACAAGTGAAAATCCTGCAGATATGCTGACCAAGACGATACCAAAAGACAAGTTCTAGTTATGCAAAGAACTTGTGGGTATGAGCTCTCTCTAAAGAAGATGAAGATACCTTCTTCCAGTGAATGGGACTGGAGGGGGAGATTTGTGGGGTCCATCCCCATTATGCCATTATTGACTTCAACAATTGCTGCATGCAATTGTCAATGGTTGGCAAATTGCAGTGGCAGCAAATGTTGAGAAATACAACAATTAGGTGGCACAACTTTGACATGTTGTGGTTGTTGGAAATTTGCAGTGGCAAATTTCTTCTATAAAAGGAGCTCATTAGCTCATTTTTATATACACCAAGTTAGAGAGAAAAACCATTATGAGAGCAAAGTGAGGTATTCTATACACTATACAAGAAAATAGTCTGTGAAGAAAAATAGAGTGTGAGCGATATTTTAGTAAGACGGAAACCAAAAGAGTGTTGTTCCTTTTGAGTGTGTAGTAGTCACTTTGAGTATTGTATTCGTGACTACATAGTGTAAAATTCCTAACTATAGTAATATCAGTTGCTTCTCTTGGCCCGTGGTTTTTTCCCTTATTCAGAAGGATTTCCACGTAAAATTCTTGGTGTCATTATTTTCCCATTTTATTTCCATTACTTTTATCATATATATTTTTGTGCTTGTCCGCGTTTTCCCAATACATATATAGGACCCATATTGTCTATGTCAAGTTGGAATTCGTGTAAAGAGACTATGGATGAAAATGAGGCGGGGGCGGGGTGGGTGTGGAGTGAGGTGGGTTTTGTGGGATGGGGCAGGGCGGGTTTTAGCCTACATAGGTGTGGGGATGCGGAACAAGGTTGAAATATTCTTTTCCTAAATTAGTGCGGGGTGGGTTGGGTTGAGAGATGATCAAGTCTTTTTTTTTACCCGATGTCCGAAGTTGACATTGGAGCCTCAGACTCTGCTCAGCCCCATCGTTATCCCTAAAAGAGACAAAATCTATATGGGTTAACTTACGAAAACACTCTTAAAAAGTTATTTGATAGATTGTATAATAATAATGCTAAATAGAGTGTACGTATAATTAGTAATGTTTGCGTTAGTAATGCTTATATCAATTATGCTTACATTAATTATACAAAGATTATTTCTTATATATTTTTTGATTTGGTGTATTAAATATAGTATGCATTGAGTATTTATTTACAAAGTTATCTTCCACAATTATGTTGGAAAATGTGTAAGAAAGGTTTTAATTTGAGGGATAATTGAGTCTTTAATCATGCTACTGCATGCATTAAATCTTTTAAATTACTAATTCGGTAATATCTAGAAATCCATGGTAGTAGCAACACACTTATGTATTAAGTGTGTAATGTAGGTAACATAAAGTGTACTAAATAATATATTCTTAATACACAGTTAGGGGTGTACATGACCGGGTTGGTTCAGTTTTTTCAAATATCAAACCAAATTATTTGTGTCGGATTTTAAATTTATAAACCAGACCAATAAACTCGGGTTTTTTATTTTTTTCATATTTTTCCGATAAAGTTTTCATACACACATATAATATACTTGTACAGTTGTACTTCAAATATTTCTTTAGTCCTACCAAAATACAACTATCTAAAGTGTTTCTTAAGAAAATAACACAAACTATGTGTAACACCACGCTATTTGAAAGAGCTAAAAATAGAAAGAATCAACTTTGGAAATAGCAAATCTGAAATTTTTGGGTCAATTTCAAATGACTATATTTATTAATAAAGAATGAGTTAGGTAGGCTACGAGGTATCAAATGAAAGTTCTTGGAAACCTCTTTCCGACGCCACCGAGTATGCTAATTTTCGAGCTCGTATGAGGGAGATATGCTCTTTTAAAGTCGGGTTGTCCGGATAAGGAAAGTCACCCGAATTTAAGAGAGGTATTTTGGTCTTTTCAGTACCCAATTAAGCTAATTCATTTTTATAATTAATTAGGGGTCTAAACTGAATTGGTTCAGCTTACATATTCAAATTAACGTCAATGCTTTGAGAGAGGAGAAAAGAGGAGAATAGCCAAGGTTTCGTCACGTTCTTGAGATTTCTCTTGCGAATTTCGTCAAGGGTTAATCCGTAAGAGGTATGTGAATTCACATTGCATTCACGCGCCAATTAGCACCGATATGGGGACGAACTCATAATAACTCAAGTCTCTATAAACCATGTAACCAACGTGGATAGAAAGGGTTATACTTTTTAGATGAAGCCTTAATGTTTTTTAGCATAGACTAGTGTTTCCACTTAGTGAGAGGTTCTATATCCCAGCAAGTTATAGGATAATTCTGGTAGCTTGGGCGAGACGCTGTATCATCACATAGCTCATAGTGATGTTTGTCGGTTAGATAATCTCCTATATCGAGTTTATTTTTGTATTCTTTTATACAACTAAGATATTATTGTATTTCCTAATACTTTGAGATGTTATCTATTGTTTTAAATGTTTTATATAAACTGCATCTTATTTGTTGTTTATTTCTGTATTGAGTTGAGTATGACTGAGATAACTGTTTCTTAAAGATTTCAGTTCAAACTTATGTCATGTTTAGTTTTCCCCTCTCATGCTCGTATATTCAATGAACTGATGTAATGTAGCTTGCATATTTTATTATACAAATACATATAACAAAGGTCAGCATCCAACGGTTCGTTGATCCAATTGAGCATTTCAGAGTCATTTGGTGAGCATCATTGCTTTTCGAAGGATCATTTTTCATTGCTATGTTTATTTCAGTTGTTAAGATGATCGGGGATCTTTTCCCGACATCCCTCTAGAGGCTTCATAGACAGTTAGACATTAGTAGTTCATTAGTCTTATTCATTTGTTGTTTTGATTATCAAACTTGAGTTGCCTTTATGACCAGTTAAATGTTTTTCCTTTATACATTCTGAGTTTGATTTATGAACTTATCTCTTGAGTTGTCTTAAATGTTGAGTAAAATGTTTTGCTGAGTCGTAAGTCAGGCCAAAAATTTGCTTGGTGTCAATAATGATTCTCGAGTGTCAGTTCCGCGCAGAATAAGTCTCGGGGCGTGATAATATGATATGATTAATGACTAGGGCTGGACATAAATATCGAAAAACTGAAATATCAAACCGAACCGAAGAATTTTGGTATTTCGATTTTGCTATTTTGGTTTTCGATTTAGTATTTGGTATGAATTTTTGTACTTTTCGATATTTCAATTCGATTTTTCGATGTATAATATTTGTGTTATTCTGGTATTTCGGTTTATCAAAATATATTATATTAAATAATAAATATTATAATTAAATTAAAAAGCAAAATTAAATTAGCTCAAAAGAGTGCACAAGACTCACCTTTTGTGAGTCTTTTCAAACTTTTGCACTTTCGTATGTTTCTTTACACTTTAATGTTTCTCTCTTTTTCAATTTTGAGCTTTGACTAGCAGCAGCCGACGATGTTTGCCATAGTTCTCTTTTCGGCGATCGGCGTCGAGCACACCAACCGCCACTCGCCAGTCCCAGTAGACCTGCAATACCACAGTAGCAACAACGAGTCAACGATCACTTTTCGGGTTCCTCAACCGATCAACGATTGACCGGCGATCACATCATGTGTAAAAAAAATTACAAAGTTTTAAAAAGCCCACTAAGCAGTCTCATAAAAAACTGAACTGAAATAATAAAAATCGAATCGAACCAACTGATTTTGGTCAATGTTCGGTACTCATGATACAAGAACCAAAAAATGAAAAAAACTGGAAAAAAAACAAAACTGAACCGAAATACCGAATACCTATCCCTATTAATGACACTAAAATATCCAACAAAATAATTATAATAATAATGAATTCGCGTAATGCATATGTTTTTGTTTCAAACATATAATATGATTTCGACGCGTTACAATATGATATGATTAATGACACTAAAATTCCAATAAAATAATAATAATAATAATAATAATAATAATAATAATAATAATAATAATAATGTAATCGTGTAATACATATGATTTAGGTTCGATTTTGTACACCCCTACACAGAGTTAATGCATGCATTATTTTTGCTTATACGTATGACTTTGTTTCAGATATATTTTCGATAATTTGAAGTAAAATGCTTTTATGTTCTATATTATGAAAATAATATATTTACACCTCTATAAGGTATATTTATAAGTATATGAAAGCATAATTATTAAAATAAATTACAATTAAATAATTTTCTACTTATTTATTTCTATGAAATTTATTAAAATGTACTCACTTTTTCTTTTAATAGTTTCTCAATCACGCCTTGGATTGTAAACAGAAAATAAATACTTTTAAAAATATGTATCTTTCAAAGTTCATAAAAATATGAGTATGCAACCTCGAATAATAAATAAATCCTAACAAGATAGTTAAACCCATATCAAATCAATATTATATTAATCAATTAACAAAAAATCATATGCTAATTAAGCATTTTTTACAAGTACACACTCCGAAGACTATAAAGTTTTAGCCGATCAGCTAGAAAGTAAATGTAAGTTATCAAATGATTCTCCATAATTAATTAGTTGAAAACGGGATGAAAATGAAAATTCCTCAATTCCTTCGAGCCCCAAAATCTTGTAACGTCCATAAATACTCAAAATTGTGTACAAAAGTTTGCCCATTTCTTCATTTTTTATAAAGTCTCATCCATGTTTATTAGGAAAAAATACCTAAATACCCATTGTATTATATCATTATCTTTGAAATCTTCTATTATTTAAAAAAACTTCAAAAATCTCCTCTCGAATACATCAGTCCCCTTCTCTCGTTGATACATCTCTATCTCCCTCTCGGATACATCCATGTACTCTTTGATACATCCCTTTCCTCTGGGATACATCCATCCCCTCTAAGATAAATCTCTCTCCTATGTATCCGGATGTCTTATCCTCTATATGATACATCACTCCCATTTTGGATACATTCCTCCTCTATGTATCCCGATGTTTAGTGATGTATCCAGAAGTTCAGTGGTGTATCCATGTTTATTAGGAAAAATTACCTAAATACAAATTTTATTATATCAATATCTTTAAAATTTTCTACCGTTTTGAAAAATTTCAAAAATTCTCTCTCTGATACATCACTCCCCTCTCGCTGATACATCCCTATCTCCCTCTCGGATACGTCCCTCCACTCTTTGATACATCCCTTTCCTCTGCGATACATACATTCCCTCTCCTATGTATCAGATTTATGTAGATATACTTTTTATTAAGCAAATGACATGCCGATTGATCACACAAATCCTTTTTTTCTTCCATGGCCTCCAAAGTTATAAACACATTCACAATCATTTGGTTTATAATTGATTAAGTCGAATTTTGCATGAATATTCAGACAATATAATGGCAAACAACAATATGTCATCACTGACTTTTAAGCCCAACTAATACAAGTATAGTATTTTTTTTAAGATCAGTAGGACATTGCTTGATTGGGTATGCATCATGTTCCGACCATTTTAATTTTCTGTTTATTTTTCTTTTTTCATCTATTAAAAAAGAATGTCACATTTTATTTTGGATAACTCTTCAATTTTAATTTTTCACATAACATATTTAAGATTATAAAATAAAAGTATATTTCGTTTCATATATTATATTTTACATATCGTTGATTTAAAATCATAAGGTTGAAGAAATCTTATTATTATTCTCTTAAATTTCGTATTAAATCAAAATTACATAAGTAAATTAAAATTAAATGAAGCAGTAATATCTCTTATTATGATAATTGAAACAAATCAACAAGATATAAATGGTCATGCACATTATAATTTGGAAATAGTAACCCAATCAAGCTAGAATTCTGAAATCCTCCTCATGAAAGAAATAAGATATGACAAATCAATAAAGTGATGGAGCATAGAACAATAATCAGAAACATAAACTTTAATATCCACTCGTAAGTTGGATCTTTGTCATTTGTTGCGCTGCTAAAGCGAAAAGGTATTGCAGCAGATCAATTATTCACCTAATATTTTGCTTAAATCTCCTAATTTGGATTGTGAGAAAGAAAAAGGGAAAGTGAAAGTAGTGAAGAAATCGAAGGAAATTCAAATTATTGGAGATGGAAGAAAAGTACCAAAACAAACTTAACTATAGTAAATTTATCACGATCCGAAAATGAACGTGATGACACTCGTCTTATCCCACCAAGACAAGTTAGCAAAAAATTCAATTATTTCGATACAGTGCGGAAATAAAATAAAAGTTCAATAATAATTACTAATACGAATAACAAGTCAACATAATTTAATTCCCCAAAACCTGGTTGTCACGTGCACAAGCCCCTAATATAAATACTAGATTTGACAAAAAAAAAAGCAAGTCTCAAATGACGTTATCGTTCAAGTAAAAAATAAATCATAAACAGGAATAAGAAGGTACGCTGAGATGACAAACAACTACCTCAAAAATCTCAACAGAAAGCCTCGAAAACAAAGGGAAAAGAAGGTCTCACGAAGATCCGGGCTCGTAACCTATAAAAATGTAGAAGCAAGAGGTGAGTATCAAACCACACGGTACTCAACAGGTAATAAACTTATAAACACAAGCTAAAGGAATAGAATACGGGTACTCCTTACATCCCAATAGAACCTCCACGACTACAACCTGGATAAAACCAGCTCAACCTAACGATTCATAATTCACCTAACACACAACTCAACATCAACACTCTAAAAATTATATATCCTCAACAACAAGCTCAATATCTATCAATCAAAGTTCCAGAAAGGCACTCACAAAATCAGCAAAACACAATATCAAGTTCACTAATAATAAATATGTGCAATGCAATGGAATGCAATGTCAAGTAAAGGGATGCATGCCTGACCTAGTGATACACATGTCAAGTCTGGGACCCATTGGCACATATCTGTCCATGCATCCGTCGCGGCGAGCGACATGTTCTTCGATAATAGTATCCATCGCGGCACGCGATACGACCCTCAATATATAGTATCCATCGCCGCACGCGATACAATTATTACAACCATGTCTCAGA
Source organism: Solanum sitiens (assembly GCA_016801875.1). Classification (NCBI taxonomy): domain Eukaryota; kingdom Viridiplantae; phylum Streptophyta; class Magnoliopsida; order Solanales; family Solanaceae; genus Solanum; species Solanum sitiens. Next base: position 949,117 of record JABWTJ010000302.1, read on the forward strand.
ACCAATGCAAATGACATGTTCACACAAATACTGAGGAGATCGATGGTCATTTTCATAACAAGACATAATTCACAACAATGCAACCGTGATACAACATCAACCATTAAGCAATAAGACTTCAAATCATTCTCAAACATCACACACCAACAATTAATCGCATTACCTTTTTACTACCCTTTTTTCATCATTAAAATTATTCAACACGAACAAGTCAACCATCACCAATTCTCATTACTCCAAACACATATTAGAAGGAAACACACGAATTTCATACACTTAACAAGGGTTTAGAAATCCACTTGTCTCAAATAACCGAACAATCACTCCAAGACTTGACCCTTTCCTTTTCGTTAAACTTTCAAATCAATGCAATCTATTCAAGTACATATTCACAATAAGATTTTGAAACTAACTACACCCATATTAGTATAGGTTTTGCCTAGACCCAAAAGATAACCCTAATCTATATTCAAGTTCCTAACTTTCAAGCTTAGGATTAAGTTCCAATTCTTTTTCAGTATCAAAGTTTGAATGATATTTATATGATACGATAGATCTAAAATTTAATTACCTATCTCAATATGTCAAATCTTAACTCATTATGTGATAATAATAAAAAGTTAAACCAAATTACAAATCATTCACGAAAAAAACACCACCTTCAAACCTAAGAATACATACGTCTTCACGTATCTCCAATTCTAATTCCTAATTTGCTGTAATGACCCGGACCCAAAAGGTCATTTTTGATAATTTTGAATAGTCATTTAACAATAGTTAATTATTTTACGGGTAATTTATTTATTATTAATAATAAATGGGCCAAGTTTAAAATATTAAAAAAATAGATTAGTAGAAATTATTACTTTTAATACATAATTAATTTAAAAAAAGAAAATAAAGAGAAGAAAGTAAATCAACCTGTGCGGATGCGGCGTGAACACATAAGGACGAACTGCTCCTCTCATGCAAGGCAATTTCAAGTTAAATTTACAGATTTGCATATAGTTGCATTAATTGCTCCTTCGCTTGCCTGCATTAATTGCACATATATATGTATATATTATAATAATATTAATGTTTGAGAATTAGATTGTTTTAGGTTATACTTTTAGCGTACTGTTTCTTTTTTTTCTTTTTAATTGAGTTTTATAATCCTATCATTATAAAATTTGTAGAAAGTTGATGTATGTTATTAAAGATTTTTTGAAAACAATCAAAATTTGTCTTTTGCACTTTTCCGTAGTTGAAGTTAGTGGGTTCATAACTTGAATTTGATTTTAAATTTTTATTTTTTTATACTTATTGAATTATGATTCAACTTTTAACATATTGGGATGGGTAATTAAATATAAGGTATATCATATTATATGAAAATTATTAGAGTTGTAGTGCTTGGAGAAAATTATGATTTAACCATAGGCTTCAAACTTGAAAAATATGATGATTGGAATGTTAGTTGACATCAAGATTTAGGAACTTGATTATAAACTTGAGTGAATTTTTTGGGTCAAGGCTAGAACCATAGTAATATGGGTGTTGTTAGTTTCGAAATTTTATTGTGATTGTTAATGTGAATAGATTGCTTTGAGTTGGAAGTGCAACGAAAAGGAAAGGCTAAAGTCTCAGAGTGATTGTTCGACTATTTGAGGCAAGTGAATTTCTAAACTCTTGCTAAGTGTATGAAATGCGTGTATTTCCTTGTCGTATGTGTTTGGGGGTAATGGGATTTGGAAGAGTTAACTTGTCGACCTTGATTAATTAAAATGATAAAAAGGGGTAATAAAAGACAATGTGATTATTTGTTTGTATGTGATCATGTGTTGAGAATGGTACGAGTACCGGAGTTATAATGAGAATGTTTATTACTATAGAATGCGGATTGTAATTCGAGAATGCCAAAACATATGAGCATTAACTAATATATTATGGATTTGATTTATTATGTGTGATTGTGTTCTTTACTGAACTCGTATAATTGAGATATTTGAGGTGATTATATGTCATATTGATATTTGATTTATTGAGATGTTGCATCATCTCCTTTATTTGATATAATATTGTGCACTTGCATTGACATGAGACTGGGTATGAGTAAAGGTCTAACATGTGGACATCGTCCGTGTTGAGATCGAGTTATGATTATTTGGGCACGTGGAGATCGTCCGTGCGATAGAAAGTTATGATTATGATTTGGGCACGTGGAGATAGTCCGTGCGAAATTTGTTTGATTTATGATAGTGCGTCGAGATCGTCCGCACAGACACGTGGAGATCGTCCGTGTCGGTATATGGATCTCGCGAGTCCTCCATGGGTGATTAACTCTCGATGTATTTCCGAGGAGTATCATGTATATACGATAGAGAGAGAAATTGGTATTCTGAGGCATATCACTTCATGGTGTCATACTGCATTGCATCCCATGACATCCTTTATTCTTGATAATTATGTGTTTTATTGGTGGTTGGAAAGTACTTGATATTTGATTACCTCTATTTGACGAACTTGATCTTGTGTGTTGCTGATATTGTGAGTGCCTTTTTGTGAAAGTTGTGATTGTTGAATATTGAGTTTGTAGTTGAGGATGTGCAAATTTGTTAAAATGATTTTGATGAGCTGGGTACTATGAAAACTGTGAACTGTTAGGTCGGCCTGAATTTTATGCAGGTTGTAGTTGTGGAGGTTCGGTTGGTGTGTAAGGAGTACCGTATTTTATCCCCTTAGCTTGTGTTTAGAAGTTTACTTGTTGGGTACCGTGTGGTTTGGTACTCACCCCTTGCTACTACAATTTTTTTTTTAGGTTACTAGCCCAGACTTTGTGATATTTTCTCTTCTCCTTGTCTGAGGCTTCTTGTGGATTATTGTGAGGTAGCTGCTTGTTATCTCAGCAGACCTTCTTACTCCTATTTATGATCTTGTTCTATTCGAGAAACAATGTCATTTGAGACTTATTTTTTTTGAATCAATTGTAATACTTTAGAGGCTTATACACGTGACAACCAGATTTTGGGGGTATTTTTGAGTAAATTATGAAATTTCCGCATTTTATTGTGATGGTCGAGTTTTAAACTGACTTGACTTGATCGGATAAGACGAGTGTCATCACGTCCATTTTTTGATTCATGACATTTGCTAACCACACATAATGTAGCAATCATTACCTATCAATTTTTCACTAAAGTTAATCAGACAATTTTCCCAAGACCCACGTTGAACAACTACCAATTTCCATTCACTTTATCCTACGATTTATGACAAATATTTTGTCTTTTCTCTTTTTCAATGTTCAACGATACACATCAAATTATCTACAGTCAAATCACCCAACTAGTCACAATTATTCACTGATTACCCACTAACAAATTGATTCCAAAATTATTCCAATTTCAACCTATCACGTGATTTATTATTTAATTTTTAAGAGACAAAGTGACAATTATTACTACTCATTATACATATACCCAGCTATTCTTTCGTTTTACAAAGAATTATTTATTTTGATTTGGCATAAAGTTTAAAAAAAATAAAGAAGACTTTTGAATTTTGTGATCTTAAATTAAAGTTATATCAAATGTACAAATTTGTCATTTAATCTTGTGGCCTTAAACATGTCACGTGTAAAGTTAAAATTAAAATATTATCAACAATAGAAAAAGATTATTCTTTTTGAAACAGAGTAAAAAGAAAATGAGGACTTTTTTTTTAAAACGGAGGGAATAATATTGTTATATATATACATATGTGTGCAACAATTAAGGAAAGCCTAGCAGAGAAATTTACGCACACAAATTGAAAGCTTCTGTTGAAATTTACCTGAAGTGGTTCGTGAGTCGTGATGTCAAAACCCTTCGCCCTCTTATTTTTTTCCTTTCTATTTCTTTTTAGAATTAATTTTGTACTGAAAGTGATAAATTGTACTCATTTACTTTATTAAATATAGGCTAAATGGTATAGGGCCATAAATAGTTTTTAGGAAAACTTACATAAATATACTATATTAAGAAAATATTTACCATTTATAGAAATAACATTTTTTTCACTAGATCACTTTAATACATTTATAATATAATTTTAATACATATTACAGAGAATAATTTATTATTCACATATAGTACAAGTTTTATTGATGATTAATTCATTTATCACACATTTTAATATTCTTATAATACAATGCGTCAATTTCTTACAAAACAAGCATAATATATTTTTAAAAATAATTATAATATATATTTATTACATACATAATTCACTTTTAATACATATTGCAGATTAATCTATAAATGATAATAAATAAAAAGTATCGCTAAAATCAGTAATTATTTATTAAAAGGTATCATTCGAAGTAATTTAGGAAAAAATGTGAAACTAACATAAATATAGTACATTAAAAAAATATTTACCATGTATAGCAATAATATATATTATTTTCTTTTAATCACTTTAATACATTTATAATACGGTTTTAATACATATTATAAAGAACAATTTATTATTTACATATAATATAAATTTTATTGATAGATAATATATTTATTACACATTTTAATATTTTTATAATACAATATGTCAATTTCTTACAAAACAAGCATAATATATTTTAAAAACATTTATAATATATATATTACATACATAATTTATTTTTAATACATATTGCAGATTAACATATATATATATATATACATGAGTGTGTGAAGATGGATGATGATTTCATTTTGAAGATTATTTTGACTATTATCATTTTTGTGTTGTTAGTGGTTACATTTATCAAACAATAATTTTAACATTTTTTTCTAGATTGTCGGTTATTAATACTTTCTCAAATGATAATTACAATGGTTTTTTACATTATTGGTTACTTATTAAAATTTATTTGAAAAATTATTGAACGACTTACTTTTACTTATTTTCTAAATAATTAAATTATAAAATTGAATATATTAGATGTACACATTGTAAATTCATGAGACTTACATCTCATATCTATGCTACATAAAGCGTCTCGCCTTACACATATATTAAAGCACTACGTCTTTTTCTTTTAAAACACTGCTTCTAAAAGAAACACCAATTTAGGAATTGCCCAAAACAAAAAAAATGTGAAACTCTCAAGTCTCAACTACAAATGAATTCTCAACTACAAATGAATTCCATTGATGATACACTCAAATGTACGTTTAGAATTTGTCGTAAACATTACTATTCAAACAATTCGAACTCATAACTCACATTACTAGATGGTTCAATAAAATAGGAGGTCTGAAGCCAATTTTTTTTAAAAAAATATCTTATGCTTTGCATATATTCTTTTCATAAATTTGTAATATGTGATAATTAATTGTTATTATTTTCAATTGTTAATATAAATTTTCTTGTAATAATTTGTAAGACACAAATAGGCATATATAAATTATATATTATACATTATATAACGCTTTAAATGTGTGTATTTTAAATAAGTTCTTATTGATTATGTTTAAAACTTTTACAATTGAATAAGTTATTATGAAAATCATCAAAATATTCTAGAAGTAGTAGGAATATTAAATAAAATAAAATTGAGATTTCACTTGATCGAGTATAGAAATTAGAGTATCATTTTTATTTGTAAATATATTGTATTACATTTAATTACAAAAGTAGTTTTAAGTCATAGTGATTGTTCCGCTTTAGAAGGCATTCAAAGTAAAGAGTAAAGACATTGCCTTTCTAAATTTAATTAAATGATAACTTAATTAATTTGAGCTTGAAATATCTAAGAGACATCTCAAAAAATTGAAGATAATCTTACAAAGCAATTTTTACAAATTGAAGTGAATTATACAAATTTATAAGAAGTAGAAAGTAAATACATAATACGAACAATAAATACATAATTATTTGTATTTATACATATTACTAGGGGTGTACATGATCCGGTTGGTTCGGGTTTTTCAAATATCAAATCAAATCATTTGTGTCGGATTTATGAATTTATAAACCAAACCAAACCAATAAAACTCGGGTTTTTCAACTTCGAGTTTTTTCGGATTTCTTCGGGGTTTTCGGGGGTTTTCGGATTTTCGAGTTTTTTCGATAAAGTATTCATAAAAACATATAATTTACTTGTACTTCAAATATTTCTTTAGTCCTACCAAAATGCAACTATCTAAGTTATTTCTTAAGAAAATAACAAAAAATATGATATAATTAATGACACTAAAATATCCAAAATAATAATAATAATAAAATCGCGTAAAAGAAATATTGCAAATTAATAAGTCATAATGAAATTGATCATGATTTAAAGTACTAAATCATGCTAAAATAAGTTTAGTAAGTATTACTTACATGAATAAAGATTAAAAGAAAGTAAAATTAGATCATGTATTTTAATTGTCTAAATCTATGTAAAACTAAAAAATAAATATTCAATATTATTGTCATTCTTAGTGTTGAATTAATTTTCTTTTTGCATTAGTATTAATTTAATTTTTATTTAAACTATATCATAATTACCAACATGTATAGACTATAATCTTATTAGATCATTAAAAATTCTAACTTCCAAACATGAAATAATTATATTAAAAGATAAAAACTATGAAAAAGTATAAGAGATATTTAAAAATTATATCAAAGTAAGTATTTTTACGTATAAAATAAAATTTTAAAGTTATATATATAATGTTGGGTTGGTTTGGTCTCGGGTTGGTTTTTTTTAGTTGAAACCAAACCAACCCAAATGTAGTCGTTTTTTTTTTCAACACAAAACCAAGTCAAACCAAATCACTAGTCGGATTTTTTTTTGGGTTTGACTCGATTTTCGGTTTGGTTCGATTTTCGGTTCGGTTTTGTACACCCTAGTGGGTGAGTTGATAGATGAACAAGATTTTTTTTGGAAAAATGAGAGAAATTTCACCTTTAAGTTCTCTTATTACCATTTTTTTAAAAAAATGAACAAGATTTTTCCCCCTAAATCAGCGCTTATATTATTGTATCAGTTTAAGGGATTTCTGTAATTGTAAACTTATAAGGGACAAATGGTAATTTTAAATGGTAATTTTGCCTTAAAAGTATGTGATTTTGTCCTTGAAAAAAATGGCAGAAATCCCAACTTTAAGTTCTCTTATTACCATTATTCCTTATTAATTCTACAAATTCCCAAAATCCCTCATTTTCACGCATCAGATTAATGTATCAGCGCATCAAATTAATGTATCTCGCGTATCAGATTAGTGTATCATGTGTACACCAGATTAGTGTATCATGCATAAAATATAATGTATATTACTTAACGATTAATTAATGTATCTCGCATCAAATTAATGTATCAACGCTTATATTATTGTATCAGTTTGAGGAATTTCTGTAATTATAAACTTATAAAGGACAAATGGTAATTTTTACCTTAAAAATATGTAATTATTGTCATTGTCCTATTTCCAATTTCAACCCAACCCGCCCATTTGACACCCCTAATTTAATCCCTCCGCCTTGTTTGTTTTCTCTGAATATGTAAATATGGGGTGTGAGGAGTAAACTCTTTAAGCTACAGTAGCTTAAAGAGTTTTAACTAAATGGTCAATGTTTAATTTTGTCAATCTTAATGTCTACGTGTGTCTTTAATGTTTTTAGCAATTAACACATTAGATGAAGACAGTAACTTATCTTGTTAACCTTGGCTTTAGAGAAGTCTGAAGTTCTTTTGTCTATATGTTTAAGTTCAATTTATAAATATTTAAAGAGTTAAAGTAAATCAAAAGATTAAAAAAAATACTTATATGGGATGGGGCAGGGCGGATTTCTGTGGTGTGGGACGGACGGGCTGAGATTATAGAAAAATACAATTCGGTGCCGGGTGGGTTAAAAGTTTTGTGGATTAAGTTTAATCTGCCCCTCGGCTTTATTGTCATCCCTTAAAGAGATAATCATTATGATTAACTTACGAAAACACTCTTAAAAGATTAATGTTTGATAGATTGTATAAAAGTAATGCTAAATTGAGTGTATTAGTAATGTTTGTGTAAGTAATGCTTATACTAATTATGCTTATATTAATTATACATAGATTATTTCTTATGCATTGTTTGGTTTGGTATATTGAAAATAGTATGCATTGCATAAAAGTAGTTATTTACAAAGTTATCTTCCACAATTATAGTGAAAAAGATGTAAGAAAGGTTTTGAGGGATGATTAAGTCTATGCATGCATTAAATCTTCTTACAATACTCATACGGTAAATGGTGATACCATGAAATTCATGATATTAGTAATACACATCTTAATACAAATAGAGTGTGTAATATACATAACATAAAAACAAATATACCTAAACAAGATATTATTAATACACATAGTTAATGCATACATTATTTTTGCTAATATATATGATTTTGCTTCAAATATATTTTCTATATATATTGAAGTCAAATGCTTATATGTTTTATATTATGAAAATCATATATTTACACCCTAAAAAGTGTATTTATAAGTATATTAATGCCTAATTATTAAATAAACTCAGATACACTCTCGATACATTCTCAATATGCCACATGACATAGCAAGTGGTCTCAAATTCTTGTAGGAGTCAGCATGGAGTTTTTAATAAAAACCAAGAGAAGTGTTGAAAATACCGTTACACTTGACGAGAATTTAGGGGTATATTTCACTAATATTGCAAGATCGGGAATGTCTTTAGCTTCAATTAGTCAATAAAAAGTGTTTTTAAGGCTGTCAATAATTCCAGAATAAACTAATCCCTCCGTTTCACAAAAAATGGCCAAGTTTGACTTGACACGGAGTTTAAGAAAATAAATAAGACTTTTGAATCTTGTAATTCTAAATTAAAATTATGACAAATGTACAAAATTGTCCTATAATTTATGGCCTTAAACATGCTACGTATAAAGCTGAAATTAAATGTTACTAAAAAAAATTATTCTTTAATTTATAATTAATTAAGTCGAATTTTGCATAAAAATTGAGACAATGGCGAACAACAATATGTCATCACTGACTTTTACGCCCAACTAATACAAGTATAAGATAATATTTTTATTAGATCAGTAGGACATTGCTTGATTGCAACAAATGGTAGGTATGCTCCCTCCGTTTATTATTCTTTTTGGATCTATTAAAAACATGTCACATTTTATTTTAGATCTTCAATTCTAATTTTTCACAAAATATTTTTAAGATTACAAAATTCAAAGATATTTTGCTATATATATAATATTCTACATATCGTTAATTTAAAAAATCTTGTTTATTTTTTTAAACTCGGTGTTAATTCAAAGTAGATAAATAAATTGAAATAAAGTTTATTAGGGATAAAGCACAAGTACTCCATAGAGCATGACTGAAATTTCAGATACACATATTAACTAAATTAAGGTTCTATTACCCTCCTGAACTATTTTTTTTTGTAATTTTGTACATCTTTTGTCTTACGTGACACACTCCATAACTCCACGCAATTGAGGCGTGTGGAGAATATTTGGATATCACGTAAATAAAAAAAGAAGAATAAAATTACAAAAAAAATACTACCTATTCAGGAGAAAAATAAAAACTTAGTTTAATTAAAATATGTCTATGATATTTTATTTATAATTTAGAGTCTACTCGTACATTTTCTCTTTTCTTATTATGATAATTGAAATGATGATAGCATGGAAACAAATCAACAAGATATAAATGGTCATCACATTATAATTTGGAACTAGTAACCCAATTAACCCCATTATGATAGAGCTAGACAATTCTGACATCATTTCTACTCGTGAGTTGGATGTTTGTCATTAGCAGAGCAATAATTGTTGAGACTGATTTACCTAACATTTTGATTAAATCTCCTAATTTGGATAGAAGAGAAGAACCAAAACAAACTTAATTAACTATAGTAAATTTAGGTGGACAGTGTTAATACTAACGGACCTAATTAGGTGCTACTACTGGTGTAACCAATTTTGTATTTTTGTACAACTTATCATCTTTCTAGTTCTTGAAGAATTTGATTCTTTATAATAATGCAAAGAAAATATACAGGTCATTGATTATATCTCTACAAAGTTTATGTACGATTTTTGCATTCATCATTTAGTCCTTCATAGGCCAAGACAAGTTGTGGGCGACAAATTGGAGTGGAAATAATTAAGGAAAAATTACCTAATTATACAAATATTTCTACAATATTTATTAATTTTTCCTATAGTTTAAAATAATTAGTACGTATTATCTTACTAATTAATAATCTCATATTAAATTTCAAATCAAATACACCTAGATGCATATATTTTTACTATCACATATACTTTGAAATACAAATATATATGGGGAGAAACAAATGAGAGTGAAAGATGCGAATAATAGAGGGGAGAGGAGAGCGAGTCATATAATCATTATATCCCACATAAATGTGAATCATGTATCTAGCTAGGATACCTAATTAATACATTCAAGATGCATTCGAACATACAGATGCATAAGGAGAGATGAAAACGAGATAGGAGAAAGGCAAGCAAACGAGTCATTGTATACATGTGAATCCACTCAAATACAACGTATATGGAATAAATTACACTTAGTTTTGACCTTATATATACAAGATACATGTATTTGGATGCGTCAAATACATGCATATGTATCTGGGGATCAAAATCTGACAGAAATGGTAATTTTGAAAACTCATCACAAGGCACGTACTTGGGCTCTAAAGTAGTAATGAGATTTATGTTGTACACCCTATAACCAAAGACAATTAAACGACTTATTAAATTTGACACATATACGCATCAGGATTACTAGACACACAACATGATCATCAACATAATGATAATGGATATTTTACAACATAGTGATCATCCATCTGCTTCTATCGATCCCTCACACATTCCGCAGTTTAGGAATAACAAGAAGTGAATCTTTCTTAAACATGGTGACATCCAATACCTCATCCATGTTAATCTTAGCCGGATCCATTTCATTTGGCAGAATCCAATCGAACTTATGGATCAATGAAGCAACAGCTAACGGAATAAACCTCGAAGCCAAGGGTTCTCCAGCACATATTCTTCTCCCCGAACCAAAAGGAATATACTCAAACTTTTGCCCTTTGTTGTCGAATTTTGAATTGATAAATCTTTCAGGTTTAAAGCTCGAAGGATCGTCCCAAATCTTAGAATCCCTTGCCATTGCCCACATATTAACCAACACTTGAGTGTTTCTGGGAATTCTGTACCCCATCACTTCACATGTTTGCACTGCACGATGAGGGAGCAACAACGGTCCAGGAGGATGCAACCTTAGTGTCTCTTTAAAACAAGCGTCCAAGTATGGTAAGCTTGGCAAATCGGATTCCTTTATAATGCCCTTACTTCCTCCTACTACTTGTGATATTTCATCGCGGAGTTTTTGTAAGGCTTGTGGATTTCTTAGGAGTTCTACAAGTTCCATTCACTCGTAGCAGTCGTAGATTCTGTTCCAGCTCCAAATATTTCCTAAAAGATCAAAGAAATTGAAAAAATTACTAAAATTATCATAAAGTCATTTTCCTAAATTGAAAAATAATACTTGAAAGAAGGACTTAATTTGATTTGACACGGAGTTTAAGAGTATAAAGAAATTTTAAAACGTACTAAAAAGGAAAAGAGCTCATTTTTTTTAAACGGAGAGAGTAATTATTAGTTGAGTGACGTACCAGAAGCAACGCATTGACATGTTTATCAGTGAAACCATTTTTAACCAAAGCATCTACGAAATCTACAGGATCCAACAAAGGATGAGTAACTCTTTTTCTTTTATCATGAACAATGTCTCCCCAAACAGCACAAATAGTATCAAATATACCGATAAGTTTCTTATACGTCCCCTGGAGATCCGTACATAAAATACCCAAAACAGGATACAAATCTGAGAACTCCAGTATACCACCAGCCTCAGTGAATTTACGCAAGTACTCTGTTAATCCTGCACCAATTCCCTTTCCTTCAAAATCAATTAAATCTACCGAAAGAAGTAAATTACCCAACACATTTAACGCGGTCACAAAAACCACAAACTTTATTTTAATCACTTGTCCCATTTTAGTATCTAAATATTGCATCATTTCCCTGATTTTTATCTCCCTTAAACTTACTTGCGATTCCAATGCTTTATTAGAAAACAGGGCTCCCCTGTATATAGTTCGAACGTTTTTCCAATTCTCATCACACTCTTCTAAAAAAGCAGTTGATACATTGTGAAGTTTCGATCCCTCAACTCGTATGGGATGAGAAACGAAACGACCAGAAAGCAAACGATCATGTGTTTTAAGAACCGCAGCAGCCGCAGCAGGGGATGAGGCTACAACCACGAGACGTGTGCCGAACCTTATGGACATTAAATCAGGAGCATGAGATTGAGCTAGCTTTGCTAGAGAAGCATGAGGACGTTTTCTACCAACTTGGAAAAGATTTCCAATAAATGGCCATGAAAATGGACCTGGAGGAAGTGGTAATTTTGTTTTTGATGGATATAAATATCTCAAAGTGATTACAAAAACGAGAGATAGAAGAATTGGAGTGATTAAGTAATACATCATTGATCATACACAGGTTGTTGGTTTTCTGATAAATCCATTATGTAGCAACGCATATATAAAGGGCAAGACACCCTTGGTCACTTACACTAAACGTTAAGAAAAAAAGATACTATAGACTTTAGAAATTTATGGATTAAAATATATTTTACATATTATGTTATTTTAACTTCTAATGAAAGGTAATTTAACATTTTAATTCTTTTTCATATGTCATTTTAGTGGGGAACACTGCACAATCATCCCTAGATTTGATATGATAAGAATATCAATGTTATCTTGTGTTTGGACATGTAATATAAAGTTATAAATTTTAAACATATAATTTGGGATTATGATTTGAAATCTCAATTTTTTTTTTTTTAAAAAAAATAATTTAAGATTTCAAATCATGATTTATTTCTTTTTTAAAAATAATATAAAACTAGACACATAAGTTTATATTTCATATTTAAAAAGAAAGACTAATCATTAATTTTTTTTTTTAAAAAAATGAATCATACTCAGTGTGAAGAAATTATTCATGTGAGAGAATTATATTAAGGAATTATTAGTTATTACTATTGCTGACTGGTGAACTTATATAAAATTATGTATATTTGAAAGTTTGTAATAACAAACATTTATTTATGAGGAAAACTTACATAAATATGTTATATTAAGAAAATATTTACAATTGTAGTAATACCGTATTGTTTACTTGAACGCCAAAATAAAGTTTTAAAAGAGAACACAGTTTATAAAACACATAATAAGGTTTATTAATGGACAATATATTTATCACATATTTAAATACATTTATAATGCATTGTGTCAATTTCTAATCAAACAAACATATTGTATTTGAAAACGCTTATAATACACCAATATTGCATATATAATTCATTTTTAACGCATAATATAGATTTATCATTGTATTACTATATATTTCTATAACACTTTGTTTGGATCATTGTTACCCATTGTTTCATAATGTATTATATTGTATTGTACTCTATTGTACTGTATTGTATGGTGGATACAATGTTTGGCTAGATTGTATTATTTGTTGTTGTTTAATAACATTTTAATTGTTTGGTTTGATTGTATCGTACTGTATTGTAATTTATAAATTTACTTAAATATCCTTAATTATTTTAGGAGAGAAGATTTGACTAGATTTAAATAAATAAGGTAAAGGGTAAAATAGTATTTTGAAATATTATGTAAAGATATAATTGAAAAAAGAAATTAAGTAACAATGGGAACACACCAAATTGGTTGTTCCATAAAATAGGGATTTTCATTGTTAGGTAACAACGAAATTTAACAATACAGTACAATATATTTTAAGTAACAATCAAAATAAAAATTATAGGTATATTAACAATACAATACAATATAATGGATAACAATGATCCAAACATAATGTAAATGGTAATAAATAAAGTTAAAATCAATTACTCCATCCCCCGCCCACAATTAATTGTCATAATATCTTTTTTTAGAGTCAAACTATAAGAATTCCGACCAACATTTTCTATGTATATTTTCATTGTATTGATATGCAAAAAATTGCAATTTATAGTACTTTTCGTATAGTTTAAGAAAAATCAAATTAACGTAATCTATTGAACTTTAAAAATTAGTCAAATTGACTTTTGAAAAGCAAAACATGGACAGAGGGGGTATTATTTATTGAAAAACACTCATCTAAGTAATTTTTCTATCTATAAAAGGAACATATGAATTTATTAGGACTGCAATTTACGAAATTTTGATATCTTATTTCTAAACTATAATTTGCTCATTTAATAAGATCTATAAGAATGTAGAAATATGATAGTTTTTACAACTTATGAAGTTTTCATCTTTATGAGAAAAAATTATTGCTTAAAAAATTCAAAGTGTATGTCCAAACAAAATTATAAATGTCTTGCCTCATAGTTAAAGGTGTTGAATTCGAGTTTTAGTATGGAAAAAGGATCAAAAGAGCCATATTTTAAAGCTATACTTCTAAAAGAGACACCGATTTTAGAAATTGATCACCAAAATGAACAAAGTGTGAAACTCTCAACTACGATTGAATTTGAGTTTTGGTATAGTTTAAAGGTCAAAATGGTCACATTATAAAGCTATACTTCTAAACATTATTTTTAAAAATATTTTTGGGGTGAGTCGTGGGACAACGTATCAAAAACGTTTCGGAACGCAAATTGAATGTGTAGATCAATAGAACGTAAGTCTAAGAATTAGGGGCGTAAGTACTGAGCATAAAAACGTAAGTTCTGGACGTAAAAACATACTTCTTGAATATTAATGTTTTCTTTGATTTTAAAACTATTTTTGCTTTAAATCATATTTTTCATTATTGAGGTATTAATTTATATTTTATGCTATTATATTTTTTCAAAGTTATAGTGATTTTTTTCTGAAATGTATAAATAAACTCTCATATGAAATGACATTGTCATACATAATTTTTTAGACAATCATGTTTAAAAATGATAAGATAGAGCTTTCACAACACTATGTTCCTCAGATAACTTTATGGGATAATTGTATAGAATGACAAAATAATAATATAAAATAAATATAATAGCTATCGTTTAATTTATTTGTGTTCCATAGCAAACTGTTTCCCAGTCCCTCTCTCCCTCATATTCTCGCTCGCCACTCTCCCTCTCTCGCTCGCTTCCTTCGCTCGCCTCTCTCGCTTTATACAATAGAATTATATAAATTATGTTTCTAATTGTATAAAGCGAGAGAAAATTGTATATGTACATGCAAATACATATATCTCCGTCTTATACACTTATAATTATACAATAAAAGTATTTCCCTGCCCAAGTCTCTTTTGTCTTTCTCTCTTTCTCGTCTTATACAAATTCAAATGTATATAATTTCTCTCTTTCTCGTTTTATACAATTCGATTCAATTGCATATTTCCTGCCCAAGTCTTTTTTTCCTTACTCACTTTCTCGTTTTTATACAAATTCAAATTCTATATAATCGTCCTATACACTTATAATTATACAATTTGTTTTATATATTTCGTTTTATACTTTAATTCTCTGCCCAAGTCTCTTTCTCTTTCTCGTTTTATACACTTCGTTTTATACAATTCGCTTCAATTGTATATGTAAAGCGAATTATACATATATATGTTTATTATGGAGTGCAATTATGTAAACTTCGCTATAGCATACAAATATGAATTTTATGTTTGCTATATGTGAAAATTGCCCTAACTTTATTCATTTTTGTCATTACTTGTAACATCTCGGATTCTAGATAAACTAAGGTTAATCTAAGAAAAACAAGAAAGACCAAATTTGAAAATAAGTAAGGAAATCTTGAAAATTTTCAAATTTCAAAAGTAAGTTTTGGTCATTTTCAAACAACTATAACTTCTAGCTCAGAAAGAGTTTGGGTGAGTTCTTTATATGGATGAAACATTCGTTAGAAGATCTTTTCAACGACGCCAAGTTTGCGAATTTCTGAGGTCGCATGAGTGAGATATGACCTTCAGAAGATGGATTGTTGAGAAGGGAAAGTTCCAAAACCGGATTTAGTAAGGGTGTTTTGGTCTTTTCCTTAAGTCAATTAATTATTTCGTTTTGGAGTAATATGTTGGGCTCTAAACTGATCTCATTCAGTTTACACACTTAGAAAATAGACTAGGGTTTTGAAAGCAAGGATAAAATAGGAGAAGGAAGAAGAAGACGCAAGAACACCAAGTTTAGCTTCGTGGATTTTCGTCGGGGGTGATCCCTAACAAGGTACGTGGGCTCTTTTGTGTTGGTTTACTTCACCCACATACCAGTTTCATTCAAATCAGTCAAGTTCATGAATTAATTCATGTAAGAGGTTGGAATCTTGAAAGAAATTGACGTTCTTGTTGATTGGATTGTTCTTGATCGCTGTTAGTTGTAATCCATGTTTTAGGACTGTTTTTGGGTCTAAATCATTAGGTAATAAGTTAATTAAGGATCCTAAGTGTTTGGGGTGAGATCCAAGGGAATTTGAGAAGGTTTAGAGTTGAAAAACGAAGAAGAAAGTCAGAAAACCCGTTGGGGGGATGCTGGGGCGCCGCGCCTCCAAAGCCCCACAGGACAGAGTCTGTCCGTCAGGCTCTGGCGCGTTGCGCCTCTTAGAGCGCCTGAGGACAGCCTCTGTCCGTCAGGCTATGGCTCTCCGCGCTTCTCAGAGCGCCAGGACCCCTGGAGACCCCGTTCTTTCCCTATCTTTTCGTACTAGTTCCTAAGTGATGTACCCCTCATTCCTAGTTGTTTCCAACACTCTAAGGTACATCTAAACATCATGAACCATCCATAAACATGAGATCATAATCTTTGAATCCATAATCCAATTTAAAAAAAGTTAAGACAAAGTCAAAGAAGTTAAGAGCCAAGTCTAGAAGTTAAGAAGCAAGTCAAAAAAATTTACAAGTTCTCTAAAGTCTTTCGCAAATGTTTTCACTTTGTTTTAAAGACTTGAAGTTCAAAAATCAAGTAAAGAGTTGAGTTTATTTCTCAAAAGATATAAGGGAACTAAGTATTCCCTAAGAGTTAAAGTTTCAAGTTAAGTAAAGAGCAATAGTTGAGTTCATTTCTCAAAAGCTATAAGGAACTAAGTATTCCCTAATAGTTAAAGTTTCAAGTAAAGTAAAGAGCAAGAGTTGAGTTCATTTCTCAAAAGATATAAGGGAACTAAGTATTCCCTAGAGTTTTACAAATGTTTTACATTTGAGTAGAGAGGGGAACTAGAAGTTCCAAAATAGTTTTGAACTAAAAGGGGAACATTGATTCCAAAAGGAGTTTTTTTTAAAGCTAATGGGTTCAGTAAATCATTTTAACCCAAAGAAAGGAAGTTTTATTAAAAATATGAGCTAAAGTACATTTTTTGGAGTAGTATTGAGCACCGATATGGATATGAGAGTTCATATTAACTCAAGTCTCCATGTAAACCATGTATCTAAGATGGGAATTGACGTGTCATACTTTTTAGATGATCACGTAAGGAGAGCTAGTGGATCCACTAAGTTGAGTAGGGTCCTATATCAATGGCAAGGTGTAGGATCATCCTCTTGCAACGTGAGGTAAGATGTTGTACCATCACTTAGGCTCATAGTGATGGTTGTCGGTTAGAGAAACTCCCACATAGGCGATATTACTTTCTTATATAAGTAAAGTTGAGTTTGTTATTGCCTTTCCTTTACCGAACTAAGTTGTTTTCACTGTTATATATATATATATATATATATATATATATATATATATATACATCTTGCATGTGATTTAAACTGTTTTATATGTATATCATTTGAGTTAAGTATACTCTTGAGTCGAGAAGAGCCAAGGTAAGTTCATCTAATCCCCTCAAACTTTAGTCGTTGTTTAGCTCTCCAACTCGCATACTCCTATATTCAATGTACTGATGCCACTTGGCCTGCATCGTTTCATGATGCAGACACAGGTACCCAGGATCAGCACGCAGCGCTTCGTTGATCCAGATTGAGCTTCAGAGTTTGTGGTGAGCCTCCTTGCATGTTGGAGGACATCTTTTTATTTCTACATTAGCTTAGCTTTTAGTATGTTGTGGGGTATGTCCCAACATCCCTCTCTTGTCAGTTTAGAGGCTACGTAGACTAAAGTATTTCAGTTTGGAGTTGTTCTCAAGTGTCATTTTGGCCAAAGTTATGACATGACGTATTTTCCTTTTATTATGTGTTACTCGTGTCAAAGTTGAGGTTTTGTCTTCTGCTGATTTAAGTAGTCAGGCCAGGAGTTGCTTGACGGCCAGCAATGGTCTCCGAGTGTCGGTCCCTCCCAGGATGTAGGCTCGGAGCGTGACATTACTCTTACATGTTTTATCCGTCTTATATATATATATATATATATATATATATATATATATATATATATATATATATATATATATATATATATATATATATATATATATATATATATCATTTTTGTGTTGTTAGTGGTTACATTTCTCAAATAATAATTTTAACATTTTTTCTAGATTATCGGTTATTAATACTTTCTCAAATGATAATTTTTTACATTATTGGTTATTTATTAAAATTTATTTGAAAAATTATTGTTGACTTACTTTTACGTATTTTCTTAGTAATTAAATTATAAATTAAATATATTAGATGTACACCTCGTCAATTCATGAGACTTACATCTCATATCTATGTTGCATAAAGTGTCTCGCCTTACACCCACATATATTAAAGCACTACTTTTTTTCCTTTTAAAACACTGCTTCTAAAAGAAACACCAATTTAGAAATTGACCAAAACGGAAAAAATGTGAAATTCTCAACTACAAATGAATTCCATTGATGATACACTCAAATGTGCGTTTAGAATTTGTCGTGCACATTCCCAATATTCTAACAATTCTAACTCATGACTCACATTACTAGATGGTTCAATAAATTAGGAGGTCTGAAGCCAAAATTTTAAAATAGATGTCTTATGCTTTGTATATATTCTTTTCATAAATTTGTAATATGTGATAATTAATTGTTACTATTTTCAATTGTTAATGTAAACTTTCTTGTAATAATTTGTAAGACACAAATAGGCATCTATAAATTATATATTATACATTATATAACGCTTTAAATGTGTGTATTTTAAATAAGTTCTTATTGATTATGTTTGTTTACAATTGAATAAATTAATATGAAAACCATCAAAATATTCTAGAAGTAGTAGGAATATTAAATAAAATTAAATTGAGATTAATATTCTAGAAGTAGTAGGAATATTAAATAAAATTAAATTGAGATTTCACTTGATTGAGTATAGCAATTAGAGTATCATTTTTATTTGTATATACATTGTACTCCCTTCGTTTAAAAAAGAATGATCTCTTTTTCTTTTTAGTATATTTCAAAAAGAATGATTTTTTTTTTTTTTGGTAACAACTTTCCACGTGGCATGTTTAAGGCCACAAGATCAAAAAGGCAATTTTATACATTTGACCTAACTTTAATTTAGGACCACAAGATTTAAAGTCTTTTTTATACTCTTAAACTCCATACCAAATCAAATTAGGTCATTTTTTTTAAAACGAAGAAAGTATTACATTTAATTACAAAAGTAGTTTTAAGTCATAATGATTGTTCGGCTTTAGAAGGCATCCAAAGTAGAGTAAAGACATTGCCTTTCTAAATTTAATTATATGATAACCTAACTAATTTAAGCTTGAAATATGTAAGAGACATCTCAAAGAATTAAAGATAATCTTACAAAGCAATTTTAATAAATTGAAGTAAATTATACAAATTTATAAGAAGTAGAAAGTAAATACATAATACGAACAATAAATACATAATTATTTGTATTTATACATATTACCATTGAATAATTTTGAGGCCTTAACAATGAAATATGAATGTAAATTTTTAATTATATTTTTAAAAGAATACATTAATATTCTTATTCAAGAAAATAAAATCCATGTATTTAGGTTAGTTATGAAGTCATTTTACGACAAACATAACGTGGGTCACGTTTAAAAAAAATCACAGAAAAATTTTGCTAATTAAACAATTTCAAGAAATCCACATAATATATAGGATCATTTGACCAAACTAAGTCATTATTAAAAATCAATTTATCAAAATAATATGTTTTAAATTTTTTTACGAAACTAATATAAACGTATTTTGAGTAACAAAATTTTGCTCGTTGGATTCTCAAATAATTATGTATTTACTCGTCAGTTCCGTCAATTTTTATCCGTTGAATTTTTAAAATCAAAATACCCTGAAACGTTATTCAGAAATACGTTTATACTAATTTATTTTAAAAAATAAAAATATATTATTTTGATGAATTGATTTAAATAATGACTTAGTTTGATAAAAAATTCTAATATATATTATGTCTTCTCTTGCCTGTCTCCATCAGGGAAATTTTAATCATGATAACAAATAATTTATAGTAGTAGTTGGAAAGTAATAGATGTTTTGTGGTACAATTATTGAATAAATAATTTATGGTAGTTTAAAAGTAATAGATGTTTTATGGTGCATTTCTTAATTAATTTAAATGTTTTCTGGTGCATTTATTAATTATTATTAATTAACTGTTTTTAGTGAAAAAATCTTTATTTCACGATCACTCGATCTTTACATATTAATTATAATATATATGAATAGACGACTGCCATTGCACTCTTCAAATTGCAAAAAAATGTGTGAATCAATCATGAGCTTCTTATGATAATATATTAAACGATGGTTGAATTATGCAAGTAACAAATTTTATATAAGTGGTACTACATTTGACAGTGATTTTACTATAGTTAGATTAATTTTATTATGTTAAAGATAATTTATAGAGATTTTACTATAGTTAGATTAGACTCTAATCATTGACTATTCTAGGGATGTTGGTTTCTGATTAGTCCATATTGTGGCAAGGCATATATAAAGGGCAACCCATCCTTTGTTACTTGCACTAAATTTAAGAAAAATTATATTATAGACTTAATAAATTAATGAGATAAAATATATAATTGAGATTATTTGATTATAAGTTCAAATTAAAGGTGAAATTAATTTTTTTTCGTACGTGTCATTTTAGTGGGCCACACTCACAATCTCCCAAGATATGACATGATTCTAACGTTAATTTTACCTTTCGTTTGGATATGTGATATAAAATCACCATTTCAAGTTTTATTTTTTTCAAAAAAAATAATTTGAAATTTTAAATCGTGATTTCAATTTAATTTTTTTTAAGTATAAAACTTGACTTGTTAACTTATATTTTTGTAAACATAAAATAAAATAAAGACTCATCATTTTAAGTTTTTTTTTATATATATATATAAAATATCCATACTCGGTATGTAGAGCAGAGCATAATATGGTTCTAATCGAAAAAATCGATCAAATCAAAAAAAAATTATATCAGTTTTGATTTTTCAATTTATTCAATCAGTTTCAATTTTAAATCATAAAAGTTCAATTATTCGGTTTGATTTTCCAATTTTAGCTATTTTAATTCGGTTAACAGAAATATTTATATACTTGTAAGTTATATATAGGCTGCGTTATTCAGTTACTCAATTACTCTCTAGTAGAGGCCCAATTTACCTGACCCGAACCTTAAATTCCTTGTTAGTTGCTTTAATGCTTCCCTGTTCATGGCATGCAGGCTGCATTGTGCATTTTTTTCAACTAATCTCATAAATTGAAAATCGAATTGAAATTGGGAAAACTGAATCGAATTACATTTATTTTAGTTTGGTTTGGATTGGATTAACATTTGATCAAATTAAAAAATTGAATCGAACCGATCAAACGTCCAAACTCTATCGGTGTGAAGGGATTTTTTGTACTATATTGAGGATTATATTTAATAATTATTATTATTGTTGATTAGTGAATCTTGATAGAATTATGAGTATTTAAAATTTGTAATGACAAAATTTATTTATAAAAGAAACATGGAGATATGCGATTTATCAGTACGACACTTTAAAAGATTCTAATATGTTATTATTTATATATTATTGTTTTCTCACTTAGTCATAATTATACAATCTTACCTCTATAAGAATGAGAAAAAATTTGACGATTTTCATGTTTATGAAAGAAAAAGAAATAGAATTTAAAAAATTCAAATTGTATGTCCAAATATAAAAAAAAAAACTTCATATCATTTTGATTTCATATTATGATTTCAAATCATGATTTCATATTTGCATGTCCAAACAAGTCATTTTATTAAATCTGTTTGGTTTTTAATAGTCTTAAAGGAACCACAAGCCAACTAACTACTCACTAACATAAATTATGGTGGGATTGGGGTCCTTCCACCCTTAATCAGAGGTCTCCGATTCAAGTCATAAGTATGAAAAAAAATTATCTTGGGAGCATTGCCCCCAAAACGAGTCATGCAATGATGCAATACAAGATTTAAATATAATCGCACTCTAATATAGATATCTATCACCAAGTGAATAAAAAAAATCAAAACAAGCCAGCTACTCTCATCCTATACTCTTGTCCCATGACACAGGCGGTGGAGCCATAATATATATAATATTAATGGTTTTATAATTTTGATACTCTGAAGTTATTGAGTAATAATTTGAGAAAATGATCAAAAAATATTCTAATCTATATTCGAATTTTCAACTATACACTTTAATTTTATGAGAGTCCTATCATCCACCTGAATTGTTTAAAACTGATATTATTACCTCTCTGAATGCTTAGCTGGCATAGAGAGTGTGTTTCACTCTCTTTGAGAGAGTGAGCACGAAAAACAAATGTTGAAATTTTAATTTTTAATCTCTTTTATAAACATATGTACTTTTATTTATTTTTTAAATTTATTGTCTTTCTTCTCCATAATAACAAATATCAAATTCTTACACAGAATTCACCATTGTTGATATCACACAAACTTGTAAACTCTCATATAAAAAATTTAGAATAAACAATCAATTCAATTAAAGATAAAATGACATATTTTTCAATCATCCAAAAATGAAATTTGGATCAGATTTGAAAAAATAAATGAATTGGGTTTATCAATTTCAATTAAAGTTCCTAGTGAGAATTTTTTTTTCCTTTTTATTGTAGATCCTTTAATTATCAATCTCATATTTCAATTAATCAATAAAAGTATTTAATCTCAATTGACCCCATTAGTGGCATTGCTAATGCTTTCGTTTGTTCACCCTCTTTCGCTACTCGACCATCAGCCATCATTGTCGCTACCTCCGGCGAAACCCAAACCACCAACAAAAACCCGTTCTACTCTTCCCCTCTCCTCTTATCTCTGTCCCGTTTCTACACAACCACCATGAAGACCTACCCTTGGTCTCACAACAAGGTCGACTACAACAACAACAACAAAACCTTGCGGCTGCAGTGCTCTGACCAACGAGCTCTGGCGAAGCAAGAAAACTCCGATGTAGAAGCGATATGCATAGATTCTTTTAGATTATTTTTCAATGTTCTTCGACAAGCAACACTCAAATATCGCTTGACAAGCTCCCGCTATCAATATTCATCTTTGTTCCTCACAATTTCATAGGAATTTGAAAGAATTTGGGGGAAGAAGTTACTTTTGGAGATTTGAGAAATTGTGAGAGTATAGGAAAAGTGGAAAGGAATTATAAAAAAAATTGAAAAAAATACTAAATTAATTGATTTTTTACCTGTAAACGCGTGTGTAATTATTACAATTTTAAATAATTCAGGTGGGTGATAGGACTCTCATAAAGTTAAAGTGTGTAGTTGAAAATCCGGATATAGATTAGGGGGGCTTTTGATCATTTTCTCTAATAATTTTATATATTTTGAATAAATTTATTAAGACAAATATAAATTTTGAACTAAAATTATTTACAATAATAATAGTTAATGTGTTATCGAGATAAAGTAATCCCAACAAGATTTTTTTAAAAAAAAAAACAGCAAGGAGATAAATTTTTATGTGAAAACCTTCTGAATAAGGGATAAACAATCATGGGCCTGAGAGGGGCAAAATAATTCATTATAATAGAAATTGGAAAAATTATTTGGTTGAGTATTTTAATAAATAATTACTGATTTAGGTGATATTTTATATTTATTATCATTTATAATGATACATAGGAATACTTTGATAAATCTGCAAACAAACACATGACATCAATCGCACACCGACAAGCGAGACTTGCTCAAGTAGTACTTGAGTCACCTCCCTCATCAATTGGTTGGTTGAGGATTCACCGGATAATAAGTGAAAATACTATTGATCGTGCATGTGCGGTAAAAGAAGAAACAAATCACATAGCATATGTAGTGATAATGAGTTTTTCATTATCATCAACAAAAAAAAATTCCCTCACTCTTATGCTCTTTTCCTCAATTTAGGAATGACAAAAAGTGGATCATTCTTAAACATTGTGATTTCCAAAATCTCATCCATGTCATTTGGAAGAATCCAATCGAATCCATTGATCAAAGAAACAACAACTAAGGGCACAAACCTGGAAGCCAGAGGTTGTCCAGCACACACTCTCTTTCCTGAACCAAACGGAATATACTCAAAATATCTCCCTATGTAATCCCTTTTCGAATTGATAAATCATTCAGGTTTGAACCTCGAAAGGATCATCCCAATTCCCTCGCAATTGATCATCACATGTGTGTCTTTCGGAATTCTGTAGCCCATGACTTCACATGTTTCTACAGCAGGATGAGGGAGTAGCAACGGTCCATGAGGATGCAACCTTAATGTCTCCTTAAAACAAGCCTCCAAGTATGGCAGGTTTGGTAAGTCAGATTACTTTACAACGTTATTCATACCTCCTACTACTTGTGAAATTTCATTGCAGAGTTTTTTTTAAGGCTTCTGGATTTCTTAGAAGTTCGACAAGCATCCATTCACTTGTAGCAGTCGTAGACTCTGAAACAAACTCGATTTCTAATACAAACACTGATATATATTGTTATTGCTAAATACAAAGTACAACGTATAATATGCAAACAAAGTAATGACATACTAATTACAAATAGATTACATAGAAGAAGGTAACTAGAAGGGAATGAGATACCAGAACAGAGAAAGGGGATGATAGATAACTGAAAGCCAAAGTTTTGACATAATTTTCATAACCGTTCTTTCTGATCCCTAGCCCTTCTTAACACTAGCTAATTGGGTCTGGATCCCATTTAAAACTCTCCAACATTCTGAACCCAATAATATCAAGTGGATCAGTCATATTTGTCACGTCTAGGCCATAGGCCCCTATGAAGTCATCATGGATCACAACAGACTTTGTACCACCTCTAAATGTCTCCTGAAAAAATTAAACAGAACAATATAGTCGAGTGACCATCTGAGAAATACATAAAAACAGGTTAAAGAGGAAAAGTAACGCACCACAAGAATGCAGTTTGTTAACTCCATTTCTTCTGTCATGTACAATCCCTGTCCAAACATTATAAAATGAAATCTTAAGCTTCTGCTAACTGCAGAGTGACAACCATCTTTGTACACCTGACCGTGTATTTTCTCAAATTACCCATTACATTGAAAGCTGTCACGGAAATCACATCCCATATCTTAATCACTTTTAACAGTCAAATGTCGCATCATTTCTTCTCCCTCATACTTACCTGTGATTCAATAGCTTTAGAATTGAAAAGCTCTGCCCTAAATATTGTTCGGATACTTTTCCAATAATCATCACACTAGGTGATAAATTATGAAGTCTCAATCCCTGGACTCGTATGTAAGGAGAAAGGTATCGTCCTGAGAGCATACGATCCTTGTTTTTGAGAATCTCAGCAGCAGCAACAGGGGATGAAGCGATGACCACGAGACATGTACTGAACCTTATGGAAATTAAATCAGGGGCATGAACTTGAGCTAGCTTTGCTAAAGAGGCATGAGAATGGACCTGTAGGAAGTGGTAATTTTTTTCTTAATGAAAATAAATACTTGAAAGTGATTACAAGGAAAATGTTAAAGATAAATTGGAGTGACAAAGTATTCCATCACCTCCCCTGTTTTGGACATTACAGGATGAATTTCTTTTTTCATTTTTTTGGTGTGTTATACTGAATCTACGCAGCATCCATACATAGAGAACTTCAATTTGTATTTTATTTTAACTTGTAGTTATTTTTTAAAAGATGATTTACGAACATGTGATATGTATTTACGATAAATCACGATATTAAAATAATTACAATTCATAGTTATAAATAGGATTTTATAGCAAATTTCTCTCTGGTCTCTCCTTCCACTGCCCTCTCTCTTGTCCCTCTGCCCCTTCTCTCTCCCTCTAGCCCCTCTTTCTCTCTTTGTCCTAAATAATTGTAGCCCAAAAGACATTTCACATATTATGATAATTATATTTTGTATTATTTATCAAATATATTTGTATTTCATATGAATTGTAATTGTATTATGTATTCTATATCAATTATTCTGTAAAGTTATTCGTAAATACAAATTGTGTTTATTAATCCAATCGATACAATTATATTTGATCTATGGTACAAATTAACTGTATTTATGATGAAAAATGATACAACAAATACACTAGGATTCATCCTATCTGTCAAATGTATTGTGTATCATTTGTATTCAATCAAATCTAAGTAAGAGAATTGTATTCAAACAACTATATTTTTACGTATCAATTGTATTTGTATTATGTATCAGTTGTATTCGTGATAGAATGAATACAACATATATTCATTCTCGCTCGCCTCTCTCTACTCTTCCATATTTTGCTTATCTCTCTCCTCTCCTCTCCAGCTTTCGCTCGCTTCTCTCCTCCCTGTTTCAGATTTTGCTCGTCTCTCTCCTTCCCAAACATATAACTATAATTCGTAATTAAACAAATTATTTTGTTAAATCAAAAAGTTCCTCTTCTTTTTTAAGTATTTAATTGATACTCAAAATTTAGTAACTTAAAAAAGAAAATACTACTTTCTTTTGTCTGGTTCTTCTTCCTCTTCAACCTCCTTCTTCTCGGTCTTGCTTCCGCTTCTTCATTTTTTTTCTCCTATCTAGGATGTGAGATTATTAAAAAAAAATTTGATAAATTAATCTCGGATTTGAATTAGTTTTATTTTGCTTTTACATAAAACAATAAGTTCATGGTCTCCAAAAGAATTAAAAACAAATGGGTGTTAATGAAAAAAGTTGATGAAAACAATATATGGAAAATTACTTTTGTCATTATTTGTTAGCTGGAAAAAAAATTTGATTTTGCAAACACAACTTTTTTTATACGTGGTCAATTACGATTCAGTCACTCATTAATTAAATCATTTATTAAAAAGGAAAAAACTCAAATATATCATTGAACCTTGAGAAAAGGTTCATAAGTGTCATTCGTTTAAAGTTTGATTTACTATGTCATTTCACTTAACAAATAATAATATGATGGACCTTTTTTTAAATGAAAATGACATAGATGAGCCATTTTTTAACTAAGGACATATTTCAAAGTTTAATGACATATTTTAAGTTATTTTTTTTAATTTTAAAGTTGAGTTTATTTGTGGTAGATTAAGTGTTAGAAATTTGAAGAACTAAGTTACTAGTGTTGAAGAAGAAGGAAATTGAGGATTGGAACATGTCAAAGGAATATGTCCTAAAGCAGTTGACTGACTTATATACAGCAAGTGTTGATGAAGAAGGAAGCTGAGGATTGGAACATGTACTGGCGAGTTACAACACTGAAGAATTAGAGTCACACTAGGATTAGACTATCTATGTTAATTAGGATTATATTTCGTCTAGAATTATTTTAATGATTAGGATTATAGTACAACTAGGATTAGATTATTTATAATTGCATTATTATTATTATAGTAGTTATATGTATTGTAGTAGGACCCTAAGAATAGTTAACTTAGGACTCTACAATTCTCTATGTTATTAACATAATTAATATATCAATACTACCAATATTGATCAACATATCAATATATCAATATTGATCAACCTATCAATCAATAGACCAATATTATTAATACATCAATAGATCAATATAATCCTTAATTTCTCTACGTGAGATTTCTACATGAATTTCTACAACTAGTTCTAGATACTTAAACTTCTTGTGAATATGTTGAAGTTTAACTCAATAAATGATCTGATCTAATGTGAAAATGTCTGAAGTTTGATATTTACATGTGACATTAGTGGAACAATCAATTCTTGAACTACACTAGCAGATTAATTGATAGAATAAGTCAACGAGACACCTTAAAAATATTCATAAAATTCATTTAGATACCTCTACTAACCATTTATCCTATTAGGCCCTCCAATATTAACAAATGTTTGCCTATTAAACATTTTAGAGACAATAATTCAAAAACTAATGTGTGTATACACACGCTATTTAATGTAAAGTTAACTAAGGACATCTGACATTTAAATCCATAATAATAAAATAATACGAAGTACTAAAAAAGCGATTATACGATTTGAGATCTATAATTAATCAAAATTAATGTAACGATTTGAGATCCATAATATATCCATGCGTATTCGTATTTGTACATTCCAAGAAAATTTCATTAATCTTCTCATTTAAAATAAAATTAATGTAACTCAAGATCAGTGATGTTGTCATTTTACAACAACATAACATGGGGTGTATGTAACATTGAAATAATTTCACTACAACATTTTGTAAATTAAACAATTGCAAAAAAACTACTTTTATAAAGTATCAATAGCATATATTCTCTGGTTTGTCCGCCATCAGAATTATTTAGTCATGATGAGAAATATTATAATAGGTGGAATAAAATAGATGTTTTCTGGTGCATTTCTTAATTAATTTTTACTAAAACAAAATCTTCATTTCATGGAATCTTTTCTTTCTTTTCTTTTTCTTGACTTTTTTTTCTCTTTACTCTCAACTGAAAACATGATTATTTTTAGCCCTAAGTACCTTGTCCGATCATGACGCTTCCGACTACTATCATAGATCCCACATACTTCCCTCCCCTTCCATCCAAAACTACCCTTACCCCATCTCATAACTATCTGATCATAACTATCCTCAGAACAACCCTGAAAGTTTGATTCCTAAGAATAAATATGCATACATCATGAAATCCAATGCTAACGTCGTGTTGAACTTGAAATCTGATATCGAGCCTATTCTACTGAAGACTGCTATAGTGGATGGTATTCATATCGTAAGATGGATAGAGCAGGAAGTGGTTAGAATAAATATAATTGAAAACTTGCAGTATGTTGTGGTTGACAAATTCTGGCCGGATATTGCAAAACTTAGAGAACTAATCCCAAAACAATGTGGTATAGTAGGAGACTGTAAAATTGGATTGCTGCGGAATAGACATGTATGTTGGAATATATACTATTAACCATGTGTTAAGAAATAATATTTATTAGAGAATAAATATTTGCTCAATTTCAATAGATCATATATTCGTTTATGGTGTCTATTTACTTATATAGTAGATGATTTAGTGTGTAGAGTTTTAGCTTATACACAGAGGATTAAATCATCGGTTCTTATAAGTATAAAGTTTTGGTTCACAATCTAGGATGGAAATTGGACATTCCATCGGGTACGATTGTAGCACAAGATTATATGTAATTTGTCCTGATTATGGGAACGGTATAGTTCCAACTTCTTGTGCTAGTACATTTTGTATGTATTGAACGGGACCGAGTAGAGATAGTTGTTTTAGACTGGCTGACAAAAACATATTCTCTAAACTATTAAATGTACTTATATTCTTAATCCTGATAAAACTATTATGATCTGTATATATTAATTGTCGTTTTGATTTATTAAAAGGTGAGATTCTGAGATGGGTCAATATGCCTGGTAAGTTGGATGATAATAATATATATTGGTGAAATAATAAGTTAGTTGATGGAATCCATGTCTCGTTATAGAGATTGATTGATATGCCTTTTTGAGAAACCTATAAGTTATCATTGTGTCAAATCTTGCAAGTGGATTTATGAATCCGACACATGAAAAAAGTTAAGTAGTGCTCTAAAGGAAATTAATCATTAAGTTAAATTCGTCAGTAATTTAATTTATTGATTAGTATCTGAAATCTTAACATGGGGAATTACATAAGTGTTTAATGGGGAATTACGAAATAGAGGAGTGCAATTACGAATTTCTAGTGGAATGATTTGTAATTTATTATGGTAAGAATAAATTCAAATTAATTATTTGGAATTATTTCCATAATAGGAAGCCTCGGTAATTAATTATGTGGTCCCTATAGTGCCCATATTTAACTAGAACTCAGAATCCTATTTCTATGCAAAAAGGAAGAATAATATGGGTTTTTCTAGTATACTAGAAAAACTAGGTTTTCTAGTCCTTTTTGGATTAGGAAGACATCTCTATAAATAGGGATTCTCCTAACCTAGAATGAGGATGATTAGTATTCTATTCGATACTTGTCCACCCAAGTATTGAGAGAGTTCAGATGTGACTTGGGATCACTGTAGAAGACCATAGCTATCTTGTAGATTCGCTTGAAGATCCGTTTAACTTGGAGATTCGCTTGAAGGTATCCGCTCACGCTTCAAGAGGTATTTATCGAATTAACTTTTAGTTTGTTTATGTGTTCTAGTATGATTAATGTGTTCTAGCATAAACGGTATTTGTTGTCTATTATTCATGCAAGTAGTAAAGATCCTTGATATGCTTCCGCTGTGCATATATGTTTTCCAACAATGTATTGATGAGATTTGAGGGAGTTGAGGATTTCATTAATAATTTGACGAAAAATGCTTATTACATAATTGCAAAGATGGATATGTCTACCAAATGCGGCCTTTTATACATAATGATCACTTTAATGCTGAAGAAACAGAGAGAGATTTGGGAATTTTGATATTGAATATCACGTATTAAGTATTTCATACAATGAGGCCTCTATATATACATGTGCTAGGAACTACTTTCTAACTACTTTTCTATTTGTGCTAACTAACTATTACAATGCTGAAACTAACTAACTATTATTTACTATACATAATTAGTTGTAACTAATTTCTATTAACCACATTATCTTCAATATTCCCCCTCAAGCTGGATGTATTGAAAACATTCAAGACTCCCAGCTTGGCTAACAAAAAATCATGTTGAGACCTTCCTAATGCCTTCGTTAACAAATCAGCTTGCTGCTCCTTGGTGTTGATATAGCTTGTCTTTATTAATCCTTGCTGCAGTCTTTCTCGTATGAAATGTCAGTCAATCTCAATGTGTTTCATCCTCTCATAAAACACTGGATTTGCTGCTATCTGCATGGCAGATTTACTATCACAATGTATGATTGTTGGCTCATGTACATTCATCTTCAACTCTTTGAACAAATTTGTTACCCAAACTATCTCAGCTGTCAATGCAGCTAAACTCCTATATTTTGCTTCTGCAGAACTTCTGGAAACTATACTTTGCTTCTTAGATTTCCATGCTATTAGAGACTTTCCATATTTCAGTAGATAACCAGTCACTGATCTCTTACTATTAGGACATGCAGCCCAGTCTGCATCACAGAATCCAGTAAGTCGTACCTGTTTAGCAGAACTCATAAGTATTCCCAGACCTGGTGTTGTTTTAATGTACCTTACCACCTTTAATGCTGCATTCCAATGAGAATGTGTCGGCTTCTGCATAAATTGACTTAAACACTGAACAGAAAAGGCAATATCAGGTCTAGTATTTGTAAGGTATAATAGTTTGCCAATTAATCTTTGATATTTATTCACATCAGTAAACAATTCATCAGCATTATCTTGTATAAACTCAGCACTAGTCAGTTTCATGTTGCACTCCAAAGGAGTTGTTGATGGTCTTCCTGCTGATAATCCAGCCTCTGAAATTAACTCCAATGCATATTTTCGCTGGTTCATAACAATTCCTTGCTCTGATCTACAGAATTCAATTCCCAAAAGATATCTTAGCTCTCCCAAATCCTTGATTTTAAAATGATGATGCAAAACTTGTTTAGTTTCTTGTATCAGTAAGGAATCATTGTATGTAATCAGTAGGTTATCTATATATACTAATACTATTACCAATGCTGCTTCCTTCCTTTTTGTGAACAAAGAGTAATCTAAATGACTCTGTGTATATCCTGATGTTGAAAGAGCATCCGTAAGCTTGGCATTCCATTGTCGAGATGCTTGTTTAAGACCATATAATGACTTCAAAAGTTTGCAAACCTTATATTCCCCTTGACTTGTGAAACCTTTAGGCAACTCCATGTAAACTTCTTCAAATAAATCTCCTTGTAAAAATGCATTAAAAACATCCATTTGAAATATTTGCCAATTTTCAGCTGCTGAATTGCAATAATAGATCTGACTGTGACCATTTTCACAACTGGTGAAAAAGTCTCTTGATAATCAATCCCTTCAGTTTAATTGTACCCCTTTGCTACAAGCCGAGCTTTAAATCTATCAACCTCTCCATTGGATTTATACTTGATTTTGAACACCCATTTACATCCTATTGCTTTCTTTCCTTGAGGCAAACTCATAATTTTCCATGTACCATTACTTTCTAATGTTGTAATTTCCTGCTTCATGGCCTCTATCCACCTCTTATCTTGCACAGCCTCTTCATAAGTGTTAGGTTCAATATTTGCAGACATACCACTCAAATATGTTTGTTAAGTATTAGATAGATGATCATAGGACATATAATTAGATAGTGAATGAGGGTTGAAAAGAATCTTTCACATTAGTGACATAGTCCTTCATCCAAACAGGTGGATGAACTATCCTTTTGGAGGATGAAGTTCTGGGCACATCAACAACCACCTCATTATGCACAATCTGGTCATGATCAACATTAATAGCATCTTGGACCATGTCATGTATTGGCTCAGTTTCACCATCTTTTTCAATTGATGTTGTGACTATTGTAGTATTAGAATCAAGAAAAGATTGTGCAGGAAAAACTGGTACATAATGATCTTGCATTTGACTAAATGGAAATATATGTTCTTTGAATACTGCATCTCTGCTCACCATAAATTTCTTCAAACACAGATTATATAGTAAATATCCCTTCTGAGTTAATGAGTAGCCAATCATTACACATGCATCAGCTCTTGAAGAGAATTTATCATCTGTCACAGATTTAGTGGCATAACACAAACACCAAATTGTTCTCAGGTGATCTAGTTGTGGTGTGGTCTTGTGAAATACCTCAGAAGGTGAAATTCCCTGTAACACACCAGTAGGCATCCTGTTGATCAAGTATACAGCTGCTAACACACATTCACCCCAAAATTCAATAGGAATAGATCCTTGAAACCTAAGAGCTCTAGCCACCTCAAGTATATGTTTGTGCTTTTTCTCCACAACTCCATTTTGTTGTGGAGTGTGAAGGCAACTACTCTCATGAATAATACCCAAAGAGGAAAACAAGGTATTACACTCCTTATTAAAAAACTCAGTACCATTGTCACTTCTTATTCTTTTGATTTGTTTACTGAATTGAATCTTGACTAAAGCAAAAAATGATCTCAAAGTGACAAAAACATCACTTTTGAATTTTAGTAAAACAACCAAACCATCCTTGATTTATCATCCACAACAGTTAAAAAGTATCTAAAGCCATTATGAGTAGCATATCTGTAAGGTCCCCATACATCAACATGAATTAGATCAAACACATCATTTGTTCTAGATACACTTATAGGAAATGGAAGTCTTGTCTGCTTAGCTAAAGGGCATATTGGACAATTATTACATGCATCACTAGTAGCATCCTTGTATAGTTCCTTCAAAACTCTAAATGAAGGATGACTCATCCTGTAATGCCATCTTAATGATTGTGAGTCTGTCTTGGTCAGTAAGCATCTGTTATTAGCAATAGAAACATCATCATTTGCCTTTGTTTGAGATGCACTAGAAAAGTAATACAGTCCTTCAAACTCTTTACCAATCCCCTTCACCTCTCCATTGAAGAGGTCCTGAAAAATACAGAACTCAAGAAAGAAATGTACAAAACACTTCAATTGTCTTGTCAACTGAGAAACTGATAATAGGTCATACTTAAACTCAGGAATCACCAAAACATTATCTAACACACCACCATCAGGTATTATGCAACTACCTGAGTGAGTAACTAGTGTATTTTAACCATTAGGTAGATAAACTTTCCTTCCTGTGTTCTTGTTATTTTCACTAACATTACTCAGTTTTTCAGGTTTACAAGTCATATGACATGTTGCCCCAGAGTCTACAATCCAATAACCTTTCTTGCCAAACATTCCATTTTTTTTATTAACATTCATTGCATCATAATTCTCCTGTCTGTGAGAAACTAAGAAAGCAGTAAGATCACTGAAATTACCTGCCATGTTAGCCATCTCTTCATTATTCACTTCTTCATTCAAGAATTTCAATATTTTCTGATATTGGTCTGGAGTATATGTTGACTTCATAGCAAGTCCTGCAAATTAGTTCTAACAGAATTGACATCATGCAGTTTTTGTGCATTAGTTTTATGTCCTTCACTAATTATCCCAAAAGCATCCAATTCTGGTGTGCTTACATGTTCCAAGCACAAATCCAAGCTTACTCTTAGCTCGAAGATTGATTATCATTGACCTACTCCACAATGAATAATTCTCAGATCCGGTGAGTTGAACTGTAGTTAACACAGATCCAGGGGTATCCGACGGATGGAGATAGAGAGGGTGATTTCTCTTTGATTCTATCGATTCTAGTGTTTCTGCTGCAGAATTAGGTGAAATTAGGTCTTAGGCCTAACTCACACCCCAAAAGCTAGATCAAAGGGAGGATGATTGCCCAAGCCTTATAAGGAGTCCACCCATCTCATTAACCATCGATGTGGGACTTTTGTCATTCTTTAACACCCCACCTCACGCCAGTGCTTAGTATCTGGTGCGTGGGCAATTTGATTTTGGGAGTCCCAACATCGAGTGAGATGGTCCTGCTCTGATACCATGAAGAAACAGAGAGAAATTTGAAAATTTTGATATTGAATATCACGTATTAAGTATTTCATACAATGAGGCCTCTATATATACATGTGATAGGAACTACTTTCTAACTACTTTTCTGTTAGTGCTAACTAACTATTACAATGTTGAAACTAACTAACTATTATTTACTATGCATAATTAATTGTAACTAGTTTCTATTAACCACATTATCTTCAATAAATGCCAATGAAGAATCAACTCAACTGACCACTTGCGTATCCTCTCCAGATCTGCTTCTCACATTCTTTGTCAAAGGTGTCTTGTTTTCATTGGCGTCAGCGGTAGGAAAACCCTCCATTTGGATCTTGCAACCAACAATAAAAACTTGTTCAGGGTGTATATTGAATATAAATAGTTAAAATATTTCTTACATTTAATTGTGGATGTCGAATTCTTAGATATTGATAACTGAAGCATCTTTATTATAGCAACTTGCAATCCTTTTATAATGCAATCACTTTTAAAAATTAAAAATTTTGCAGTCCTTTTAGAAATCAGTTGAAATTGTAACACAAGAGATTGTTGTAATTTTATCATTTTTGAAGTTGCGAAGACAATAGTTTGATCCTTAACCGAGAGGTTATCGAAACTCAAAAAAATAAGTGCAAAGAGGTTGATATTATTGATATGTGAAGAAGACGTTGAAATTGAGAAATAAAAAAATAATTAAAAATAAAAGAAGAGAAGAAGAACGCAGAGGGAAAGAATGGGGAGACAACAGAATAATTTAGGAGAATAAGGGTAAAATAAAAGGATAAATATTATAGTTTTAGTGGATCAGGTTAAGTGGAGGGGTCATTATATCAAGAGTTGTCAATATGGGTTGGTCCACTCAATCCGAGCTATTCATACATGTTTAAAATTTGACGGGTCATGCCGGGATAGTCCAGTTTTTTTGTGGACCAGAAAATCGTAGTTCAACCCTATCAATTCAAAGTTAGGTCAGATCGGCCCAACGGGCCTAACCCATATTGACGGCTTATATGGTTTAAATGGATATATATTTAGTTCTTAATTTTTTTATATTTTTGTTAGAAATACAAATTCCATGTCACCAAATTTTAATGAAAAACTAATCAAATAGATTGGTGACTTTTTGTGCAAAGAAATCACAGTTGAATGACTTTTGAGTTGAAAATGAAAATTAAGTGATAATTTATAGTTAAGTGACAATTAAAGATATTAACTCTTAAAACGTTCTACTTAGTTTTAGACTAAAATGATTAAATGAAGTAAAAAAAAACATGAGTTAAAATTTTGAAATTATAACTTTTGAGTTATAAATCAAAACTGATAAGTCAATCTAAAAGAGGTTCTAAAGCTAGTGAAGAATTTATCACTAGTTAAGTTAGTCCAAATAAATTTTGATATTTGACATTTTTGTTTTAAATCTCCCTTTTTGCCATTTTCATTTGTCACTATTTGACTTGACACACCCATTAAGAAATTAATTATTGGTGTATGTATTTTGTCAAATTATTTCATATTAAATTGTATATCATCAAAATACACATTGGCAGTATAAAGTATATTTTGGAGATAATATTCTACAAAAGGTTTGTTAATGCTTCAATTCCCTTTGACGATCTTTACAAAATATCAAAGTTCAATCCATGGATGCACCCATTGTTGGCGCAAAATCATTAATTTTGTGCTACTATAGTCTTTTTTTCTTAAGTCAATATTAGACATAACAACTTGTTTCTAGTTAACGATGGAGTTTTTATATTCTTCAAATCCTCAACCGAATGACCTTTGAATGCTAATGAAGTTTTTATGACTTCAAATTAGTTTCAAATTCAGATGAAGTGGAAAATCAAGAGGTTTTAATCTCTAGAAACAAAAAGTACGACATTGTTTCTACTTAATGATAAAGTTTTTATATTCTTCCGATCGACAAAGTTTTTATATTCTTTGAACCAAATGCATAGTTTAGTTTATCCGGTGAAGTTTTCATATTCTTCAAATCGAAGGAGTAGAAAATCAAGAGATTTTAGTTTCCAAAAATTAGAATTAGAAAATCACAAAGATACGTTATTTTTTTCAAATAGCTTTCCAACTAAAACATATTGTATTACTTGAATGTTTCAATAGTTTGACATAATATCTTTATCAAACTATAATATGTATATCTCATTTTGCAAATTAAAGAATTTTAAAGGCAACCTTATTTGTCAAGGAAAATTCATTAAAAACATATTGTTTGTTGATCTTTTCCAAAGACATACATGTTCTGAAAAAGTCACAACCCTTCATAAATGTCACAATCTTTCATAAAAATCATAATTTTTCATAAAAGTCACAACTCTTCATAAACGCCGCAAATTTTTATTAAAGTCACAACTCTTTTTAAAAGTCACAACTCTTCCTTTTTTATTTGCACCTTTTAAAATCCAACAGAAGATAAGTTATTTTATTAGTTTGTCTGTTATTGTTTCAAAAGGTATATTTGTAATTACGTAAGAAATAATATAATTATATAAAAAGAATTACATTGTCAATGATTGAAGCGAGAGCTCGAACTAACACTGTAAGAAAACTGTTAATTACATGGGGATTTCCCCCCATTTTCCTGGGGATTAGAATGAAAATCCGCAGGAATCTTATTTGAGTCCAAACTTTCATATTAATTTCCAGAAAAATCTCCATGTAATTAACAGTTTTTTTAGTGTAAATTAAGTTCACATATGTTAAAAGGGTGACCTCGAACTTGATTTTATATTTATGCATGTATGAATGTGATCCTCTCCTTTTTCCTAGCGCAGTATTTTCCAGACTCAAGTCAGAAATTCGTCAACACGAATTTTAAATTTTGACATATTATAAATGTGATTTTTTTCAGTGAATAATATATCAAAATAATCGAAACATAATAAGAAATTCATATTTAAATTTTGAGCTATTTAGAGGAAATTGAATTGATCGAAATTTGAAAAAGAAAAATTTCACCTCGTTGAGGAAGAAGAACTTCTGCAATATATCAATATTGTATAACAATATACATAAAAATATATACATCTTAATACATAATTATACATTATATATACATGATTATACACTATTTATATAATATGTATAGCATATTCATGCGGCCATTTAGTTGAACTCTTTTCTATCTGATGGAACATTTACGTAAGAAGCCCATGTTAAAATGATGGATCACTTGAATTATTTCATTTGTTTGTTTTTCTTCAAGGTATTTAATTAGAACCTTCAATTTTTGATGAATCTAGAGATGACAAGTAGATTGGTGTGGGTGGGTTTGAGGCTAGTGTCACGGATTTAGACTTCAATTTTATGCCTAATGGTATGATGAATTGGTGCATCATGACACTAGGTTGTGCAGTGTGAGTTTGTGTGAATTTAAACTTGGAACACAAATAATTCTTATAGATAAAAATGAGAATAGTGTATAATACAAACTGTTTTGTATAGCACTTCTTAGCATAACATTTACTATTGTTTTAAGAGTAAATTTTAGGTTTAGCAAACATAAAAATTATATTAGCGTTTTATAGCTATAATTTTGTTATTTGCGCTCCATAACAAAATCGCAGGCAATTGATTTGTATAAATCGCGGCGATTTGCATAAATCAGGTGTCTGTGTCTATAAAAATTGTGTTTGTATATGTATATGTTATTTGTGTTTTATATCTGCATAAAATTTGAATCTGTATACAATTGAATTGGGTTGAAACAATTGTATTTGTAAATCAAATCTCTCTCTCACTTTATACAAACACAAATTATACATTGTATTTTGTATAATTTGTGTTTGTATAAAGTGAGAAAGAGAGAGAGGCAAAAGAGAACTGGCCGGGGGGATTTGTATTTGTATAATTATAAGTATATAAGACGAAGCGATATGTATTTAATTTATATTTGTATATACAGTTCTCTCTCGCTTTATACAAACACAAACACAAACACAATTTATACATTTGTATTTGTATGAAGTGAGAGAGACGAGGGAGAGTCGTGAGCAAGATTCAAGAAGAGTGTCGAGCGAGATTCAGGGAGAGAGGCATATGACAAATGTTTGCTATGAATTAGAATCAAATGAAACTTTGGTTATCACATTTATTTTGAATTAATATTTTGCTATTTTATACCATTTTCCTTTGTTTTAACTGTCACTTATATATGCCTTAACTTTTCAACCAATAAAGAATTGAAAAGAATAACTTCAAATAAAAAGGTATATTTTGTTCATTAACTTGAGTAGTGCAAGGTTGATTAGTTGACTAAGCATAAAATTTACCGGAAAAAAAAATTCAGTGGACAAATTACAAGAGAGAAAATGGTTAGAACGACGAAAGTGAAATTTACTTTAACTTTCCATATACTTATAATTTATAAATGAAAATAAGTCATTTGAAAGTCATAAGAAAAGTTATGACATGAGTTCTTTTTGAACTCCAAGAAATTGCGAAAACACTTAGATTTAGGTCCATTTCTTAACATTTTGTCATTAAGTTGGACCCTACGTAGTGTTGCCGAGGAAGTAATTAGATAAGAGTTATTTACACTTTACGAGTTCAATTCATGTTGAAGAGTCTCGTATCGAATTAAAAGGAGATGAGTGATCTATTTATATAGTTAAAGCAGTTTCCACAAATTAATTTTAGAGTTAAGTTAGGTCTAAAATGATATCATAGTAGAATTCATTTCAATTCTTATTTTCCGATATTAGATCTAATGCTAAATTATATGTTCCTACTCCACATATACAACCATAATGATGGTAAGGGATAGATGGGGTGTTGAAGAGTTTCCCATTAAATGAAAACAAAATAAGTAGTCTCTTTATATGTTTTCTATAATTCTTATTTCTTAAGCTAACTTACAGAATAAGTAATCTCTTTATATGTTTCGCATAATTCTTATTTTTTAAGCTAACTTTTCGAATTAAGACAATTCAGGAAATCAAAGACAAAGTGATTAATCAAGTCGGTAAGCTTGACAATGAACCTGTTAGCAGCCTGTTGGACAGATTTTACATCATAATTATTAATTAATAAGATTAAATTAATGTAAGCCAAATGAACGATATTCAATCAAAATTGCTAGCTTATCAATTGAGAAGTGACAATTAGAGGACACTAATTAATTAATGTATCAAGACCGCTAAGCTTTACAATCAAATGTTTGGTGGATTGTTTTAATTAATTTTATCTAAAAAAGAAGATCGTATCGCACATATTTCCATTTAATTAAGCCACTACTTGATCAGATACATTGACAATAACTAGTTTAATTAATTAACACTAAAATATATTAATTAGGTGTCGGTAGGCTGTCCTAATTTTAAAAACTATATTCTAACAAACTTCCAAAAATTAAAATAGAGCAAGAAGGGTAAGGTATCCTAGCTTTATCTCTCACAGGATAACATTAACATGCATTTAATTAAATTTATAAATACACAAACATATCTTACTTTGTGTACAACAGTATATATCGATTAGTTAACACATATTTTACGGAAATAATATAAAACTAGAAGTTTATGGAAATACAAAAAGTTGTAGTAAATATTAGAATAACCGAAAAACCAAATCAAATCAAATCGAATTCTAATTTGGATTGGTTTTTTGAATTCTTGATTTGGTTTTGGATTTATAATTTACTTTATTAGGTTTTTTTATTTGATTTCGGATTTAGAAAAATGAAAATTAGAAAATCAAAAAAACCAAATTATATATATATATATATATATATATATATATATATATATATATATAAGAGAGAGAGAATTAAGTTGGAGTTAACCACTTTTGTCCCTTTTGAGTTATTTTCATCATGATTTAGTTTATTTTCTTATGTTTTGACATTTATAATTGATATACTTTTAAGTACTGTGTTTTTTTTACTTGTAATTTATATTAAAAAGTATATTTAAGAACTTCAATATTAATATATAAATTGTATATATATATATATATATATATATATATATATATAAGAGAGAGAGAATTAAGTTGGAGTTAACCACTTTTGTCCCTTTTGAGTTATTTTCATCATGATTTAGTTTATTTTCTTATGTTTTGACATTTATAATTGATATACTTTTAAGTACTGTATTTTTTTTACTTGTAATTTATATTAAAAAGTATATTTAAGAACTTCAATATTAATATATAAATTGTATATATATATATATATATATATATATATATATATATATATATATA
The DNA here is from genome assembly GCA_016801875.1 of Solanum sitiens. Lineage (NCBI taxonomy): Eukaryota > Viridiplantae > Streptophyta > Magnoliopsida > Solanales > Solanaceae > Solanum > Solanum sitiens. Next base: position 990,390 of record JABWTJ010000302.1, read on the forward strand.
TATATATATATATATATATATATATATATATATATATAGTTAAGTTGGAGTTAACCACTTTTGTCCCTTTTTAGTTATTTTATCATGATTTAGTTTATTTTCTTATGTTTTGACATTTATAATTGATATATTTTTAAGTATTGTGTTTTACGTTTTACTTGTGATTTATATTAAAAATTATATTTATGAACTTCAATATTAATATATAAATTGCTGATATAACTTTGTTATGTTTCTAATTATTGACATAACAGATTAACCAAACCGAAAGAGAAAAACCAAAGCAAACCAAATTTATTTTAGTTCGGATTGAGTTACACTTTTTTAAAACCAAAAATCGAAAACTCAAAGCGAATAGTATAAAACCGAACAGAAAAGCCGAATACACACCCCTAGTCTGAAATACTCCACCTTTTAGATATAACATTTACTATAAAGGGCAATTCGTTACTCAAAAATCGTACTTATAATTTCTGATTAATAATTTATTTGATCGAGTTTCTGAAAAGTTAAAATATTTATTTTTAAAAAAATGAGGCATTTAAGGTAAAATAAGTACTAAATGGATGTGTTTGGTATGAAACAAAATGTTTTTTCATGGAACCTGATGATTATAAGAAATAGTTTGTTGAAAAACAAGTGAATCTGTTATTTATTTTCTTAGAATTTGGCAAGTAAATAAGAAATATTATCTTAAGAGAATTTATATGTAAATTTTATTATTTATTTATTTTTAAAAAAGTGAGGTATTTAGAAAATAAAATACCAAATGGATGTGTTTGGTATGAAATAATATATTTTTCATGAAACATGATAATATCAGAGGCGGAGTCAGAATTTCTGATAAGGGGTTCAAAATCTGAAGAAATAGACATACAAGGTAACCGAAGGGGATCGACATCTACTATATATACCTAAAAATTATTTTAATCATATAAAAATAATACGATTTTTCATCGAAGGGAGTTCGGATAAACCCCCTAAAGCGCCATTGGATAATACCTAGTAATATTCTCTTTGAAAATAACAGGGTCCATTATTTGTTTTTTTAGATTAGGCAAGTAAATAAAAAAATATTATTCTGAGAATATTTATATGTTATCTAGCAAAACAGTATAAAATTGATTAGGAATGGGTGAGCTGACGGGTGAGATGGGCAAGTGGGGTAGGGGGGAAGGGGGGGGGTTGGATATGGGAAAAAACCTATAAATTTGGAACATCAATAATACAACTTTTTATAACTAGAAAAATCATTTTCTTTCATTTTTAAAAATTTTTAAACCTTTTTCTAGAAAAAAATTTTTTTACATAAAGAGAGTAGAAGCTACTGGGGTCTTTCAAAATAGAACCGAAATCAGTAATCTGAATCGAAAAAAGTTATGAATTCATGAGTAATGATTATCGGTTTAATAAGTTTGATTTAATATTAATTATCACGTTATGTTCTTAACAATTTAGGTTTTTTCTTTAACCGGTTAACCAATAACCCCATAGTAAATCATGTTTATCTCATTCGGTATATAAAGTCAAGGACTTAGGATTTAGTTTCATATTTTTATTTCTGGCAGTCTCAAATTTGCAGTTATTCTATAATATATTAATATCATTTATCAACTCATGTACATGGTTTATTTGGTTTGTCATCATGTTTCTAAGTGATTTTCAATTATTTATTTTTTATGTCATAATTTAACGATTAAATCGATAACTGAATTCATAACTATCAGTAACGGTAAATCAATAATCAATAATAATATCTTAGTGATTCTTAATAATTAATATATTTATAAATCAATAACAAATAAATCAAATTAATAAACTTTAAAATTAAACTGAAATGAACTGAACTGATCAATATACGGGCTAAAGACACTTCAACTAACAAGGTTATATAGTACGCTAACTTGTGCGTTGTACGGTCTCACTCGGTTATGCTTCCGTATAAACAGAGGCCCAACCCATCACACGCTCCAAAAGTGTCGGTGGAGACTTCTTTTTCAACAATCAAGTGTGCAAAAGACATTACTTCTTTCGTACTTTTTTTATTTTAATTTATGTGATATTTTTTTATTTTTTTAAAAATTAAATGGTTTAAGTTTGATTGATAATTTATATATGAAATTTTTTATTTCTTTAAAATTAAATTATGTGTTTATAAACTGCATAAAAAATACATTACATTACAATAATTAACAATTTAAAATATATATGAAAACTTTACGATAAAAAATAAACTTGATTAACAAATTTTTCCTGTACAAATAAACCTCTTTAAGAGTAGTTAGGTGACTTATTAGGGTTAAGTATGAGAAATAGTTAGATATTTCCCGTTTCTATTTATATGTTATTCTTATTAAAATTAGATTTTCATTAATATTTCATTTGTTTCTATTAACATGTCATTTTTTAAAAATAAATATTCTTTAATATTTATCTCAAATATATATATATATATATATATAGATAGATAGATAGATAGATAGATATGCGTATTTTTTTAATTTTATACATTGTAAAACAATATGTTAGTCAAAATACGTAGGAATTATGGAAATTTAATATATGGAAAAGCACATACTAACCACCAATCAAATGACATGAAATGGTTATGCATGATTAAAGTACTAGTTATTGTGTCTTCGGTCTAGTTTAAAATAATATATAGTATATAAATTGACTCATAATTTAGTTCTCTTTCAATTTGTTTATCTTATTTTTACTTCACATAGAATTTAAGAAAATAACTTCTTTTTCTTTTGAATTTTATTGTGTTAACTGTTAAACTAAAAATATATCAAAAATTTATTAATCTGTTGATATTAAATAATTTATGTAAAAAATTGAAATTAGAGAAATTAATTAAAAAGCGAAAGAATTATTTTTTGTAATGGACAAAATAAAAAACAGGCATAAACAAATTTGAGACAGAAAAATATATCCGAAACTATACAATGATTATCAAACACTATAGATTATTCAAATATACTGAATTTGATACAAAACAATTTTAAAACTACTCCATTAAATATAATATTAAATATGCTACTTTTTTAATATATGATTTTTCCTTACTAACCGACAAGTAAACGACCCCTTATGGAATTAAATTATCGAAAGAACCCAATCAAAAAAATTTCTATTAAAAAATGGAAATATTTTTTTCTCAAACATCGATAAGACTGATTTTCTCCACCTACTATATACTTTTTGATATCACTAACTCCAAGCAATACAATAACAGTTATATATTATTTTTGAATTTTTGTATTAAAATATTTCATCCAATAGAACACATTATTGTCGGTGAAAAATTGGCATACCTTTCAAGAGAATATCGTTAGAAAAGTTTTGAGTGACGTAGTCATCAATTTTTCCAATTTTGTAATTTTATTTTTTTGAATTATTAATATTAAATTTTTTTTTATTGAGAGTGTTTTCTTCGAATGAATCATGTAGTGTATCATTTGAATTTGGTCGAAAATAAAAAAATATGTGTTTTCTTTAGAAATAAGGATAAACAATATACTTATCTACTTTTTTTTTGAGTTCATACATACACTATTAAGATGTGAATGTATCATATCAACTATCATTTATTATTTTGAGAAATACGCATTTTATCGTGTGTAATATACACTCTTTTACTTTTAAAGAAAATTTCCTATCTTCATATGACAAAACATTATATCTTAATAAAAATCAAATAAATTATTAATATTAATTAAAATTAAAAGATTAAAAATATTACTTTTCTCATAAAAATTGTAAAAATTTTTTTTTTTACCCTACTCCACTACTTTCTCTCGCAGTATTCGTATTCCCAGCCAATATTATTTATTCTTTAAAAATTTCTTTTATAAAAGGTTTTTTTTTAGAGAGCGGTTGGGCCACTGAAGCAGTTGTGTTTCAAAGATTTTTTTTTTTGTCTAAAAAAAAAACCATGTTAAAATTAATTGTACCTAAGTTCAAAGGATGAAGGGTCAAAGTTTGATGTCACTGCAACAAAAAAATTGTTGGCAATAAATTTCATAAGCTGTAATTAAGTTAATATTATTATATTTAAAGTTGATAAAGTATTTAATTATATTTTTATAAAGTGTTATATATTTATTTTTATTGCTAAATATAATATAACGGTTATTATGCTATTACCGCGAAATAATTGTTGTAAAATTCCTTATTTGTTATAGTATTGTGTACCATGTTACCGTTATGGGTATCACTCATTTTTTATATATTTTTGGTTATTGAACTTATTGTATCGATGAAGAAAATTCTTATATCATAAATTTCAATTTTAAAGAATAGAGCAAATAAGCATATTGTGAATGTTCTCAATTGAAGAATGAAGACCTTAAAAATAATGATTAATCTATGAGAGCTTTATAAATTTCATTGAATAAAAGTATATAACATATTACTAATTACACATCTATATAAGACGTTTAGTGAAAATAATTCCTAACACATGGGTCAATGACGAGATATATATTTCAATTTTCAGTATAGCTAGATGCAAGTATGCAATCTATATATTTGATTTTAATAGAATTTAAAGCTCTAAAATAATGCATTCCTCTTGATAATTCAGGGAATTGAAGTTAGGAATTTTATATTTACTCGACCAACACCGTGGCGGAGTTAGGAATTTGAGGAAAGGTGTGCAAATTCTCTTTTCAGTTGTGTTAAGGGTGTGCAAAATTAAATATACCACATAATTTATCGGAGTAGGTAATGCACCGGACCACCTTTCACCTAAGGTGACTCCGCCCATGGACCAACATATCTATTAGCAGTGGTTTGGTTGAAAAGTTATTTTGAAATTAATCATCTAGAGATAAGTTGTGTTTCATGTAAGATAAAAATAATAAACAATTTTAATGATAGAGCCAAAAAATTTATTAAACAAAAAATATTATATTATTTGTGATTAATATTTAACTCTTTCATTCAATAACGAGAATATGATCAAAATGGTCCTTGATGTACTGGATATGCTTTCTTTTGGTCCTTAATATATTTTAGGTAATTAAAATAGTCCTTCATGTATGACAAAATATGTTCAATTTAGTCTTTTATCCTAAATTTAACAATTTACACCCAAAATCTGTTAAATATAATGGTGGACCCCACATAACTTACAAATTCCACCATTTTTATCATCTTTATTAGCTCAAAGATTAGAGTTTCATGAATTCAAAAACACCATTTTCTCTAACATCTAAACACACAATTATAAAATAATTCTCTCTATAGTCAAACATGTGAAAATTTCATGAATTCATCACAACAAAAGACAAAAATAATTTTGAAAATATTTCACAATAGAACAGTTTCAAAAATAGATCATAAAGCATTAGCAGAGAACACAAAAAAAATAATGTGCTCATGCTTTAGATCGGTATAGCGTATATTGCCAAAAGATATACAATCATTGAGCTATTTTCCGCAAATCTAACAATAAAACATAGAAATATAAAATAATAATAATGGGAGATCGATAGAGTAAAAGAGAAAGGTGTTATCTGTCATTGTTCAATCAGAAACACAGAGGAATTTCGTTCATCATATTTTCCAAATACAATAATTATTCAACCTTTTTGTAATAATTATTTTGTAGTTGTGTGGTTAGATGTTAGAGAAAATGGTGTTTTAGAATTCATAAAACTCTTTCTTTGAGCTAATAAAAATTATAAAAATGGTGGATTTTGTAAGTTATGTGGACCCACCGTTATATTTAACAGATTTTGGAGGTAAATTGTTAAATTTAGGGTAAAAGACTAAATTGAACACATTTTATCATACATGAAGGACTATTTCAATCACCTAAAATATATTAAGGACCAAAAGAAAGCAACCTCAATATATCAAGGACCATTTTAATTATTCTCTTCAAATAACACGCATCAACACTACGCGAAAGGTATAACTTAATTTAGCAAGAAGTTACTCTTTTCTTGGGGGTAAATAAAATTAAAGTGGCAGTAGAGTCGTAGACGTCTTGCTTTAGCCAGAAAAAAAAGGAGGATGATTTGCTTTGGATTTTTGAAGGTTAGGAAATAGATAGATGATTGGTCACAAAAAGAACAAAATGAAGTTGGTAAGGTGTAACGTAAATGAGTGGTGACATGACATGACATAATAAAAGCCTTTAATGCGACGGCCTGCCTAAACCATACACGCATGTCATTGGCCCCATCGAAAAACATTACTCCAACTCTTTTATTATCATTCCTATTCAAAATCAAAACTATTTATAATTGTCATAAATCATAATACTACGTACTACGCTATTTATATTATTTTAATTTGTTTCTCATATTTTAATTAAATACATGATATAAAAAGAGATAAGAGTTTAAAAAATGTTTAATTTTAGTTGAATTTGTTGTTGCGATGCAAAATTCTCATGAGGATCTATTACCTTCCTGGATTATTTAATATTGTATTCTAAACATATATATTTGCCTATGTAGACATAAAAATAATGCAAAATTGTAAATAGTAATGTATTCACGTGAGCACATATATACCTTTAAAATACATTATTAAATGATTCAGGCGGCAAAAATACACTATTAAATAGTTTAAGAAGGTAATATGTCCTCATGAAAGTTTAGTATTTCAACAATTAATTCGACCAAAATTGAAATCTTTTCAAACCCTTATAAAACACTTTTAAAATTAGAGTAGAGTAAATAAAAACGAATGAAGTACTATATTATTTTATGAATAAATAGTTTTATCATAAAATTTGGGAAACATCAATTTAAAATTTTGATTTGAAATCACTATTTGTATATAAAATCTGAACAAATTCTCCAAAAAGTAGCGCACATTCTAAATTGTGATTCTAATATTTTTTTTAAATATAAAAATTGACTTATAAATTTATATTTATTAAAACCCCATTTCAAATTTTGTAAAATCTTCTGCTTAATGTGAATAACTTATTTATCCATGTGATGTGATTATATACAACTACTTATTACTATTATTGAATTTTTAGGCAAGTGAATCTTTGTAAAGAAAAAATATGTGCATTTGAAAACTAGCAAAATTATGTCATCATAAAGATTTAATACTTATAAAAAATAAGGAAATATGTGCATTTGAAAACTAGCAAAATTATGTCATCATAAAGATTTAATACTTATAAAAAATAAGGAAATATGTCATTCATTAATATCGCACCTTAGGACACTTTATTTATAAATTATGATTTGTCCACTTGGTGTATAAATTGAAAAAAAATTGGATAGTAATCACAAATTGGAATATTTTTCTATTTATGAGAAAAAAATATAATTAAAAAAATTCAAATTACATTTCAAAATAAAATTTTAATTTTATAATCAACTTAATTTAAAATCATGTCCAACAAATCCTTAATAGTCGAATGAGTTTAACATGAATATACATATAGTATAACTTTAATAATAGGTAAGAGGATATAAGCTATAACCTTTATAGTTCTCATATATCTACTTACGATTTTTAAATCTCAAGCATGATTGCACTAATGTTTTTTAGAATAATTAATTCAAACATATGTTCCAATTTAGTTAAACAAAAGACAGGTAAACATTTCCAATACAAATGATTGTATGAGTTCCTTTGAATAAAAATTCAATTGCAAAAATATACATATATGTATAGACAAATTATATACATAATCTTTAAAAATACAATAATTTCGATATTGAAAATTTAATTTCAAAGTGATCAAATTAAGTCATTTCTAGGGGAGAAAAGAGTTCTCTCACATTGTTTGGTTTAGTTTGAAAAATTAGAAATAATATGTATCGCATAATTTCTAACAATTTTTTATATATAAAAATACTCTTCACAATTACGGTGAACAAAAAAAAGAAGAGAAGGTTTTTAAGAGGTAATTGTGTCCGTAGTTATGCTAGTGTATGTATTAAAATCTTTTGCATTACAGATATAATAAATTATCATATACTAGTGATAACTATCTTGATACTAAATAAAATGTATAACTAATGCAAATATTAAATATACATACTAAAAAGTATTATCAAACAAAATATTTAACATACATAAATTATTCTTCTAATACACTCAACCAAACAATCGTTAAATCTTAAGTTAAACTAAACTAATTCACTCTTCATTCATTCCAAAGTTTTGTTGAAAATATGTAATAATCATTCTTCCAAGTGTTTAGGTTGGATTCTATAATCAACCTAACAATCATTAGTGCACATAAAGTGATTAGTATTGTACTTACTGCACATACTACATGTCACTTGTCCTCCTATTTAACGTAAGTTTTTAGTTTTCCTATTTTTCATATATCTTATAGGCTTTATTCACAAGGCTCCCTTGCCTTCCTTCCTTCTTTTGTTTTTAAAATTTAAAAAATAAACAAATATCCAGCAGAGTTCTCTACTCTTTTCTTCTGTTTCTCTTTCCACTCATTTATTTATTTATATACATATATATTTTCTGAAGTATCTTATTATTTCATCTCTCTCTTCTCAACAAAACCCAATAGCCAGCAAATTAGTTAGTCAGTACTACTTCTTATTTTTAATGCCAAATTTTCATATCAGTAATCAGATAAATCCGTGGACTTTCTGATTGGCTAAGTGTCTCGTCAATTTGGGCAAAATCTGTCTCCTACTTTTTTTGTTCTTTACATTTCTAGCTCTTTCATAAGATCTGCAATTTCTCCTCAGTTTTAACTTTGCTAAATCGACAGAGCCTCTCTCTGTGGGCATTTTCTCTGCCGCCGACACTTTGCCGTCCACATTCTCGGTTAGAATTTCTTTTATCTGAACTGGAAGTTACGATTTGTGTATATAGTTGTAATTTTGTAGTCAACTAATTTGCTTGAGATGGATATTTATTTACATGTTATGCAACTTTAGATTGTTCAGAATGTATTGATCTGTTTCTCTAGAATTGAAACTTAGCAATTCAAATCATTATATGTATGTGTTTTAGCTTACGAACTCAAAAAATGATGGGAATGAAGACCAGAACTACCGGAATGCCGCCAATAATGAACGGTGGTTCTGTTGGCAGCGAAAATGAGTGGGAGCTGAGGCCCAGTGGAATGCTGGTTCAGAAACGCAACCCGGATTCTGAAAATCGTCCTCCTCCTCCTACTATTCGGGTCCGGGTCAAGTATCGCTCTGTTAACCATGAGATCAATATCAGTTCTCAAGCAACCTTTGGTATATTTGAATTTATTTATTTGTAGCAAATTTTTATTTATTTTCGATTAATGTTAGTGACTTAGGCTTGTTAAATTGTAGGAGAATTGAAGAAGATGTTGAGCGGTCCAACTGGGTTGCATCATGAAGATCAGAAGTTACTGTATAAAGACAAAGAAAGGGAAAATAAAACATTTCTCGATATCGCTGGGGTGAAGGATAAGTCCAAAATTGTTCTAATTGAAGATCCAATTAGCCAAGAAAAACGGTATCTCGAGATGAGAAAGAATGCTAAAGTGGAGAAGGCAGCTAAAACTATTTCAGACATCAGTTTGGAAGTCGACATGCTTGCTAGACAGGTAATACGTAATATTCCTCTGCCCTGGGTTTAAAAGTAGTACCATAGTGTTTATAATTGAATAGGGGTGACAAATGGACGGATTGACCTAAATTTCGGTGGATCAAACTAGGTTAGTCAAATTTGAAATGAGGTGAGCTAATAAATGAGCGGATCAATAATCAATCAAAACTTGAAAGGGTTGGGCGAGTTATGATTTTATAGACTAATTTTGCCATAGCTACAACTCAATGGTGTATGGATATATGAGTATTGTTGTTAACTGTTACGTCTTGATTGCTTAGGTTTCTGCGCTGGAATCTGTAGTTTCTAAAGGTGGGAAAGTTGTAGAAAAGGATGTGATAAATCTAACAGAGTTGTTGATGAATCAACTGCTTCAATTGGATGGTATTATTGCTGAAGGTGATATAAAACTGCAGAGAAAAAATCAGGTATTAAACTTCAACCCTGCATAGTATTTTTGGGCTTTTAACAAGGCAAACAACCACGATAGTTTCAAATATATACAATAAACATAGTCATGTTTTTATTTACATTTTACACATAGGAAAAAATACATTAACTATACATTATGATACACCCAAAAAGTTGAATATATCCTAACTAAACATGAAGAAAGCTGAATATAGTTATCTATACCGACTATTCAATCTTGACCAACTCAAAATCTCTTCGAAACAGTCCCAAATCTTAGGTATGAAATCCTCTCGGTATTTCAAGTCTTTTGATATATAATTCACTCGAAAAGATTCACATTCACACTACGTCGAATTTTAAAGATGAAGAAGTAAGAGGACAACAATGAAGAAGAAGAGAAAGGCTATCTAGCCATTTTTCTAGTAAATAATATGGCTGAACGACCATTTTCTCTAATTTGTATAAGCTAGGCTAAATAGATGGCAAGTAAAGTTTATACGATGACATTCTGCATAATTGTCCCAATAATGGTCAATACAGTCAAAGGTTTTTTTTTTTTTATCAAGTCAATACATACATTTATAGAAAATCAATAGAAAAGAGTTATTTCTAAATTCAAGCCAGAGAGACTCTAAAAGTTAGCTATTGCTAGCTGAATTTCTGCAAAAGAAATCTTGTTGAGATAATGTAGTTATGTGCTTTTATTTCTGCAATATCCTGAGACATAAGCTCAACATTTTAATTTGGAACGGAAGTTCTAATAGATGTGGTTAATGTTTGCAGGTTAGAAAAGTGCAAAAGTGTGTTGAAACACTAGATGTGTTGAAGATAAAAAATTCAATGCCAACAAACAATGGAAACCACACTCCGAAAGACCAATCTCCCCCAGCTCGTCCGCATCAAGATTTTATGTATTCGAATGAGCAGGCATCATCACCAGTTCAACAACATCAAGATAGACATTCGTTTGGAAATTCACCAGTACAAAGCAAACAGCAGCACCAATCGAGGCACTCGACCTCAGGGTCTGTTGTCATAACAACACAATGGGAAACATTTGATTCCACTCCAGCGCCATTGCTGGATCATTTCTCATCACCTACAACCACATCAAGCACCCATGCTGCAGTTGCCCAATCACGAATAAGTTGGGACTTGCTTTGAGTAAGTTGTAGACAAAAAGTGTTTCTGCTAGTTTGAGGGATCGGCTGGTGTGAGTTTCTCCTTTCCCTTGTTGTTTTGGTACCTTTTCTCCATTCTTTTCTGTATCTACGTTTTGTTTTAAATCCCCATTTAATAATCTCCAAGTTGAGTAATGATTGGGGTTAACCACATATATTTAGTGGAGTTTTAGGTTGTATTTCATCGTCGGTCATCAATTTTCTATGTAATGTTTTTGGTGTTGATATGTATGATTATACTATTATGTATTTCTGATTGTGGTCGATAGATGTACTATGTTCCTTAAATATGCAGATTATACTTGAAAACATACAAAAGTGCTTATTCAATTGAGAGCTGTGGTGCTTACCTTTTAGCAGAGGTGATAGAATTGTAGGCATTCATATTTGTGTTGAGTTAATAGTTGATGTTGATGAGACTTGTTGTGATGAGGAGAAGTGACTTTTACCTACACAATGCAACGGATTTTGGGACAGTGATCTGGTAAATTTCCTGTAATCAGTTTCTCAAAGTAAGCACGCAGGTGAGGATAAATGCTTGAATTGATGCTTGATTTTCTTTCCTGGTTCATATTCGTGTTTGATCCTCTGTGTTATCTTCCAATTCGGGTTAGGTCTCAGAAACCTCTATACGAACTGTCAACTGATGGCTCCAACTCCGTATTCATGATCCTAGTTTCTTTAATAGCTCTGAGGATCTACCGGAAACGCCCTTTCAAACTTCTCAAGTTAGGAGTAAGAGTAGTTTCTTCAATAGCCATTAATGCAGAGTGCATAAACTACTCGTCATCTTGTACTTCAATAGTCAATGCATTATTTGGCTTTTGTATCAAGAGCCATGGAGAAGTGTTGCTTCCATGTTTGTGTACATTCCTTAAACTGTGAGAGTGCCTCAGGTCATCCTTTGGGCCATGATCGTATTCTCCTCTGCTTTGACTACACGCTTATATCCCCAAGAGTGTATAATGTAAATCACATATACCGGGTTCAAGACGAGCTAAACAATGGATCATAGCTTCCAATAATTCAATTCTTATCAAGTTTTAATTTTCTTATTTGTCTTCTTGAATTCACTTAATTACAACAACAACATACTCTCTGTCATTCCACAAATGGAATATAGGGAAGATGGGGTGGGGTGTACACAGACTATACTCCTGGTAGAGATGTTATAATGTTACGTTTTTCTAGTTGTTAGTCAATTCGATTATATTTTAAAATTAAATTAGATTATATTAATTTGACATTTAAAATAAACATTTAGAAATCAAAAAACGGTACGAAAAGTACTATAGATTGTAAATTTTTTTATATCAATATCATGAAAAATACATCGTAAAATATTAGTCAAAATTTACATTATTTGACTCTATAAATAAACTATGACAACTAAAAAGGAATGGAGGGAGTATTGGGTTATGGCTTATGACTTATAAGTCAAAAATCATAAGTTAGGATTTCTAATTTGTGACTTTTGACTTATTTTTGTTATTTTGACTTTAAAATAAGTGTTTATAGGCACTTTTTAACTTTACCCAAATACTTCAAAACTGATTAAAAGCTATGTTGACTTAAAAACACCTAAAATAAGTCAATCCAAACGGACACTAAGTAATGCATTATTGGTAGTAATTACTTCCTATCCATGATGAACGATACAAAAATAATCTTTGTACATTGCCATGCGGTAATTGTGTACAAAACCCAATATCTCATATGAATATGATTAAGACAATTTTGGAATTCCTTTGTGCCCTTACTAATTTTTTTTTTTTGCACAATATGTAAATATGTGCTTTAACTTGATTTCAACGGGCATTTATGTCCTTTTATTTTATATGTACACAAGTAAAACACTTACAGTTTGTTTGGATCATTGTTACCCATTGTTTCATAATGTATTGTACTCTATTCTACTGTATTGTATGGTAGATACAATGTTTGGTTAGACTGTATTGTTTGTTGTTGTTTAATAACATTTTAATTGTTTGGTTTGATCGTATCGTACTGTATTGTAATTTATAAATTTACTAAAATATCCTAATTATTTTAGGGTAGGAGGTTTGATTAGATTAAAATAATTAAGATAAAGGGTAAAATAGTATTTTGAAATATTATGTAAATGTATAATTGGAAAAAGAAATTAACTAACAATGGGAACACATCAAATTGGTTGTTCCATAAAATAGGGGTTTTCATTGTTACGTAACAACGAAATTTAACAATACAATACAATACATTTTAAGTAACAATCAAAACAAACATTGTAGGTATAGTAACGATACAATACAATACAATGGATAACAATGATCCAAACAATAGTGTTAAACTTGTATAAAATTGAATAAATAGATACAGATGTCCTACGTGACAAAAACAAAATCCACATAAAATGCATATGTCTACTTGTTCAATTTTATTTAAGTTTAACTATCTTTTTGTGCATTTCACTAATTAGAAAGCATAGATGCAATCTCAACTAAGTAAAGACACTTTTATCTATTATTATTATACCTTTTTGGGCACACCCAAATTTGCTGTGAACCCTCTTCTTCCTTTTTCATTTTCAAAACCTGTATACTATTATACACTTTTATATTGTATTATACATTATAAATTATATACTTACCGATATCGCATAAACAATATATAACTGTATAGATAATGTATTCACACCGTTATACACCTAAAAATCAAGAGCAATTCACATTGTAGAGAGAAATTTTGAGAATATATGAAATAAGAGATCAATATCGATGACTGAGTTATTCGTAATTTTGTCAATGATTGCAAAGACAAGTATTGTTGAATCACAGAAGTCTGTCTACTTTATTTACAACATTCGAAGTACATAAAAAACTACAGTTCATAAGCATTCAACCTGAATCTTTGTCTAATTAGCTGCCAAATATTCCATATTCATTTTACTATTTGCATCAATAAGATAAGACTTCTGCAATATACTTCTTTTCAGCTGTTGCTTGGATCAGAAATCATATAATGGTGTATACATATCACTTGCCAGAAGATATGCAGCATTGTATATTTGACAATATATTTATGTATATGTTGAGTGCATATCTGTGTATCATATGAGAAAATGTGAGCTTACAAGCTCACCATTGATACATTGAATCTAGACATGATTTAGAATGGGAAGAAGAGAAATTTTTATTGATTATGAACATCTATTACATGTGAATGCAGCCTCATCCTTTTATAGAGGAATCAAATCATAGAACCTCTAACTAACAGATGCCACCTCATATCACTAATCAGTTCACTAATTTGTTACTAACTAACTTGTAACTAACTAATATTCAATGAACACCAATGCAACAGTAACACTAACGCATCAGTAAATTTAACTAATAAACTAATTTGAACACACCCCCTCAAGCTGAAGGATGCAAAATGTTGAGCACACCAAGCTTGCCCAAAAGATGTGAATGTTGAGGTTGACTCAACCCTTTTGTCAATAAATCTGCAAGTTGTTGTTGAGTATGAACATAGACAGTGTCAATGACCCCTGCTTTGATTTTGTCTCTAATAAAGTGGCAATCTATCTCAATGTGTTTTGTCCTCTCATAGAAGACTGGATTGACTGCTAATTGAATGGCTGATTTGCTCTCACTCAGGACATTGATAGGCATTTGAATAGGCACTCCTAATTTAGTGAACAAGCCTAGCAACCAAGTAACTTCAGATACAGCTGAGGCCATACTTCTATACTCAGCTTCAGCTGAACTTCTGGACACTGTATGTTGCTTCTTGGACTTCCAAGAGATCAATGACTCTCCAAACTAAACCACATATCCTGTAATTGACCTCCTAGTGTTGGGGCAAGCTGTCCAGTCAGAATCACACCAACAAGACAAGATATTAGTAGGTTTAGATCTCAACCAAACACCTTGACCAACTGTTCCTTTCAAATATTTAATCACTCTAGTGGGTGCTTCCAAATGCGACCCTCTTAGGGGATTGCATGAATTGACTAAGAGTTTGCACTGCATAGCTAATGTCAGGTCTAGTGATAGTGGCATATAAAAGCTTACCAACTAGCCTTTGGTATGCAGTAATATCATGAAGTATATCATCACCAGTTAAACCAGTCACCAGATCATGCTCTACAGAAGTTAATCTCAGATTGGATTCCAATGGAGTTGGTGCAGGTTTGGCACCAATAAGACCTGCCTCAGCAACAAGCTTTAATATATACTTTCTTTGATTCAAACTAGCACCTTCTGATGATCTCAAAACCTCAATGCCAAGGAAAAAAATTAAGTTTACCAAGATCCTTTAGCTTGAACTTTTTGTGCAGACTTTCTTTGGCTTCAGAGATCATCTGTGTATTACTTTCTGTGATGAGTAGATCATCAACATAGACCAATATAATCACCAACTCTTCACCTTTCTTCAATGTGAACAAAGAATAGTCATGGGCACTTTGAGTAAATCCAGAAGCTAGCAAGGCATTTGTGAGCTTTAAATTCCATTGTCTTTAGGCTTGTTTAAAGCCATATAGTGACTAAAGCAGTCTGCATACTTTGTTATCACCTGGTCTTTGAAAACCTTCTGTCATCTCCAAATAAACTTCCTCATCTAAGTCACCCTGAAGGAAGGCATTATAGACATCCATTTGGTATAAATTCCAGCCTTTAGACACAACTAATGCAATAACAAACCTGACTGTTACCATTTTTGCTACAGGTGAGAAAGTGTCATGGTAATCCAATCCTTCCTGTTGACTATAGCCCTTAGCCACTAATCTGGATTTGAATCTTTCTACCTCACCATTTGCCTTGTACTTTATTTTGTAAATTCACTTTGCCCCCACAGTATGCATCCCATTTGGTAACTTAACAACCTGCCATGTATTGTTCTCTTCAAGAGCCTGGATTTCTTGTTGTATAGCTTGGATCCACCTCTCATCCTTGGAATCATCCTTGAAGAATTTTGGCTCAACGCAATCAGGGATCTTGTTCAAATAACCCTTGTAACCAGGAGTGACTTTGCTATAACTGAGAGAATTGACTAGAGGATGTCTTGTACTACTTTTCTGCTTGCTTGTAGTAGTATAGTCCTTCATCCAAGTGGGTTTTTCAGTGCATCTTGAGGTCTTTCTAACATGAATATCAACTGGTGGTAGTCTGACTAGAGTTACTGCTTCTTTATCAGTTTGTGAGGGCTGATCAACATTATCATGATGAGATATGTCAGCAACTTCGGGAACTTCAGGAATAAGGTCATCTATACTCTCTACCACATTTGGCTCACTATCACCAGTAATCACCTTAGTGTCATGAATGTACTCAATGTCAGGAATAGGAGAATGACTTACTTGTAAAGGAGAATCATTGAAGTCAGGTGAGCAAGCTTGAGTAAATGTAAAGACCTTCTCTTGAAACACTACATCTCTACTCACAAATATTCTTTTGGTGCCAATGTCTAATATCATACCCTTTTGGGATTCTGAGTATCCTAGTAGGATAGTAGGGACAGCTCTTTCTGAAAATTTATCACTCTTGGCAGCACTGAGGTATAGCACAAACAGCCTATGACCCTGAGATGAGAAATATTTGGAGGCTTGGAATAAAGTAGTTCATAAGGACTTCTGTTTGCAATAGCCGATGATGCTAATCTATTCATTAAATACACAACTACTTTGATATAATAACCCCAATACTTGATAGGTAGTTGTGATTGAAATCTGATGGCCCTGGCTATGGTAAGAATTTGCCTATGCTTCCTTTCCACCACACCATTCTGTTGTGGTGTGTGAGGACAACTACTCTGATGCAATATTCCTAAGTCTTGAAACAACTTGGTACACTGAGAATTGAAGAATTGTACCATTATATGACCTTACAACTTTAACAGTAGAACCAAACTGAGTCTTGATCATTGAAAGAAAAAATTTGATGGCCACAATAGTTTCTGATTTCAGTTGTAACAGGAAAATCCATACAAATCTACTATAGTCATCTACTATTGTCAAGAAGTGTTGTTTCTTATCTAGAGTAGGTGTCTTTTATGGTCCCCACAAGTCCATGTGAACCATATCAAAACTACTAGTAGTTCTAGAATTACTAATAGGAAATACAAGTCTAGTTTGTTTAGCTAATGGACAAACATGACAATTATTAAGTACTTCACTCTTATTGTTGTGAATCAGGTTCAAATGTCTCATAGTCTATTGGGATGGATGTCCAAGTCTTTGGTGCCATATCTTGATGTCTTGAGTTGTAGCTTCTGCAATTACTGTTCCTTGATTACACTGTACCAATTTCTCTTGCTTTGTTGTTGGACTATCTTTGAAAATGTACAAACCACCCTCTTCTCTACTAATCCCCTTCATCCTGCCACTGAAGAGGTCCTGAAAGACACAGAAGTCAGGATAAAAAGAAACAAAACACGACAATTCCCTTGTGAGTTTAGACACTGATAACAAACTGGACTTCGATACATGTAGTACATTTCTCACTACTTCACTGCTAAATATAGGTGTTTCACCAATGTGACTAATTTCCACTTTGTCTCCTGTGGGAAGATGCACTTGATTCTTCTGTGATTTAGTCATATCATGACTCTTTGTCAATAAATACTTGTATGCTATGATATGGTGAGATGCACCAGAATCTACTATCCACTTCTGTGAAAAAGATTTTGATACTAGACAAGAGTTTATACCTGCCATGTTGACCTGTGCATCCCTGTTCAACATATCAAGTATTTGTCTGTATTCTCTTTCAGTGAATGTTTGTCCCTTTGCCAAAGGTGGATGATTTTTTGGATTGCCTTCTCCTTCACTGGTGGAATCATCCTGAGACTGTTCATAAGCTTTTCAAGTTACCTGATTAGCTGCATGTTGTCCTCCATATCCACCTTGATGTGAATTCCTTGTATTATTTCCCTGTCCATCATTGTTTTAATTTCCATAGCCTGCTTTCTTCTTCAGTTTCCAGTCAGTTGGATAACTAATTAGTTTGTAGCAATTTTCCTTAGTGTGACCACTGTAATGACATAATTCACACTTTCTCCCTTTGTAGTACTCCCTTCTCTGAACTTTATTCACATTCATTACTATTGGATCAGGTTTTTCGACTACACTAATCAAGTTAGCTGTGTGTTGAATTTCATCGTCTATAATCATAGCATAGGCTTGATTCATGGTTGGTGTAATTCCTTTAAGTAAAATCTGTCTACGTGCTTGGTCATAGGAATCATTCAGTCCACTTAAGAAATGAATTAACCTCCACTGCTGCAGGTGATCTATATATTCCTTAGATTGAGGACAATTACAACAAGGATTTGGTACCACAGAATCATACTCACTCCATAGTGTTTTCAACTTACTATAGTAATGTGATACAAAATCCATACCTTGTGTAAGTGTTGTAATCTCTCTATGCAGTTGATATATCCTCATACGATTGACCTTGTCAAATCTCTCTTTCCGATCTGCCCAGACTGAGAAAGCAGTTGTAGCATATATTATACCATTGAGCAGCTCTTCACTCACTGTATTCATCAGCCATGACAACACAATGGCATTACACGTCTCCCACTGTTCATGCATCTCTTTTTTGTACAATCCTTTGGTACAAGCACCAGTAACAAATCCATATTTCCTTTTCCCCAATAGTGCAATCCTCATCGATCTACTCTAAATTCCATAAGATCCAGTCAACTTAATAGGAATCAACACTGAACCAGAAGCATCAGATGAACCAATATACAGAGGGTCATTTTGATCAATTTTGATGGGTGCCATTGATGTATCTTGAAGAACCACAGAATGTCTTGAAGAAGCACAAAATCGTCTAACAAGAAGAGATCTAAACTCAGCTGTAATTCTGATCTGTGTACTCAGAAACCCGAGCTCTGATACCATGAGAAAATGTGAGCTTACAAGCTCACCATTGATACATTGATTCTAGACATGATTTAGAATGGGAAGAAGAGAAAATTTTATTGATTATGAACATCTATTACATGTGAATGCAACCTCATCCTTTTATAGAGAAATCAAATCATAGAACCTCTAACTAACAGATGCCAGCTCATATCACTAATCAGTTCACTAGTTTGTTACTAACTAATTTGTAACTAACTAATATACAATGAACACCAATGCAACACTAACACTAACGCAATAGTAAATTTAACTAACAAACTAATTTGAACAATATGTATATTTGTGTGCATCCCATCAGAATAAGTGTGTGATACATGATGATATACATGGTCGAAAAATGTGGCGAACATGAAAGATTTCGCTGATCTGTCAATCTTTTTCGAATATATTGGAATAGCTCAGATAAAATTCTAACGCAATCTATTACTTGTATGCGTCTATTAATAGTCAATGGACCTAGTCCCTTGATATAATAATATTGCAGAAATAAGTAACTTAAAGTAAATCAAACACAAGAGATATTGGGGAGGAGAAAACGAAGAACAAAGACATGTCTCACAAGATTTCAACCCAACTCCGTTATCATGAAAGGAGAAAAGTTTTAGATTACAAACTCTTATAACCTACGAATTAAACTCTTAATTCATTTTCCCTCAATGTAACAACTCTGTTACTCTATACAATAACTTTATATCCCATTAAACCAAGTAGCTTTAGTTGATCTAGACTTCAAGAATCCAACAAGATTAATTTTAGCCACCAACTCTGATCCCAAAGATAAATAGAAGAAAGAAACAACAATTCTACTGCATCCACACATCAATTAACTCTAGTTGACACTTCTAGGCAACTCTGCCCAAAGGAACATGATGAAAAGAGACTTGACTAAAGCATAGAAGATTCGACTAACTCTAGTTAATCTGACTCAACTAAAGACTTAGACAAGCAATCTATCTACTATCATTTATAACTTAAGACTAGATTTACAATATGAGAACATAAGACAAAACTCAAAAACAACAAAAGACGTTGCAACACTGCATCAGATCCCTCGTTGAGTATGAACAGTGTTCTTTCTTAAAGATGACTTTTGCTTTATGAATGAACTTTATTTGCAAAAAAATAAATAAAAATAAATTGTCAATGGAGAAAAGACATACTATAGGATAGGCACAAATGCATAAAGGAGCGGCATTGGCTGAGAGTCTGTTGTATTGTAGGAGGGGCACACCAACCATAACAGGTGCTGCAGAGTTGCAGCTTTAGCCAACTGTCATTTTCATTTTACGGATACTCTTAGTCTCCCATGGCATGTGATCCGAAGTTTGTTAAATAATCAAAACAGACAACTCAAAAATAACATATGATATGTTGTTTTACATCGACTCTCGTAAGAATTTTTCAATTTAACTTTCGCGTTACCATAGAACTCTTCTTCCTTTTTCAATTTCAAAAACTGTATAATATACTATATACTTTTTATAGAAGTATGTCTACTTTATTGGCAACATTCTCAGTACACAAAAAACAGCATTTCATAAGCATTCAACTTGAATCTTTGTCTAACTTGAGATATTAGCTGCCAAATATTCCCTATTCATTTTATTGTTTTTATAAATAAGATATACTTCTTCTCAGTTGTTGTTGTTATGCCGTAATTTTACTATCTTTAGAAAAATCACTTTTTTGAAATGTTCTAAGTATAAAACAATTTGAGAAAAATACTTAGAAAAGAATCGCCACTTAATTTTTTAAAGAAATTAAGAAAACTTAATTTAAAAAAGATTTTAACATATTAAATCTTAATAAATTTAGAGAAAATGGGTAAGATGTTCTTATATGCTTCAAGAAGGTTTTTAAGGCATTTGAAGCGCCCGCTAACACGCGGTTATCCTATGACTTATGTTAATATATATTTTGACTATTTTTTTTGAAAAAAAAATAATTAACTTGAGGAAATAGTTAAACAAAGAACATTTTTTTTAATTTTTTCAACAAAAGAGGATATTAATTGAAATATTTGTATTAAATTACGAGTAATTGAATTTTGGCAAAACTAGATTACAAATATATATTTTTTGATATATTTATTATAACGATTGAACCAATTTTATTAATTAACACGTAAAAATTATTTTGAATTAATTGAAGAATAAATAAAGAGTTTTGACTCAAATATTCAACAAAGTATAAGAGTTGATAAGAAATAGAATTATATTATAATAAAGTAACATAAAGAATATGGTTCGTCTTTTGGGGAATTCAATTTAAGTTAATTAACAATTCTAAAGTTAGAGTTAACGATAAAAATAACAAACAATAACTAAAGACAATTAAATAATAAATAGAGGAAGAGAAGAGTGTGGGCCTTTTGGGCCTTTTACTGTCCAGAAATGTTGGGCCAAAGCTGCTAATTTTTGGGCTTCAAATCAATTTCCGCTTTTGTATACACAAGTTGTATAGCAGTGTATACACCTAGTATATCAGCCCAGTTTTTCTGTATCTTGGTCTGTATATCGAATGTATGCAGGTCACTTCAACTTATAGCACCTGTATTTCGATTTTTTGGACATGTACATCAATATTCACCATGTATACCAGTGTATACTGCTGTATACAGCATTACACTGCCCGTTTTCGGACTTTCCGAACACCCGTTTCGACTTCCGATTTCTTTGAACATTGATGAGACCGACTCAAAGACAGACCGCAACTCAAGGAAATGCAAGAGATGAGTCCATCATGGACTCAGAAGGGGTTCACATGCAAAGGAAAAAATAAAAATAAAGTCACATAAGAATCTTGTTCATCCAAGCTAATTAAGATAACATATAATGACATTTTTAAAGTAATAAACTAAAATCTACCCTACTGTATGCAAATAAGGAGGATTTGTATGTAGACAAGGCATAATTAATGATATTGAAAGACTACTTATACATTGCAAAGAGCTCAAAAGAGAGTAAGAGATAATAAAAAAAAAATGCAACTAGATTTGTGAACAAGATCTATGTGGCAGTGACTACATTATGCAAAGAATAGTATCAATAAATATATTATTAGCAACTAAGAACAGGCTCCAAAAAGGAAAGAAACGATTTCCCTCAAGTCGGAGAAGTCAATAGAAGAAAAGAAATCAAAATGAAACAGACACATAGTCCTAAGTTCACTGGGAAAAAAATATGCAGAAATACACAACAAAAATGACACTACTTTGAGAATTGTTGAAACAAAATACATGACTTTCTAATCATTTTTATAAGCTTGAACAACAAGATTAACAAAGTAAGAGGTTTACTAATGAGAACAAAGCAAAAAAAATAAAATGTCAAAACATACAAACAACACCAAGTAGCAAATTAGCTAGCTTCATAGATACAAAATCGAGCTATTGCATATAACGATCCACATATAATACTAAAGCACTTTCATTGATACTGGATTCAGACTCGCTGCCTAAAACTCACAAGAAAACAAGATTATGGACGAGCTAACCACATAATCAACACACAATATGCTACATTTAAACGGAGTATAAAAGGAAGCGGGGATACCTTTCTTGGAGCAGCGTTCTGGACGACGAGCTTAACCGTGAAGAACTTCCACCACCTGAATCAATTTCAATAAGCTCCGGCGAGCAAAATAGCTCCGAGTTAGAGGAGAAAAAAAAATTGAAAATTCCTCTCTGTTTTGGATAGAGTATTCCGCCTAAAAATGCTCTTGTTTTGAGTAACAAAGATCAATTAAAAAAATCCCCCTAACTTTATTTTCCTCACCACCATTTTCTCTATCCCCTAACACTAAAGAAGATGGAGGTTTATATAGAGGGATTTTGGGGTCGATTTAGGGGGAAACGGGTGGATTTTTCAAATTTTGAAATTCAAATTCATGTGCCTTTTTTTTTCAAGGCAATGATGAAGAGGATGGGAAAAAGTTGATTTTGACGAAAAGGGGAAAAAGGGGAATGGGACGCGGCTGTTGCAGGTCTGAATTTACCGAGATTTTGCTGGATTTGCTCACTGGTTTTTGTTGTTGTTAGGTGAAGAAGATGAGGCAGTGGGGTCGGGTGATACTGTATATGTTTGTTGAATTGGGTTTCTTTGGTATTATTTGTTTAATTGGGGGAGTTTGGGCTTGAATTATTTGGTAGAAGATTGGGCTGAAGGGTAGTAAAGGGCTTCTATAAAATTGAAAAAGAATAAGGGCCCAATCTTATTAGCCAAGCGGGTTCAAGGTGAATAAAATGGTTAGAGCTTGGAATTTAAGAAATAGCCAAATTGAGTTTAATCTGGAAAATTCAACTAAAAACATAAACAAGACGAATAAATATTAATTAATTAACGAGCTTCTTAATCTTAACAAAATACAATAATTAATTTAATCATAAACTTAGTGATTCAAAAATATAACCATGATTTAAACTAAACTAATTTAAAAGACTACTTACTAAATTTAAAATATTTTGAGATGGTTTTTGAATAATCATAAAATATACTAATTATATACATAATTATGTAAGATATATATATTATATAAAAACTATAAGAAGTGGCAAAAATTATTCAAAATAACGCAAACTTTATATTTTTTCTTAAATTTATAAAACTAATTATTTTAAATTGTTTAATTTAAGAAGCTCATGAATTAATTCCTACTGGGGAGGGTCAAAATTGGGTGTCAACAACTGTCCCTCATTTTACTTGGATTGATGCAAGAAATTTGAGGAAAATGAAATTGACCAAGCCAATTTTAACCGACCACATATCCATCTTTCAGGCAAGGGATTTGGTACGGACTTTATGAATTATGACCGAGCCCTGAGAATGGGTTTCCTACATATCTCAGGCTATTTGAGAATTCAGGCCACTTGTAGTTCGATACGCTAGATTTAACGCACGATTTTGAAAGAAATCAAAAGTCATATCGATACCGAGTTCTGAAGGAATCGGGATGCTTGGGAATAAGATTTAAGAGGAAATGTTAGAATACAGCCGAGTTTTCAACATCGAGCCCGCCTACATATCCTTAAACCATAGGAATCAGGCTGTTTGTAGTTCGACTCAATCGATTGAAAAGAGAATCTATTATGTTAGATAACCTTTGGTTCTGGACAAGTGACAAAATTAAACGAGTATGAAAAGGAGGCTTGTAACCTCTTAGCCATGAGTGTGGTGCACTTCACACCCATAATTAAGAACTCACATGGACATAATTTCCAAAGCTCTCGGCGCATTGTCACTCAGATTGGAAACTTGCTTCCGGTAGACCAAAATTTCCGGATGCGAGACCGAAACTGACAAAACCTATAGAAAAACCCACGTGCCTTATTGATTGTGGTGGAAGTCGCTCCTCTGCTCGGGTCCTAAGAGTTTGACACTCCTCTTTGGACTATATCCCAGTTCGCTGCTAAGAAAAAGTTCCACGTTGTGCTGCATCCTTTTGATGTCGTCCGCACCTGTGGTTTGTTTTTGGAGAATTCATCCTTTCGGATGCTCTTGACAAAGACTGAGATAAAACTCGTCAGCATAAAAACTCAATTAAAAAGGGAGACAATGTCTTTTACCATGTCGATACTGAATTGTTCTCCTCGACATTTGACGTCAACTTGATTGGTTTGACGTAAAGCAAATAGAGCTTATGTCTTATGTATGTAATGCAATCTTCAATGTATTCTTCATTTGATGTTGAAATAAATAAAAACAGATGTCGTGTGCTGATATTTATCTTGATGTCATCTTTGATGTTCTTCTTGATGTTTACTTCTATCAAAAATAAAATGATAAAGTTGATGCCGATGGGTGAATATTTTTTCTTCAGTTACACGACTTTCTGGCAGTGCATGATTTCGTGCGGGGCATGGGTATCTTCCCGCGATGCATAAATTTTCTGCGAGGCATGAATATCTTCTCGCGATGTATGAATATTAACTCGCGATGCATGATCTTCCGCAATGCATGAATATTGACTCGCGATGCATGATCTTCCGCGATGCATGAATATTGACTCTCGATGCATGATCTTCTGCGGGACATGAATATCTTCCCGCAATGCATAAATTCAGCAAGATATGAAATCTTCTTGCGATGCATAAATTTCAGCGAGGTATGAAATCTTCTCGCGATGTATAATTTTCTGCGAGGCATGAATATCTTCTCGCGATTAACTTATGATGCATGGATATTAACTCGCGATGCATGATCTTCCGCGATGCATGAATATTGACTCGCGATGCATGATCTTCCGCGATGCATGAATATTGACACGCGATGCATGATCTTCCGCGATGCATTAACATTGACTCGCGATGCATGAATATTGACTCGCGATGCATGATCTTCCGCGATGCATGAATATTGACTCGCGATGCATGATCTTTCGCGATGCATGAATATTGACCCTCGATGCATGATCTTCTGCGGGGCATGAATATCTTCCCGCGACACATAAATTCCGTAAGGTATGAAATCTTCTTGCGATGCATAAATTTCAGCGAGGTATGAAATCTTCTTGCGATGTATAATTTCTGTGAGGCATGAATATCTTCTCGCGATTAACTTGTGATGCATGAATATTGACTCGCGATGCATGATCTTCCGCGATGCATGAATATTTGCTCTTGATGTCATCCTTGGTGCCAAATAAAATAGTGCTTAAGTCGAGCAACATAGTGATCTTCTGGATAATCATATCTTCTCAATTGAAAATAACGATAAAATAATTCTTTCAGATAGTGTATTGTCCTGATCGACAATAAAATAAATGACCCCTCCGGGTAGTGTATTGTCTTGATCGACAATAAAATAAATGACCCCTCCGGGTAGTGTATTGTTTTGATCGATAATAAAATAAATGACCCCTCTGGATAGTGTATTGTCTTGATCGACAATAAAATAAATGACCTCTCCGGGTAGTGTATAATATCATATCTGATATTATGATGCAAATGACGTACTTTAAGAAAACCGTAAACTCTTTCTTGAGATTTACGCTTGATTCAACCTCAAATCTAGCTGGGCGTTCTTTATAGACTTCATGTTGTTGGAAGTTGACTGAAATAAACCATTCATACTCCCAAGTCTCCGGTATGAGTAGTATAAAACAATTCTTGCGTCTACAGAAAACTCCGATAAATTTTGGGAGAACTTTCTCCTCCCTTGACTTCTCCATATTCATCGATCGGAGGAATTTGCTGATATCAAAGCAAAGCTATAAACCTGCATCCATAGAAAAAATGTTAGTTTTAAAACGAACTGATCTGTGCCGATTTCTTCAGTTGTCTGCTCTTTGTCCTGCTATCTCCGGTTGATCTTCATGATCTCCCAACTCTTGATAGATAAGACAAAATATTTTAACCAAAACCAATGAACATAAAAGAAAATTTTTAAAAAAATAAATTTTTGGGAAGTAATATTTTGAAAAAGGTCATTGTCAAGCGTCATGTCACATCAGGCTTAGCGAACTTCTTTGAGTCTGATGCTTGGAGGTATATTTGATTATTCGATGGGGAGTATTCAGAGTCTCTCCATACTGTCGACAAACCCGTCTTGAAATTTTGAGGCCATCCTCAAAATTTCTATCCCGGTTAACTGTATCGGCTTATCTTCGACTGTCGCTGAGTAAATCGCGGAATTTTTGAGACCCTCTCAAAAATTCTGTCCCAGTTGCAAGTCTCGAAATATCTTTAGTCTTGACTTGTTGAGGAGAAATCTTCTCCTCGAGAATTTTTTGAGTCCCTCTTAAAAAATTCTGTCCCAGTTTCTATTATAAGGAGGAATAGAAATCTTACGGGAATATGATCGAACCCTTGTGGCGCCTACGTATCCCGTTGAGGCAGAAATCAGGTCAAACATAATTCCCCCTCAAAGGTTAACAAAATAATAAATCTTTACAAAGAAACTGATCGAGGCCGACATAGGCCGCCTACGTATCTCATTCTTGAGGATTCAGGTCAGACGTAATTCATTACAGGAGGGATAAGATTTTAAATGAAACAAATACAAGCAAATGTACAATTATAAGGAAATAATAGAAATGCAAACCGAAGCTTCACACGTAGTATCTCTTGACAGCATCAGAGTTGATCGGTTTCGGCCATGCGGTGCCATCCATCTCCGATAGGACCAAAGCACCTCCGGATAATACTTTGCGAACCATATAAGGACCTTGCCAATTTGGCGCAAATTTTCCTCTATACTCATCCTGATGAGGAAAAATGCGCTAAAGTACCAACTCACCGATTTCAAAAATTCTAGCTCTGACTCTTTTGTGGAAAGCACGAATCATTCTCTGTCGATATAATTGGCCATGACAAACAGCAACCATTCTCTTCTCGTCAATCAAAGTTGACTGATCACTTCTTTTGCTAACCCATTCACCGTTGCTTAACTCAACTTTTTGGATGATTCTCAAAGACGGTATTTCAACTTCAGAAGGTATGACTGCTTCTGTTCCATATACTAGCAAGTATGGAGTAGCTCCAGTTGATGTTCTGACAGTTGTCCGATAACCCAATAAAGCATATGGCAACATCTCGTGCCAATCTCGATGATTGTCAATCATTTTCCTCAAAATCTTCTTGATATTCTTATTGGCAGCTTCTACGGCTCCATTCATTTGAGGGCGATAAGCAGTTGAGTTTCGGTGGGTAATCTTAAATTGCTCACACATATCTCTCATCAAGTGACTATTAAGATTTGCACCATTATCAGTAATGATCGATTCTGGTACTCCAAACCTGCATATCAAATTATTGCGAACAAAATCTGTTACCATTTTCTTGGTCACGGACTTGTACGAAGCTGCTTCCACCCACTTGGTGAAGTAATCAATAGCAACCAAAATAAATCTGTGTCCATTAGAAGCGGCTGGCTCTATCGAACCGATGACATCTATGCCCCAAGCTACAAATGGCCAAGGTGAACTCATAGCATTAAGTTCATGAGGCGAAACTCGTATCAAATCGCCATGTACATTAAGTTCATGAGGCGAAACTCGTATCAAATCGCCATGTAATAGTCATCCAGAAATAACCGACTCGAAGGATCTTCCTTGCCAAAGTGAGCCCATTCATATGCGTTCCACAAACTTCAGCATGTATTTATTCAATAAGCTTCGCAGCTTCAACAACGTCGACACATCTGAGGAGACCTAAGTCTGGAGTCCTCTTATAAAGAACTTCTCCACTTAGAAAGAAATTGAGAGCCATACGGCGTGTTGACTTCTTCTGGTTGGATGTTGCATCTTTAGGATAACTTCCGGACTCCAAATACTTCTTAATGTCGAAATACCATGGCAAATCGTCTGGTTCTACTTCAACATGTGAACAATGGACTGGATGTTCTTTCAACTCTATATCCAAGGGATTAATATAATCAGTATCTGGATGTTTGATCATTGACGTAATGGTGGCAAGAGCATCGGCCAACTCATTCTGTATTCTAGGAGTATGTCTGAACTCGATCTTACGAAATCTTTTGCACAGCTTCTGTATATACTGTACGTAAGGTATAATCTTCGGGTTCTTCACAGCCCATTCTCCTTGAACTTGATAAATCAACAAGTCTGAATCTCCAATGACGAGCAACTCGTAGACATTCATGTCGATGGCCATTTTCAAACTAAGAACACAAGCTTTATATTCGGCCATGTTGTTCGTGCAATTAAATCGGAGTTTAGCTGCCATGGGATAGTGTTGACCAGATTCTGACACTAGAACTATCCCAATACCTTTTCCTTGGTGATTCGCCACTCCATCAAAGAATATCTCCACCCAAGATATGCTTCAGAAATATCTTCACCTACAAATGACACTTCTTCATCGTGAAAATAAGTCTTGAGCGGTTCATACGCTTTATCAACAGAATTCTCTGCAAGATGCTCAGCCAAGTACTGTACCTTTATTGCCTTTCGAGTCACACACACAATATCAAATTCACTCAACAGCATTTGCCACTTAGCTAACTTTCCGGTCGGCATTACCTTTAGAAAAATATACTTCAACGGGTCCATTCTGGAAATGAGATATGTAGTGTAAGAAGACAAATAATGTCTCAACTTCTGTGCAAGCCAAGTCAAAGCATAACACGTCCTTTCCAACAAAGTGTAACGAGACTCGTATGGAGTGAACTTCTTGCTTATATAATAGATGGCTCTTTCTTTCTTCCCTAATTCGTCATGTTGCCCAAGCACACATCCAAATGCATTATCGGAGATGGACAAATATAGCAACAAAGGACTCCCTTCTCGCGAAGGAACCAACACCGGCGGATTTGACAAATAGTTCTTGATAGCATCAAAAGCAGTCTGACACTCTGCAGTCCACTTTATTAGAGCATCTTTCTTCAACAGCTTGAAGATAGGCTCACACACCACGGTTGATTGGGCTATGAATCGACTGATGTAGTTCAACCTACCTAAGAAACTCATCACCTCTTTTCTCGTCTTCGGCGGAGGTAACTCTTGAATTGCTTTAATCTTTGAAGGATCGAGCTCAATACCCCTTCTGCTGACTATAAATCCCAACAACTTTCCGGCTGGAACTCCAAAAGCGCATTTGGCGGGATTTAACTTCAAGTTGTAACGACGCAAACGATCAAAGAACTTCCTTAGATGTGTCAAGTGGTCCGAACTCTCGCGGGACTTGATTATGACGTCATCCACATATACCTCAATCTCCTTATGAATCATGTCATGAAATATGGTCGTCATAGCCCTCATATAAGTAGCGCCAGCATTTTTGAGGCCAAATGGCATCACATTGTAATGATATACACCCCAAGATGTAATAAATGTTGTCTTTTCTGCATCTTCCTAGTCCATCAGAATCTGATGATAACCTGCGTAACAATCCATAAATGACTGCATTTCATGTTTAGCACAGTTACCAATCAGAATATGAATATTTGGCAAGGGAAAATTATCCTTGGGGCTAGCTTTGTTGAGATCTCTGTAGTCGACATAAATTCTAATTTTCCCATCTTTTTTTGCGACCGGAACGACATTGGCCAACCAAGTCGGATATTGTGTCACCTCCACCAATCGAGACTCAATCTATTTGGTAATCTCCTCTTTAATCTTTAGACTCAACTCGGGCTTGAACTTCCGAACTTTTTGCTTCACCGAACCTGGATTAATCGGCAGTTTATGAGATACAACATCGGTACTCAACCCTTGCATGTCGCCGACTTCCCAGACGAACACATCAATGTATTCATTGAGTAAGTGTATTAGATCCTTCTTCTGAGTTTCATTCAAGTGAACGCTGATTTTGGCCTCTTTGACACACTCTTGTTCTCCCAGATTTACAGTTTCAGTTTCCTCTAGATTCGATTTATGCTGATTTTCAAACTGCAGAAATTCTTCAGCAACATATTCCGGTACCTCATTTTCCTCTTCGTATTCATGAACCTCGTCATCATCTGCTTTACTTTGTTCGTTCAACTCGTGACATGACACGACATTGGCAGGTTTAAAACTTATATTACTGAAACCATAAATAGACAAAGTTAGACAAGTAAAAATACAACGAATAAGTAAATAAACCAGATTTTAAATAAAGAGGCTTTCATTCAAAAAGGGAAGAAATGCAAACTTTGGCTATGGCAAAGGGCCATGTTGCCTTTTTCAAACATCACGAGGGAAACTTAAATATGCATAAAAACGATACCCTTCTACCAAGGAGTTCGGGGAATCAGGATCGGTGTGGAGGTCCAATTCTGCAGCATCTCCCCAGGCTCAGCATCACGGATACCAGCTTGCTCGACCTCTTCCTCAATAACAGCATCGATTTCCTCGAAAAGGCCGCAGATTCCTTCTCCAACGTCGTCAGGCTCGGTGTACTCTCGGACTGGGAATGATTGATACAGATGAGGGATTGGCTTAGTCAATGCTTGATCAATCTTCTTATTCGCCTTCATATCATCATCTGTGGGGACATACCCCAAACCATATCTATCTCCTTTGACGGGGACCGAAATAGGCTCAATAATTCCTTGAGAATTTCTTTCCAATCCGAAACCTGGTTCAAAACCATTCTGCAGCATCACAGTGGCTATCATCTTGTACACGGCGGGCATAGGAAGATGCGGGGCTAAATTCTCACCAGTGGCATTTACCAGCTCTACCGTGTAGAAATCTGTACCTCGTGATACCTCATCAATGATTGGCGCCTGTCTACCAGAGTGACTCCCTTCACCATGAATAACCAACTCTTCATTTTTCCAAACGAGCTTCATCATCTGATGCAAAGTAAAAGACACAGCTCCAGCCATATGAATGAAAGGCCTTCCCAGAAGAAGGTTGTAGCTGGTATCAATATCTAAGACTTGGAACTGTGCGCTGAACTCGACCGGGCCTAGTTGGACAACAAGATTCACAGCTCCCAAAGTATCTCTCTGGACCCCATCAAAAGCCCTCATGTTGACTTGGTTTTGCTCCAACTTTCCCAAGTCAAACTTCAACTGCCTGAACGTCGACAATGGGCAAATGTTAACACCAGATCCATCATCTACTAAGACTCGATTGATAACTTTTTCAATACAAACAACAGTGATATGCAGCGCCTTGTTATGAGACTTCCCCTCAAAGGGCAACTCGTTGTCACATAAGCTGATGCGATGTCCTCGAATAACCTGGTGGATCATGGCGGCCACATTATCGCTGCTTGTGCCCGCGGGCACATATGTATCATCGAGTGCTTTCATCAAAGCTTGCCTATGTGATTGAGAACTCATCAATAGGGCCCAAATAGAAATCTGGGCAGGAGTCTTCTCCAAATGTTTGACGATAGAATAATCCTTCGACTGCATTCTCCTCCAAAACTCCTATGCTTCTCCTTCGCTTATTGGCCTTTTAGCCTGATCCTTCTTTTAACCTCCGAGAGCAAGCTCGTCAAGACTGTAACATCTTCCAGATCTGGTCATGCCTTGAGCAGCAACAGTTTCAATAACGAACTTAGGCTTGCTGAGAGTTTTTGATGGCACCAAAGCAACAGCCTTTGCGGGTGTTAAAATAACGAACTCTTTCTTCTCTTTGATGCTCAAAGAAGCTACAGCCTTTTCCAAGTCATCGTGAACGATTGGAGTAATCATTTTCGTTCCACGCCAGTCCTCGTCTGTCTCGATCATATTGACATTGCCGCCCCTATGATTCGGAAACGGGTTGGTGTTGATATTTGGTGCCGCTGGTTGGAGAGAGACTACCTCTTCGTCAATCAAATCTTGAATTTTATGCTTGAGGTTGATACAATCCTCAGTATCATGTCCAACACTGTTGGAATGATAAGCACATCTCTGGTCAGGTCTGTAGAATTTTGAATTGACATCCACGGGTTTGGGCCCCACAGGGTAGATGTATCCGGACGCAGCCAGTCGCTCGTACAGCTTTGTTCGGATTTCTGCGAGCGCGGTGAAGTTCCTCGAAGGCTTCTTCTCGAACCTAGGTCGAGACGGACCATAATTGCCTTGAGGAAGAGGCACCTGTTGGTAACTTTAGTTATTTGGACGAGGAGCTTGATTTCTTGGATATGAATTTGTTTGATAGTTTGGCATTGGAGCTTGGTAGTTCGGGTGGGGGTTTTGATATGGTGAAGCTTGGACTTGATATGCACGAGGGGGTGCTCGGTAGCTTGACTGCACGTTAGCACAGTTGGGATCCACACCCTGGTAAGGAGATGAAATTTTGTAAGGTGGAGGATGATTTGGATAAACAGGAGATGGATTTTGGTAATTTGGGTATGGACTTTGGTATACTGGAGCTTGGACATTCGGATAAGAGGGGGCAACATTTTGATAAACTGGAGGATCATTTGGATGACTAGCTTGCATGTAGCGAGCTTGAGAGAAATTTTGGGAAGGTCGAAAATAACCTTGGGAAGATGACGAGCTTCTGGGGGTTTTCCTCCCCTCATATGAAACAGCAGCAATTTCTTCTCTCTTCTTCTTTAACAACCTTGAAGATCCAGGTGATGCGGCTACACGGGCTATCTTTCCTGTTTTCAAACCGTCTTTAATAGTCTCACCGATCTTGACTATTTTAGCAAATTTTACTCCAAAGAGCAACATAATTCTGTCATAATACTCTGGTTCTTGCACCCGTACGAACACCTCGACGATCTCCTTTTCAGACATAGACAGTCTTACCCTTGCAGCTTCTTTCCTCCACCTATAGGCAAACTCTCTGTAGCTCTCGGTAGACTTCCGCTTCATCTTCTCCAAAGAGTAGCGGTCAGGAATGATTTCTACATTGTAAGCGAATCGCTCGATGAAGTCCTTTGCCAGAGCATTCCAGCTGGGCCATTGTCAGGTTTCGTCCCTTCCAACTCCCACAAGTTGGTCACAGTAGGCTCTCAGATGAGCTATAGGGTTGCCTACTCCTCCGAAGGTGTCAAAATTTGGGATCTTGAACCCTTCTGGAAGGTCCAAACTCAGGTGAATGCACAAATCTTCATAGTTAAGTTCGGCGGTATCGGGGACGCATTGAAGCTCTTTCATAGACTTCTTGATCTCCTCTTTTATGTCTACTTTTGCTTCTTCCTTTGCCCTCCACTCTCTTTCCTGTTCCTTATAGTGGTACAACTCAGAACCGTGCACGTCGTGCTCAGCATGGACAGGGATTTGGAAAGCGATCTTTTAGGTAAGGGTGGAGCTATGGAAGGACTCTGGGCGTTTTGAGCAGCTTGGTAATTTTGGGGGTAAGTCTGAGGATTGGTGTTCTGATTTAACTGGTGGTGGCATGTCTGAGGATTAAAAGTGTTCTTATTGAGATTTTGACTTAGGTTTTGCGGTGGTGGAGCGGATTGAGGTTGGGTATGTTGAAGATGAGAGGGCATTTGGGGGTGGTTATTCTGAAGAGGTGGTGGAGTTTGGTAAGAGGCGGGAGCATATTACGGGTTTTGGGTAATTGGATCTATAGCAGGGGGATTCTGAGCGAGCGGCACGCCTTGAGATGGATCCATGTTCGAGGATGGGAAGTAGATAGGAGGCCTTCCCTCTGCAACATTAGCAGCAAAACCCAGAGGAGGCAGATCTTGTCTCCTTTGCATTTCCATTCTCATTTCTGCAATTTGCTGCATCAATTGTAAAATCAATTCGTTCTGGTCCGCTATGGTGGGTTGAGCCACCACAACATCAGTAAGACCTACTTTCTCGCTATTATCTCCCATAATCGTCTTTCCTTTGTCAGAATTTTGCCCAGGGAAGGAATCTGCAGGACCTTTTGATCTGGTGAAGTAAGGATGATCTTTCAGCTTAATCAACACAGATCAGTTCAAGATACCTGACAAAGAAAAACAACTCAAAGGCAAAATGTGTTAGTCTGTGTCGATGATAGTTAATACAAAATATCATTTGAAGATAAATTAGCCCACGTATATAGAAAGATGACTAAATAGACAGAAATTTGTCTATATTATTTTAGGACTAATGAGTCAGAAATGTCGACTTGAGTCGGGACAAAGTAAATTGTCGTACTTCTGATTTTTTATTGAAATGTAACTCTACTTTCTTTATAAGAGTTGGGAAAGATAAAATTTTCTCAAAATGGGGACCGAACCTTGGAAGATTGCCTACGTATCTCATAAAAGAGAATTCAGGTCCTACGTAGTTCAACCATTTTGAATCTCTTTTTGATTTGAGATGGAAAATTTACACCCTTTTTATTAGATGAGAGAGTAAGATTTAGGATTTGAAAGAGAGTTTTGAATATATGTTATTTTGGGGGGAAACTAAAGATTCGAAGAATATTTTGACGCACTTTTGATAGTGACTTGATATTTATGCTTAGGGGTTCTAAAAATTATTAGAAGTGGAGTGAGCTACAATATCTTCAAATAAAGCAACATTTTCACATAAGCAGTTATAACACATAAACAGTTATTGTGCGTTCTTAACAGATGTGTGACCCATTTTTGCCAAGGGTAGGCCTAACGAATCAAAGAATGTGATTATGATAGATTGATCCGAGCCATTAATTTATGACAAATTGAGTTTTCATTAAATCGAACTCACTATGTCAAACTTAGGCTTGAGTCCGTCTATCATTATCAAGTTGCACAAAACATGCTTTTGGTCGTTGGATCGTGAAATTCGTCGACGTAAGGGTGGACTTCTTAAATGTGGAATCGATACCCAGAATCGATCCCCCTAAGGCATATGCATGCATGACTTAAATTAAGGGGTGATTAGCTCTATCTTATGTTTTTTAAGATTTGGCTTCCTAAACACAAGATTCCCGAGGGACAACTCGAGTGAGGAGGCTACGCGGTCACACGGAAAAAGATCCGGACACCCAGCGCATATGCCAACTCTCCTAACTTTGGAAATTTTGAAAGAAGTTTGCGGGTGCACAAAGCACACCTCGCGTGTACGTGTGATAGTGTGAATTTCCAAGAAGTGGAGAAATATGAACGGAATGACGATTTATAAAGCAATAATCACATACACAATTTATATAAA
This sequence comes from Solanum sitiens, assembly GCA_016801875.1. Classification (NCBI taxonomy): domain Eukaryota; kingdom Viridiplantae; phylum Streptophyta; class Magnoliopsida; order Solanales; family Solanaceae; genus Solanum; species Solanum sitiens. The sequence continues at coordinate 1,025,900 of JABWTJ010000302.1, forward strand.
GCAGTAACAAATAAAGAGTTCAGATAAACAAAATAAGCAGTTTATATCACATAAGCATAAAAATAAAGCATTATGCATGCAATATAAGCAAACAAGTAATCATATGTTAAAACTACAATAATTTACCTAAGTTTGTTATGGTTAGAACCTATTAAATCCCCAGCGGAGTCGCCATTTCTGTTATGCCGTAATTTTACTATCTTTAGAAAAATCACTTTTTTGAAATGTTCTAAGTATAAAACAATTTGAGAAAAATACTTAGAAAAGAGTCGCCACTTAATTTTTTAAAGAAATTAAGAAAACTTAATTTAAAAAGATTTTAACATATTAAATCTTAATAAATTTAGAGAAAATGGGTAAGAGGTTCTTATTTACGCTTCAAGAAGGTTTTTAAGGCATTTGAAGCGCCCGCTAACACGCGGTTATCCTATGACTTAGTTTAATATATATTTTGACTATTTTTTTTTGGAAAAAAATAATTAACTTGAGAAAATAGTTAAACAAAGAACATTTTTTTAATTTTTTCAACAAAAGAGGATATTAATTGAAATATTTGTATTAAATTACGAGTAATTGAATTTTGGCAAAACTAGATTAATTCAATTATATATTTTTTGATATATTTATTATAACGATTGAACCAATTTTATTAATTAAGACGTAAAAACTATTTGAATTAATTGAAGAATAAATAAAGAGTTTTGACTCAAATATTCAACAAAGTATAAGAGTTGATAAGAAATAGAATTATATTATAATAAAGTAACATAAAGAATATGGTTCGTCTTTTGGGGAATTCAATTTAAGTTAATTAACAATTCTAAAGTTAGAGTTAACGATAAAAATAACAAGTAATAACTAAAGACAATTAAATAATAAATAGAGGAAGAGAAGAGTGTGGGCCTTTTGGGTCTTTTACTGTACAGAAATGTTGCGCCAAAGCTGCTAATTTTTGGGCTTCAAATCAATTTCCATTTTTGTATACACAAGTTGTATAGCAGTGTATACACCTAGTATATCAGCCTAGTTTTCTGTATCTTGGTCTGTATACCGAATGTATGCAGGTCACTTCAACTTCTAGCACCTGTATTTCGATTTTTTAGACATGTACATCAATATTCACCATGTATACCAGTGTATACTGCTGTATACAGCATTACACTGCCCGTTTTCGGACTTTCCGAACACCCGTTTCGACTTCCGATTTCTTCGAACATTGATGATACTGACTCAAAGACAGACCGCAACTCAAGGAAATGAAAGAGATGAGTCCATCATGGACTCATAAGGGGTTCACATGCAAAGGAAAAAATAAAAATAAAGTCACATAAGACTTGTTCATCCAAGCTAATTAAGATAACATATAATGACATTTTTAAAGTAATAAACTAAAATCTACCCTACTGTATGCAAATAAGGAGGATTTGTATGTAGACAAGGTATAATTAATGATATTGAAAGACTACTTATACATTGCAAAGAGCTCAAAAGAGAGTATGAGATAATAAAAAAAAATGTAACTAGATATGTGAACAAGATCTATGTGGCAGTGACTACATTATGCAAAGACTAGTATCAATAAATATATTATTAGCAACTAAGAACAGGCTCCAAACAGGGAAGAAACGATTTCCCTCAAGTCGGAGAAGTCAATAGAAGAAAAGAAATCAAAATGAAACAGACACATAGTCCTAAGTTCACTGGAAAAGAAATATGCAGAAATAACAACAAAAATGACACTACTTTGAGAATTGTTGAAACAAAATATATGACTTTCTAATCATTTTTATAAGCTTGAACAACAAGATTAACAAAGTAAGAGGTTTACTAATGAGAACAAAGCAAAAAAAAATAAATATCAAAACATACAAACAACAGCAAGTAGCAAATTAGCTAGCTTCATAGATACAAAATCAAGCTATTGCATATAACGATCCACATATAATACTAAAGCGACTTTCATTGATACTGGATTCAGATTCGCTGCCTAAAATTCACAAGAAAACAAGATTATGGACGAGCTAACCACATAATCAACACACAATATGCTACATTTAAACGGAGTATAAAAGGAAGCGGGGATACCTTTCTTGGAGAAGAATTCTGGTTCGACGAGCTTAACCATGAAGAACTTCCACCACCTGAATCGATTTCAATAAGCTCCGGCGAGCAAAATAGCTCCGAGTTAGAGGAGAAAAAAAAACTGAAAATTCCTCTCTGTTTTGGATAGAGTATTCCGCCTAAAAATGCTCTTGTTTTGAGTAATAAAGATCAATTAAAAAAAATCCCCCTAACTTTATTTTCCTCACCACGATTTTCTCTGCCCCCTAACACTAAAGAAGATGGAGGTTTATATAGAGGGATTTGGGGTCGATTTAGGGGGAAACGGGTGGATTTTTCAAATTTTGAAATTCAAATTCATGTGCCTTTTTTTTCAAGGCAATGATGAAGAGGATGGGAAAAAGTTGAATTTCACGAAAAGGGAAAAAAGGGGAATGGGACGCGGCTGTTGCAGGTCCGGATTTACCGGGATTTTTGCTGGATTTGCTCACTGTTTTTTGTTGTTGTTAGGTGAAGAAGATGAGGCAGTGGGGTCGGGTGGTACTGTATATGTTTGTTGAAATGGATTTCTTTGGTATTATTTATTTAATTGGGGAGAGTTTGGGCTTGGATTATTTGGTAGAAGATTGGGCTGAAGGGTAGTAAAGGGCTTCTATAAAATTGAAAAAGAATAAGGGCCCAATCTTATTAGCCAAGTGGGTTCAAGGTGAATAAAATGGTTAGATCTTGGAATTTAAGAAATAGCCAAATTGAGTTTAATCTGCAAAATTCGACTAAAAACCTAAACAAGACGAATAAATATTAATTAATTAACGAGCTTCTTAATCTTAACAAAATACAATAATTAATTTAATCGTAAACTTAGTGATTCAAAAATATAACCATGATTTAAACTAAACTAATTTAAAAGACTACTTACTAAATTTAAAATATTTTGAGATGGTTTTTGAATAATCATAAAATATACTAATTATATACATAATTCTGTAAGATATATATATTTCTAAAAACTATAAGAAATGGCAAAGATTATTCAAAATAACGCAAACTTTATATTTTTTCTTAAATTTATAAAAATAATTATTTTATATTGTTTGAGAATTTAAGAAGCTAATGAATTAATTCCTACTGGGAAGGGTCAAAATTGGGTGTCAACAGTTGCCATGATCAGATTTCATATAATGGTGTATACAAATCTCTTGCTAGAAGATATATAACATTGTATATTTGGCAATATATTTGTGTATATATTAAAGTCATATATGTGTATCATATGTATATTTTTGTGCATCCATCAAAATAAGTGTGTGATACATAATGATATACATGTTCGAAAAATGTGGCATTGTAATCTTTTTCGAGTACAGAGGAATACCTCAGATAAAATAGGGGTTATTGAGGAATTGTTGGAGAAGAGATTTGGGGTGGGTTGAGAAATATGTGAAGAAAAGAAGGGCAAAACTATAGGAGTTATTTACTTTTAGTCAATTTACAATAGGTGCCATTTGCCAATTCTAATTTGGAAAAATTACACAACAAAGTAAAAAGTAAACGTGTGATATGTATTTATGATAAATCTTTATATTTTAAGTAGAGGAAATTTCGCAAATTGTCACTAAAAATAATTTAATTAGGTTCCATATCTATAGTTTGCAAATTACGATTTGTAGCTACATGTTAGAGGGAGAAGAGAGTCGAGCGAGATTGGTAGAGGGAGGAGAGAGGCAAGCGAGAAAAGGCAGAGAGTAGAGAGGTGAATTGTATTTATATATCTGTCAGATAATTGTATATATGTAACATGTATGCATATGCATGTATTTGTATGTCTGGCGAGCGAGGTTGGGAGAGGGAGGAGAGAGGTGAGTGAGAGAGGATAGAGTGAAGAAAGACGAATTCTATTTGTATATCTGTCATAAAATTATATATGTATAATTTGTATTTGTATATGTATAAGAGAGGGGAGAGAGAGAAATGAAGAGAGGCGCATGTAATTATAATTAAAAAGAGGTTGTGTGTGGTAATTAATTCAAACTATAGTTATGTTAGCTAATTAACTAGTATATGTTTTCTTATCCACGTGATTTCCCCATTGCAATTTGTAGCTATATATAGGACGATTTTATAACAAATTTCTCTCTCCCCTCTCCCTTATCTCTCTCAGTCTCTCCTCTAATGCCCTCTCTCTCGCCCCCGGTCCCCCCCCCCTCTCTCTCTCCAGCCCAAACAACTGCGGCCCACAAAATATACCTTATAAATATGACAATTGTATTTTGTATTATGTATCAAATGTATTTATATATATATATCAACTGTATATGTATTATGTATCAATTGTATTATGAAAATTTGTATTCTCTGTCAATTGTATTCGTCGATACAAATTGTGTTTGTCAATACAATTATATTCTATATATGATACAAATCAATTGTATCAAGATAATTATATTTCTATTTTGTATTAATTGTATTTAGATTTTGTATCAATTGTATTGTACATGTATTCATCCTCGCTCCTCTCTTTCTCGATCTCGCTCGTCTTTCTCCTCCTAATATGTCGCTAAATACAATTGGTTTTATACAATTTGTATTCATTTTGATACAAATAAGTTGTATAATTTGTATTTGTGATAAACCTTATACAACTAATTGTACATGTATGTCATCTCTCTCCTCTCCTCCCTCTCTCAATTTCGCTCGTCTCTCTCCTCCTCTTAACATGTAGTTATAATTCATAACTGAGCAAATTATATCTATATATTCCTAATCAAATTCAAACTATAGTCATTTTTACAAAATTTTCAATTAATTATTACCTTACTAAATATCTAGTTGCTCCTTTAAAGTTGTATATAGAGATAATTATGCAACAATGTTGGACATCTAGTCTAATCATATTCGGTTCAACTTCTTTATTTTGACCAATTTTAGCCCAAGTTGCATATATTTTTTAAAAAATATCAACCCTCTTCTCTGCGTCATCCCTCTCTCTACATATTGAACATGACTTGTCGTGGCCGCGATGGAACTAGAGTCGTCAATAAGGACCAGGCCCGTTGGACTGATCTGGCTTAGCCCGAGATTTAATAGGAATGTGCTAAGATTTTTAGAGCCCATTTGAGAAAAGAATTTTTTAGCCCGACCTAAATAAGCCTGTTGATTTGTGGAGCTTGAGAAATATAGGTAGGACCGGCCCGTGGGCTAATAAAAATTAATTTTAAAATATAATATAATATTAAAATTTAAAATTAAAAAGAGTTCAAACTCAAAACAATTAGGTTAATATTTCTATTTATATATTTATACTTTTACTTGAAAAAAAACTTAATAAATATTATAAAGATAATTTTATTTTTGGATTTGATTAGTAACATTAACATCATGTAATATTGTTTTATCGATATTTATGATAATATTTTTAAATTATAATTTATAATTTAATTTAATAATTATAAAAAATATAATTTTTGAAAAAATGGGATGACTTCACAAGTCTATAGCCCACGTACTTGTGAGTTGGGTCGGCCATTTTCTGACCCTGCCAAAAATGAACTAGCTCGGCTTGGCCTGTAAAATGTTAAAGCATGTATGGATTAGCCCGGATGGGCTGCGCTAGCCCATATTGACAACTCTAGATGGAATTACCGTTCATATGTGTGCCATACGAAGAGTCCACTATCAATGGGGGTGGACCCACATAAAGTTCGTCAGATGCTCGAGCACCCATTATTCTCATATCGAATTATAGATATATCTATGTTGAAATTAAGAAAAAATCGTATAAAATTAACATAGAGCATCCAATGAACAAATGAATTAATAGGCCCAATGGCTCATGGTGGGTGCTTAATGTTGTTTTAGTGTTGTTGAGTGTGAGTTTGAATCTCACTCTAAACATGTTTTTATATATTTTTTGAACTTTTTAGTGAAAATTTTCTCCGCCACTATTAAGCGAAGAGAGCACCCATAACTTTAAAATCTTAGATCTATCACTGACTAACAACACTAGCTTTCTTAAACTGAATATCATGGATTAACAAACAACTTCATTCACTAAAAAATAATTTCAAAGATATTTATCTTGAAAGGTAATTCATCACAGACAACTTTATATAATTGAAGATATTCTTGTTTAAAGTTATACCTTGCACGAGCTTATTTGAAAATTTAATATGTGAAGACGCTTTCAACTCAATTTTGTGCCAGAGTTTCCTTTTGACCTCAAATTCACATCCAACATCCCTCAGCCACACACTCAAACCTTGACTTTACACTTGGAAACAACCATATATTCTCTGGATACGGGTCCAATTACATACGATTCAAACCTATGCCTCAATTATGGGGTGTTACAAAATCCCTTTGAATTTAAAAGTGGGATATTTTACATATAATGAAGCTTTAGTGTGATCTTGTGAGTTGTTTAAATTACTTGCTAGAGTGAGATCGAGAGAATAATACTTGAAATTTATTATTATTTTATTAATAGAAAGATAATTGCGGTAAGTAGAAAATTCATGATATATAGAGAATTATTACTCTTCACAATCCTAGGTTATTACTCTTTCTCTTAGTTTATAAATTTATCACTTTAGTATTTTTCTATTTCATTGGTTTTCTTTATAACTGAAAATTTGTTTGAACTTATTTTCTTAATTTTTTATGGGATCGAATTTGATTTAAAATTCGAATTATATTTACGCACAATCACTTATCTTTTTTAGCGCGGAAACTTATCTGATAAACTCACTAAACTTTATTTTTATATCAATAAAATCACTTAACTTAGACTTTTATATTAATAAAATCACTTACACATTTGAAAAATAAATCTTTTTTCATTAGGACGAATTTTGAACGTGACTATAGCAATATATTCATCTTTATCAAATTAAAGAATGTTCCAGAAGGAAAGCCAATGTAACACGTACACATGAGTTGCATAGCCTTTCACAAATCACAATCATAAAACAAACAAGTGATAAAAAGTCAACTATTTAGGAACTTATAATTAAACAAGTAATTAATCCAATCGTTTGTTGGTTATCCTCCAGCTAAGAAGTGAATGAATACAATTGGCCTTATTGTGTTACAACTTGCTACTACAAAATCCACTTCAAATAATATATATACTATTTTTTTATAAGAAGATGATCCATAATTGAAGTCAATATGTTCATGTGGCTTTCTAAACCGTTGAGAAGTAATCATTTCTCTTCACAATCCAATCAAATCGAAATCTTGCAAATTGCGATTTCTTTAATATTTGCCAAATGGGCTTAAGACATAAACTTGATTTTTTTTATGAAAAAGGAATCCTATTCATTAGATTATTGTCTTTTTTTGTTGTTGTTGTTGAATATTGTCACGTAGCTTAATGTGAATCATTTTTAAGAGTTAAAATAATAATATAGCGCACATCAAAAAAATCACCTTTTTTATTATAATAAGACGACCTCCACGTTCTTTCTTAACAAATGAAGCTATGGTCTCATTACAACATATTTTACTATTTTGATTGTTATAACTAAAAGGTACTGATTTTTTAAGCATCATCAAACAAAATTATTACGTAAATTCATCATTGATAATTGATGTTAAATAAAATGCTAATAGGTAAACGCCTTTGACTTTATAAAAGAGACAAAAAGAAAAAGGGGCAAGAAAAGAAAATGGTGTAGGGAAAGGACACTTAACTAATTAGTGACCTCTTGTTTCCTTAATTAAAATAATAGTTACTATTTAAATTGTGTCTTTTCGTTAAAACCAAAAAATGAAACTAAAACATACCTATGAGTTGAATTTTCATGTCTAGGACATGTACTGTGCCCTTAGCAATCAACAAGTTGTGTTGCTAAACCACTTGCAAATGCAAGTGTTGAGTTGATATATTTCAAATAGGGTTGGCTGCCCTTTTAGATCAATCATTTATATTGTTACATTCGTACTCTCAAATTAATCATGGATGTTCTTCATTAGCAATGCAAATGTTTTGTGCAAACTTATTAAGTGAAGAAACTACCTCCCAGATAAGTCTCTACTTTCATTCTATTTTTTTTTTTGTATGTATGATTTAATATGAAATACATTTACATGTTTAGTTAGACTAGAGAGAGAACAGTAGTATAGTAATAATATATTTAGTTGATGTGCTGAGTGTTTTTAATTTTAATATATATGTGTGTGTAGATGACAAAATTGGCGCCGCGTACATACATATATGATATATCAATCATCATTTTTCGTTTTATTTTTCATAGGGGAGTTGAAATGAAATATGGTGAAAAATAATGACCAATGACACATTTTACACTTTTTGTATAATTACTAAGATTTAAGGGATGTCATGCCACCGCTTCACAAATTAAAGAATTTTTCATACATGCTTGTAAATAATTATATTCTTTTAAAACACTATGTATAGTGTTAGAGGTCATATATAAACCTCAACAGTAGTATTTTGTTGGAGAAAAGGCCAAAAAATCATCCCTCATCTTTGAGCTTAAATACAAATTCATAGTTTTTTTGTTTTTTTTAATATGGAGCACTAATACTTAAATTGGTGCACTTTTAGTATCTTCACTAACTAACAATTAACTTTTAACAAAAAAGAATAGTTCGTTTATTTTTTGTGTATATTTTTAGTATCTTTGAGCTTCGTGTTTTACTCACGTACAGAGTTTGTTACCATATTGATATGTGTGATAATCTCATTTAAAATTAGATATAACATATTTTTATTATTTATTTATGTTTTTAACAAATTTTATCCTTCAAATAAAACTTTTTCAAGTAAATTTAAATTAATCAAATTCCAAAAAATCAATATCGAATATTAGATGAAAAATTCAGAAAGAAAAGGAAACAGTACTGTTCATAATATCAATATGAATAGGGGGGAAAAAGATTTACAAATTACAATCACCATAGTCCCAACTTTACCCACTTACAAGTCAAATTATTACCATAATTATTTGTCTTAAATTTTGTGTGTTTTATTGATTGGAAGGAAGGGGTGTCACAAAGCCAGCAAATTAAAGATTGTAATATTTGATTGCCCCCAGCGTTAAAGCGTACCATATTAGATATAGATTTATCGATGTCAGAATTTAAATACATATCACGTGAAAACAGTATCATACTCAATGTAATTTTATAAATAAAATATAATAAAAATAGCATGTACACAAAACTTTCTTCTACTAAACAAAAAATATATTTTGATAGAACTTAGATTCTCTATGAATAGAAACATTGTATTAAAGAGCATAAAATCAAATTATGTTGCTCCTTTTTTCAAAATTATGTATCGGACTTGTCTAAGCTTTTACTGAGATTTAGTATATAGTGTGTATCAAAACAAAAAACTATGCATGCACATCATCATCATCATCAGTAGCAACAATAACCTAACAAATAAAAATATTTGATTATGTCACGTACACCGGCCACTTTCTGTTGTCGGTTAATATACCTACTTTTATTTTGAAATAATCATGGTCCAAATAGTATGGAGTCAGAATATTTAATAAGTGGTTTAAGATATAAAAAAATTGACACATGATATAGTTGAAGGGAGTTCGACATCTACTATATCTATCTAAAAAATTATTTTAAGCAATGTATAAATCATATAATTTTTCACTGAAAGGGTTTCCCCTAATTGAAAGGTGGCTCCGCCACAGATCGTCCAAATATCTTTGCTTTTTTTTTTTAAGAGAAAAAATGGGACGGAAAACAGAAAATAGAAGAGGAGATTATAAAGCGTAAAATCACATTCTCATCAATAATAATATGAAGGTTCAAATAATCAACAATAAAACTATTAAAATTCTTTTTCCAAATACTTCAAACCATCTGAATTACAGACTAACTATGTATAATATATATTATATAACTAGTAACATCAATAATTAAGTTTGGCCAACAAGACAAATATAAAAAAAAGTCGTATTATTTTCTAATCCAGTTTTCATGATTCTGATTCATGTGATATTGTTTGTCAACGTTGCCCCATAGGTAGATGAAAACTCATAATCAGCATATATTAGAACATTATATATATTAAAGAATGAAGATTTAGGACACTCTCTTTAATTTAAAGCTAAGCAAAGGGTCGTAAAAACCTTGAAGAGCCAAGGGACGTATAAGTACACACATGATTAATTAGATTTGGTAATAAATTAAATCATAATAACATATATTTAATTATTCATATCAATTCAAGCCTGATCTTGAACGTGCAGTCATGAGATAATAATTTCTTTTTATTTTCTAATTTTGTAACTGTGGCTTGTTATTGTTTCACTTTCAGAGTTATCAATATTCGATGTCGTCATCGTCACTAATATTAATAAACTTGACGGCTTCGTAAAGCCGCATTATTATTTCTCTTGTTGGTTCACTACTTGTTATATTGTTATTAGCTCTTTCTAGTTTTATAATAATAATAATAATAATAATAATAATAAACAATGGGCAACTTTCACATATAGCAAATAAAAAAATCATATTTGTATGCTATAGCAAAATTTGCATAATTGCGCTCCATAGCAAACATATAACTGTTTAATTCGCTATACATATACAATTGTATAATTCGCTGGCCTAAATTGTATAATTCGCTGGCCTCGCTATACATATACAATTGTATGATTTGCTGGCCTAAATTATATAATTCGTTGGCTTATTTCGCTGCAATTGTATAATTTGCTGGCCTATTTCACTACAATTGTATAATGCGCTGGCCTATTTCGCTGCAATATCTGTATAAAATTTGTTTTGCATACAATTGAATCGAAGTAAAATGTTTGTATATTGTATAATTATAAGTGTATAGGAAGAAGATATATATTTTTCTCTAGCTTTATACAAAAACAGAAACACAATTTATACACTTCTGTTGTATAAAGTGAGAGAAAATTGTATTTTATTACAATTGTATAATTCGCAATTGTATAATTCGCTGGCCTTTTTCGCTGCAATATTTGTATAAAATTGGCATTTGTATACAATTGAATCGAAGTAAAATACTTGTAAATTGTATAATTAAGTGTATAGCACGAAGATATATGTTTTTGCATCTGTATATACAATTTTCTCTCGCTTTATACAAAACAGAAACATAATTTATACACTTCTATGTATAAAGCGAGAGAGGCGAGCAGAGGAAGAGAGGCGAGCGAGAATGGGAGAGTGGCGAGCGAGAGTTTTGGGAGAGAGGCGACTGACAAACTTTGACAAACGTTTGCTATGGGGCACAATTAAATCAAATAGTAGCTACTCTATTTATTTTAGGTTATTAGTTTACTATTATATACAATTATTCCATAAATAATGATAATAATAATAATAATAAATAATAATGTAACAGAAGATTAGGTAAAAGAACATGTTGGGAATTATTGAGCAGCGAGATTAATAAGTTATTGACCAACAATTATGATGAGTGTCACAATATGTATGTACTATTAGATATGTGGCATCAGCTGTAAAATTTTATCACTAATTTTTAGCTAATCTGTTGTTAAATATATAGCTCTTAGTTAATTGGAATTTTATAATTTTTGCTAATTCATAGTTAAATGACATTATTAGCATAATTTTTTTTATGTTTAGCTAAGAAATATTGTTTGTAACTAATTTTTTATTATTTTCTTTCAGTGAATGATCCAAAATTTCAGAGGTGACGATGACAATTACCTTAGTCTCTTGATAGGTAAGTCAATCTTTTTTCAAACAAAAATAGAATGTATAAACGCGAAAGTAATCAAATAGTCGAATGTGCAGGACTTTTTATAAATAAGTATATTGAAATAAAACAACAATCATTTCGAAAACTTCACTAATCATTCTCACAAGTCATAAACAACGTAAGCAACCTATAAAATGGAAAATAGGTTTTAAAAAAAAAAAAGTCATTACGAAACTCATCTAACCAAATACAGTGATGGCGGCCCCATATATTCTAAACGTCATCACTTAGGTAAGCATTTTTTAAAATATGTTAAAAATGTACGTACATAGACATGTCGAAAAGCTGCTGCAATTTATTTATTTATCAAAATATTTCAATTTGCATTTTCTAATAAAGTAAAAGGCTCTCTCATTGTTCTGCACGTATTTTAGATGACAAGTTGCTAATGAAGTTATCTATATGGCTTCGATCCAACCCAGATAAATTATGTGGGCTTTGGAATTTGACGATCCGTATTCCAATTTTACAAAAAATTACCTAATAACATAATTTATTTTATTATATTTTCTACAAATTTTTAATTTTTATCATTTGAAAATATTACAAAATTCTTGCGATCTTATATTTTTAGATATATCACTTTACAGAATGTATTACTCCCTCCGTCCACTATTATTTGTCATGATTTCTATTTTTAGAGTCAAACTATAAGAACTTCGACTAACATTTTAAGATGTATTTTTTCATCATATTGATATGTAAAAAATTGCAAGTTATAGTACTTTTCATATAATTTTTTAATATCTAAATTTTTTGTTTAAAATATCGAATTAATATAATCTAATTTAACTTTGAAAATTAGTCAAATTGACTTTCGAAAAACGTAACATGACAAATAAATTATGGACGGAGGGAGTAGTTACACTATAACAAAAATAATTTTTAGCGGCAATAAGTATTGACATTAATTAAGTTGTGAAAGTCTTTACCTGCATTAGTTTAAGTGTCATTAGAACAAATATCGCTAAAGGCTTTAGGGACATATACAAAGAATGCTAATTGCCGCTAAAAATACATATTTAGCGGCAATTAAGAATCATTTTTATGTAGTGTCAGATACATCACTTTATGCGATATATCGAGATATTCGTGATGTATTCGAAGTCGAGACGTATCAATATATTGAGCAATATATCCGAAATCAGAATGCGATGTATCGAAACGTTTTGAAATTTATCCGAATTCCGTCAAACTTAATAGATTTTTTATAATTTGAAAAAGTGTAATTAGGATAAGATGTAATTAGCTCTTCATACTATGGATTTGTGTATGCTTTCCTTAATTTTATCTACTCAAATAAGAAAGGAAAACTTATAGAGATCTTTAGAAGCTAATTACCTAGATATACGTCAAATTGCAGTATTACGAATCTTACCAGATTTTAGCATAATCAGATACGTTTAGATGCATGTATCTCGAAATACATGAGGTCAAAATTAGGTGTAATTTATTCTAGATATAGTGTATACAAGTGGATTTGCATGTATATGAGATACATAATAAATCTCGTTGAGCCTCCCTCTCATATCGCTCCCCACTCTCCTATGTATATGGTATCCTAGATACATGCAAATCAAATCATATGCATACACATATGTATATGTATGTATTTAGTGTGATTCACATTCATCTAGAATACATAGACAAGTCTTGTTTGCCTTTTAGTATGCTTATAGCAAAAAATTTATATATCTAGGTGTATCTGACTTGAAATCTAGTATGAAATTATTAATTAATAAGTGATATAAAATACAATTATTTCAAATTATAGGAAAAATGAATAAATATGATAATTTTTTTATGTAATTAGGTAGTTTGTCCAATAAAATACAAAGACATTTCAAACTATATAGTAGAATATATCTCAAAGCCAGGACGTGATAGGATATCCAGCAAGAGAATCTCATATTTTTGTATAGACATTTTAGTCAAATGGCCATTAAGATAAACTAATTGAATAACGTAGGATAACCTTAATGTCCGGCTTTTTATGTGTTATTTGTGATCCTGAAATCTGAATATCCCCTATTTTTTCTCTTGATTCTTTGGAACCTTAAAGGGATCTTACCTTTTGGGATATGCTTAAGGCTAAATATCTCTAGGATAAATGTATTATCTATATAGTCTAAATGTACTTAAAAATTGATTAATTATGAATCTTGAGTTTATTTTAATTAATTCTAGTTCTTAGAGAGATCTAATTAGATACCTATCACATTCATTTATTTGTTAGAAAACTAAAATAGTCATAACGTAATGGATAATGTGCTTTAATTTAGAGGCACTATGAAAGCTTGTCTTCCCAAATTATTTGGGACAATGAGGCAATTAATAAATGATGAATGATTCACCTTTTTCTTGATGCCATGAGACGTACACCTTTGGGGATGGCAAGGGGAGGTATTTGACTTTTTAAGTCTATAATATGAAGGGCTTAAAGAGGCAAAATTAATAACAGCGTCGTTTGTCTGGATATATTTAATTACTATAGTCTATAGAAGATGATTGTTATAGAAAAATCTGACGATAATAATCGAAAGTTAATTACCTTAACATAAGTAGGAAACCTAGCTAAGGGTCTATAGTAAAGTTTAGTTCTAGTCAATATTTTGTGTAGTCCTTTTAGACTAACTACTTTGTTACTACTACTTTTTGCTTCTTTTTAGAAGCAATAAACTAGAAAAGAAGACAGAATGATCCCTTTCTCTCTTACTTGGTCTGGTGGAGAGGGGAAAGGGTATGTGACTCTACAATGTCATTATAAAATAATAAATGAATTTGAATGCATGGATAGTAATGTAATTTAAATTTGGGATACTATATTATCATATAATGTTAAAATATGATAGGTGAATGTGAATATTTGTTTGGTCATTTCATCCAAAAATCTTAATACAACGTAACAAAGAGATAATAAAAGTTCTTTTAAAAAACTGTTACATAAATCATTGTCTTGTTTTCTAATCGTGTAAACGTTGCGAAGACAAAAGACTACAAACTATAATTAATTGAGCTAAGTTTACAAAATTATTACTCTTTTTATCTCAATTTGTATGACTCATTTTTCTTTTTAATCAGTCTCGAGTAGAATGACATATTTCTATATTTAGTAACAATTTAATTTTAAAATTGTCATTTTATCTTTAATGTAATGATTAGAGTCACACAAATATTTATTTTAAAAGACTTTTTTTCTCAAAGTAAATCAGATAAATTAAAACATCGAACTATTTAGAAGAAGAAGCAAGAAATCTTTTTGGAAGTGAGTGAAAATAAGATTTGACGATAGGCAATATATGGTGATGAAACCTGTTGCAATATTTGCAATTGGAGAGACCACTCACCTAATGCATCTCCAATGTGTCCCTTACTCTCTTGCTCCTTCCTTACCTTACACAATTCCGTATCATTCTATTCCTTCAACTTTAATTTAACTACCCTACCTCTCCTCTTATCTAATTAATAAATAGTAAAAAAGAAAAGGAGAAAATTGTCTTCTTATCATTATTTACTAATTTTCCTAGATCTAGTGGCCGGAAAATATATCATTGATCAAAAAGCGATTAATTATCAGGTTTAACAATTTGGTGCGATTTATAGATATATATAGTTAACTAGTTAGCTCGTTGAAGTCCTTTGGTACCTCAAAT
The DNA here is from genome assembly GCA_016801875.1 of Solanum sitiens. Classification (NCBI taxonomy): domain Eukaryota; kingdom Viridiplantae; phylum Streptophyta; class Magnoliopsida; order Solanales; family Solanaceae; genus Solanum; species Solanum sitiens. The sequence continues at coordinate 1,041,365 of JABWTJ010000302.1, forward strand.
TTTAAAATTTAAAAGACATGTACAGGCTGGCTCAAGCACATTAGTGACCTAAAGTCAAAGTCAAACGGCGCCTTAAATTTTAAAAAATCGTTAGTAACTTATATATATATATGTATGATTTATTTCTTCTAATATTATTTTCAATTAATAATATAATCAATCTATTATCTTTTATGAGACATAGTACTCTAATTAAGTCACACTTCTTCAAGTATTTTTGATTTCTACAAATAATATTTAATATTTTCTAAAAAAAATTATAACATATTATTATTAAAAAATGAGGCCCTCAAATATTGGAGGCTCATGTATTTTCTTTTACACTGTTGAGCCGGCAGTGAGTACGTACCAAACACAAGTGTGATCGGTGGTTGCAAACACGTTTATTTATTTTTTACTTGGTCTTACTACAAGTGTTTCATACACGTTTCTAATATCACTGAGACTTGTAATTTATAGGTTTAACATTTTTTATATTATCTTTGAGACTTGTAATTTATTGTTTAACATTTTGTATATATAATAAGTGTGTTTCAATTTTCACTACTTCCTTTTCAATCTCAGTTGGTCCTGCATCACTATGCTAAAAATGAATTTTAGCAGCGCCACTAATTTGCTGTTATGTCTTTAAAATTAACTAAATAATGTCAATTAACATTCTTTATTAATATATATATTTATTATAGCTTAAATACATGCGTGTCTTAAAAATAATTTTGATAAACATGCTGGTAAAATGACTTGTATAATGTTATTTTGACCACGTGAAAAGCTTTCTCATCGGGCTTGTCCTTTTCTATAACATTAGTAAAATGTGTGACAAAATGGGACAATAGTGATATTTCCATGATATAGTTCAACATAAAAAAAAATTCAAAAGTTTTATGCCTTAATAACTATACATACATCTAAAATAAGTAGCAAAAATATGGTTGGCTTCATGTTTCTGCCTTAACTATTATACATACATACATCTAAAATAAACAGAAAATTAACGTAACATAAATTACATATATATATATCTATAACAAATAAAAACAGAAAACTAGTGTATTAACAGAGAGAATTATCCTTATTTTCTGTTACGAGTTGTTTACACTCCTCCATATTTTCATTTTCATCAACACCATAGAGAAGAGTAGTTCCAGTGAGATCTTTAGCTCTCTCTGCTTCTAAATCCCAATCTGTACGAAGCAAAACCAGCAACATTGTTACCATACACGACGCCTGTGCGGCCAACAATCCCAACCATAGACCTTCAAAGTCAAATCCGGCATAAAAACTTAGCCCAACAGCCACAGGCATTCCCACTAGATAAAAACAACCCAAATTAATATTCGCACCGACTTTTGGCCTTGCAGTTCCTCTCAACACCCCACACCCAGTCGTTTGAGGGCAGTTTCCAATTTCACAAATCCCAATTATGGGCAATACTAAAGACGTCAATGTCAGAATGTCTTGGTCATTAGTAAACATTTTTGCCCAAATTTTCCTTACTGTAACCGCAAAAAACAGAGCTGAAAATCCCAATATGAAGCTGCCAGCAAGTCCTACAATTGCTGCAATTTTCGCTTTGTTTGGTTGTGTAGCACCTAACTCATTGCCCACTCTTGTCGATACACTGAAACTAAGAGATGATGGAAATATATAAATCAACGACGTCGTTTGAATTAAAATTCCCATGGATGCAACTGTTGCTCTCGGATTAATCAAAAGTCCGCAGAGCAAAATCATGATTTCATACCACCACCATTCCAGGCATACCGAAATACAACTAGGAATCGCTAAATTCAGTAGTTTTTTCCATCCTTTGAAACACTCTGTTGATAAATTCTCCCAAGTTTTTTTATACACACCAGTGATGATAATATAGATGATTAAAGACATAACGAGGTTGAAATTAGTCCAAACAGAGCTCAGAGCAATTCCTTTGACACCTAAATTAAGTTTGGTAACAAGAAGATAATTTATAGGTACGTGGAGAGAAATTGATAGGATGGCGCAAAATGTAAGTGGCAATGTTATGGATTGAGTCCTAAGATAAATACGCAATGGATGAAGTAATGATTGCGCGAATAAATCAGGAAGTGAGTATATAAGGTAAGATTGTGCTTCCGTAGCTATATCTTCATCTTGGCCACAGTAAAGAAGAATATCTTTCATGTGGATCCAAAGTAGCGCGATAGGAAATGAAGTTATAAGAAGCAATAATATAGTTCTTTGTAAAGTAAGTCCAAGAAGATTGTATTTTTTGGCACCAAAAGCTTGTCCACAAATTGGTTCCATACCCATAGCTAAGCCAGACAGGATAGAATAACCGGTGATGTTAGCGAAACCAACGGCTAGTGAACCACCAGCTAGGGCTAAGCCGCCAAGTTGACCAAGGAAGAGCATGGAAATTAAGGATCGAGAGTAAAGGAGGAGAGCAGTAAGTATCATGGGAAAAGCAATATTAGCTATGGATTTAGCTTCAATAAAGATAAGGGTAAAATGGGTAGTATTATTTTTGTGATCATGCAATATGTTTGTTGGGGTTTTAGGGATCAAAAGGGGGAACATGTTGGTGGTGTCTTTGGTAGAGAGTAGTGGTGAACTTGTCTGCTTATTGCACATTCTTTATTAGTTGTTTTCTTAGAGTGATTTTAAGTGGAGGAATGAAAGAGGGTTTTTATAGGGACTCTTGTTTGGATGTTGGGTAGCCATCCCACTAAGTCACCATTTGAAAATTGATTTTGTCAACTATATGATTTTGTGTGGAATTTTACTTTTCCTAACTTGCAATTGCAATATATGTAATGCACTTCAACTCAATTGGGCATAGAGTTCGCAAAAAAACAAAAATGATAGGTCTTTAATAAGTCTAAAATATGTGTACGATTATAAATCATATTCTTCTGTTTCAATTTGTTTGTATTATGTTTCTATTTAGTCCATTTTAAAAGAAATATTTATTTTTATATTCCTTTGTATTTTAAGATCACAAGATTAATTAATATTTATTATCTTCTACGTATATTTAATTTTAATTAAGACTATAAGATATTTTTTTTAAAAAAGTACTCCACTATCTTAAATTCCATGCAAATTCGAATGGATTTTTTTTTTTTTGAAAAAATAAACGGAGGGAATATTTTTCCTTTTAGCAAACAAAAAAAAATGTACATATTCCCATAAATTGGGACAAAATGAGAAATTGTTATGTAGGATGTATAGAGTAGCGTTTTATATTCAATTGTGGGTACTGGGTAGGGAGGCAAGGTGTTCAGGCCGTACGGATTTAATATTATTTTTATTTTTTTTGAATTTTTGCTTTTTAGATTGAAGAAATTACAACAAATTAAGAATGTATTATATTGCAATTGATTTTTTAAACTTTGGATTAATTAGTTTTTCAAATTTTTCACTTTAGACTTTTGAGCCTTTAAGCCTCAGAATGTATAACTTTCTACCGTTAACAAGGATTTAAGTTACCTTATCGTTCATATCGTGCAATTTCATCTAATGGATGTAACAGAGATACTACTACGTAGACAATATAATTAAATCTGATAACCAATCCGAATCAATTATAAAATGGGAAGTATAATTCGTAATCCAAACTATCCATATAGAGGAACTGTTGATGAACAGTAGGATGACTTGGAATACAGTTCGTGTACAGTTGCATGAGTTTAGAGAATTTGTCAGGACGTTAATGTAAGGGATGATGGAGGATGTTTTGTTGGTCACTCAAGTCGTAAGGCCAGCGACAAAAGAAACTTTTGGGCGGTTGCAATTTAACGTTTGTTCGAGTCAAAATTTTTATTAAAAAAATTCAAATTATGAAAAAGTTAATACATGAGGAAGCAAATGACATTATTGTAACACTTATTGTAAATAAATAAAAATTTGCTACTACTTTTTTTCATTTTGGATATATAATATAATTTTTTCACGAAAAAGTTAGGTAACATTTTCGATAGTTTTAAGCTCTGCCCATTGGAAATGAAAAATGTGGAGGAATTTGGAGTAATTAATAAGGAATGTCCAATTCTTTTAGCGGCACGTCTCACCGAAAGCCACCACTTTTAAGAATACCATCTGATATTTCTTCTTCACTTACTTAGAAAGCAAAGCATCCTCATGTATCACTTTTTTTCATGATTCATAACCCCTTTTAATCTTCTCTAGATTCTTTTTGTTTTTTGTCTGCTAATTACTAATCAACATTTCTTAATATAGCCTTCTATCACTCTTTTAACAACCTTACAAATTTTATAATATTCTCTCCATTTCAATTCATGTGATATCGTTTTGATCAAAAACAAAGTTTGAGAAACAAGAAAAGATCTTGTTAGTTTTATTAAATTTATCTTTATCTAAAGTCACTTTAGTGTTTACTTTTAATTGACTTTTCTTATCCAAAAGTGTTAAGTGAGATAAAGCAAGGACACAAAGAGGATGATTCATTAAATAGTTAGAGCCTGTTTGGATTAACTTAAAAGCTGGTCAAATTGACTTAAAAATTTATTTTTGACTTATTTAAGTGTTTGTCAATTCTCAAAGTGACTTATTTTAAGTTAAAAAAGACTTATTTTAAGCCAAAAGTTAAAAGTTGAGGAAGGGGTATTTTTTTTTTTTAGCTTAAAAACTCTTTTAAGTTAACCAAATATTTTACCTTTTTGCCCTTATTTTTTTGTTTTATTATTATTATTATTATTATTATTATTATTATTATATAATAATTATTATTATTAATATTTTATTATTTTATTATTATTACTCTTTATTATTATTTTATTATTTTATTATTATTACTCTTTATTATTATTGTTATATATTATTATTATATTATTATATATATTATTATTATTATTATTATTATTAATATTTTATTATTTTTATTATTATTATTATTTATTTTATTATTCTTTATTATTATTATTCTATATTCTATATTATTATATATTATTATTATTATTATTTATTTTATTATTTATTATTATTATTATTATTATTTTATTATTATTTATTATTATTATTATTTCATATTGTTATATTATTATTATTATTTATATTTAATTATTTTTATTTTTATTATTATTTTATTATTATTATTATTATATATTATTATTATTATTTATTTATTATTATTATTATTATTTATTTTATTATTCTTTATTATTATTATATATTATTATTTATTTTATTATTCGTTATTATTATTCTATATTATTATTATTATTATATATTATATATTAGGGAAACTTTCACATATAGCCACTTAAAAATAATTAATTACTCTTCATAGCTATAGTTTGATAATTACAGTTTGTAGCTACAAGTTATATAGAGGAGAGAGGCGAGCGAGACTGGGAGAGAGAGGAGAGAGGCGAGAGAGAGGGGGAAAAGAGTGGGAGAAAGGTGATTTGTATTTGTAATTGGTTAGATAATTGTATATTATACATATGTAATTGTATATACGGCAAGAGAGATTGGGAGAGGGAGGAGAGAGGCGAGCGAGATCGAGAGAGAGAGGAGAGAGGCGAGCGAGAGAGGGCAAAGAGTGGGAGAGAGGTGAATTGTATATGTATGTAATTGTATATAACTGTATATTATACATATATATTTGTATAAATGGCAGCGAGATTGGGAGAGGGAGGAGAGAGGCGAGCGAGATTGAGAGAGGGAGGAGAGAGGCGAGAGAGAGAGGGCAGAGAGTGGGAGAGAGGTGAATTGTATATGTATATAGGCTAAAAAATTATATATTATACATATTTATTTGTATATTCTGGCGAATTATACATATACAAACATGACTAATTATACAAACTCGAAGTCAACCCATGTAATTAATGTATAATGTTAGTCGCGAGTGGTAATTATAGCAAACTATAGCTATGATGAGTAATTAAATAGTATAAGTTTGCTTATCCGCATAATTTTCCCTATATATTATTATTCTTTTCATATCATTTTATTATTATTATTATTTATTATTATTATTATTATTATTATTATTTATTATATATTATATATTATTATTATTATTAAATTAATCAACTTTTATCATGTTAACAGTTTTTAAGGGTATTTCAGATATTTTGATTAAAAAAAATATTTACCAGCACTTATTTGCCAAACACATCAACAACTTTTTTTAACTTCAGCACTTTTATCCAAACACATAACTACTTATTTTAAAAATAAGTTCCAGCACTTTCAAAAGTACTTTTTAAAAGCTATTTTTTTTAAGCCATCCAAAGGGGCTCTTAGTAATGAATAAAGAAAGATGATATTCTTTTTCAAATATATGTCACATAATTTGAGACAAAAAAATAACACATGAACATCATTTTGTTTAATAGACAAAGATTCTAGCTAGTAGAAGATCAAATGTACGTATTATGTTTCTTTTTTGTTTTAAACACCATTTACTCTTTTTCTTGTTGCCTTTTGAGTGTTATCATCCCTGTTTTTATGTTTATTTTACATCCGATGTCTAGTATTCATATTGAAGTCCAATTAAATTCGCATCGAAAAGTTCCAATATGGGGTAAAGCATTCCCCATCAAAGGTGATTTTGTACCCATTTGAACTCGACACCTCTAATTAAAAATAAAAAAATACTTATCACTCTATCACAAGTCTGGTTTGTAGTGTCATCTTTAATAATGTTGCATGGAATTTTTGAACCATTAGAATCAACCATAAAGATAAGTATGGTACAATGATCAGAATGTCTTATTTTAGTATCATTATATTGCAATAAATAGGTATGGTATCACCCCAAGTACGTACAAAACAGAGGATGCCCAAATTAGTTAGAAAATATAATAGTAGAAATTTACCAAAAACATATGGAAATCTAATTATAAGAAGGAAACTGAATAAGTCAGCGCACATTTGGAATTGATCTAATTAAAGGAATTTCTAGAGTCCTACTTCCTCATTATTGTTGCTTCATTTCAGTCAATGTTGCTACAGAACCAAACTTAGCGTGTAGAAAAATTAGTGGGACATAAACTAAAAACGTGTAGAAATTTTGGTTCTTTACAATCAAAGTGCCATAATTTATAAAACGCTCAAGACCTTTATATTGACCTTTGTTCATACTACAATTACTTTAATTAATTACTTGTATGATGGATTAATTATGAGTTCCCACTCAAAAATAAATAAAGAGTAATTAACGTTTTTTTTAACATTTCAATTATGACCTCATAGTAGTTATGTCCGTTTAAGTTTAGATTTAACTCATATCCATTGACAGTAGATGATATTTTTATTCTATTAGCATTCGTAATAGGGGAACATCTTTATTTTTGGGTTATAAATTTCAATTCTTATGATTGATTACATGTATTTATCTATAAATGTGTTGACCGAAGATTAATTATGATTTGATTGGGTCAAACAAGAATGCAAAGCAAACTTCGTATGCATAAACAACCGCCCCATTAATTAAGCATATGCATTGTTTTTGGCTTAAATATATCTAACCATGCATAGAAGTAAACTCATATTATGTTTTAATTAATTCATGTAACTAATAATATTGGGTTTGCAAAAATTTGTGGTCTTTGACTATAAATAAAAAGAATATTGCACTATCATGTTGTTGATAAGATGAGCAAAGAAAAAAATGGTATGAAAGGAAGTTACTTTATGCTAGAATTTAAGATAAAGTTTTCATCTCTTATCTAACTATAATGTGATAACATTGCCACAACAAAAGGCAAGATAACTGATAAATTAAAGTTCGAAAAAAAGAATATATTATCTACCCTTAATCTTATCTCCTCTCTAAAAGGAAGGGTCAAGTTCATACTAGTAAAACGATTTGACGAATCATATATATAAAATTTATACATTGGACGTTGTAATTGTGAAATTAGGTCTTAGGCCTAACTCACACTCCAAAAGCTAGCTCAAAGGGAGGAGGATTGCCCAACCCTTATAAGGAGTCCACCCATCTCATTAACCACCGATGTGGGACTTTTGTCATTCTTTAACACCCCACCTCATGCCCAGTGCTTAGCATCTGGTGCGTGGGAAATTTTGATTTCGGGGGTCCCAACATCGGGTGAGACGGGCCCTGCTCTGATACCATGTGAAAATTAGGTCTTAGACCTAACTCACACCCAAAAGCTAGCTCAAAGGTTGAGGCTTTCCCTCACACTTATAAATTGACCACCAGCCCCTTCCACTTCCCTGTTAATGATATAGACAGCAACTGTGATGCATTCACCCCAAAATCTAGAAGGCAAATGACCTTGAAATCGAATAGCCCTGGCAGTTTCAAGGATATGCCTATGCTTCCTTTCCACCACTCCATTTTGTTGTGGAGTGTGTGGACAGGAACTTTGATGAACAATACCATGATGATCAAATAACTCCTTACATTGAGTATTAAAAAATTCTCCCCCATTATCAGATCTAAGTACATTCACTTGACTTCCAAATTGAGTTTTTATCAAAGTCAGAAAACTTTTAAGTAATGTACAAACATCAAATTTAAGGTGCATCAAGAATGTCCAAGTCCATCTAGAATGATCATCAACTAAAGTGAGAAAATATCTCATATTATTATGAGTAGCAACTTTGTAAGGTCCCCAACATCCATATGGATCAAATCAAAACAATGAGAAGCTCTAGTGTCATTATTAGGAAAAGGAAGTCTAACTTGTCTAGCCAATGGACATATATCACAGTGTTGTAAAGAAAATGCTTGTTTATTCTTTACTATGTCTAATCTCCTAATCACAGACATGGGTACATGACCCATCCTCTTGTGCCACAACTCAGCTGTTTTCTTGCATTCTGCTACATTCAGAGACTTTATTCTTGCAGATTCCTCCTTAATCTTGGTGTTCAGTGTGTACAAACCATCCTGTTCCTCACCAATCCCCTTCACTTTCCCATTGAAGAGGTCCTGAATAATGAAGAAATCAGGGAAAAATGAAACACAACACTGTAACTCTTTTGTCAACCTAGCTACAGATAACAAATTGAACTGGAACTCAGGCACACATAATACATCAGTAATCACATCACCTCCTTTTAACTGACATTTTCCAGAGTGAGTTATCATAGCTGACTCACCTGTAGGTATTTGAACCTTCCCTGTTCTAGCAATTGTTAATCCAGTATTAAAGAATGAGTTGTCATTCACCATATGGTTTGTGGCTCCACTATCAACTATCCATTGTGATTGTGTAGGATGTGTATTGATTACAGGAAGTAGCAAAAGGTTGATAGACAATGCCAAACAGGTTCTGAAGAGTAATTTCAAAATCAAAGACCTAGGAGATCTCAGATATTTCCTTGGTATAGAGTTTGCAAGAAATTCAGAAGGAATACTTATGCATCAAAGGAAATATGCCATGGAACTGATATCAGACTCTGGAATGAGTGGATCAAAACCATGTGCTACACCAGTCGAGGTCAACCAGAAACTGACCACCTCAGAGTTTGATGATCATTTCAAGCTTGATAATGGTAATGTTCTGTTGGATCCAGGTGAATATCAAAGACTTGTTGGAAGATTACTGTACCTTACAATTACCAGGCCTGATATTGCCTTTGCTGTGCAAAGTCTTAGTCAGTTTATGCATGCTCCTAAGTCATCACATATGGAGGCAGCTCTTCGAGTAGTAAGATATGTAAAACAAGCACCTGGTTTTGGTGTCTTGATGTCTGCTAAACCAACCAACACTCTTCAGGGATTTTGTGATGCTGATTGGGGGTCTTGCATCAATTCAAGAAGATCCATCACTGGGTACATGATTATGTTTGGTAATTCATTGATCTCTTGGAAGTCCAAGAAACAGCCTACTGTGTCTAGAAGCTCAGCAGAGGCTGAGTACAGAAGCTTGGCATCCACAGTAGCTGAAGTTATTTCGTTGATTGGAATGTTCAGAGAATTAGGCATTGAAATAAAATTGCCAGTGAAACTATACTGTGACAGTAAGGCTGCTTTACAAATAGCAGCAAACCCTGTGTTCCACGAGAGAACAAAGCATATTGACATAGATTGCCATTTCATTAGGGAGAAGATACAAAGTGGGCTTGTACATACTTTGCATTTGTCTTCTGTTGAACAACCTGCAGATATACTTACCAAAGGCCCGAGCAAGTTGCAACATGATCATTTAGTATCCAAGCTAGGAATGAAGAACATCTTCATATCATCTAGCTTGAAGGGGGGTATTGAGCATATAGAAGAAAGTGGATGATGATCTGAGCTGTCCAAGTGGTTACAGTTTATACAGGTGTCATAGAGTTAGTGGCTAGATACTAATTTTGTTATTATAAAATTTATAAGTGTGAGGGAAAGCCTCAACCTTTGAGCTAGCTTTTGGGTTGAGAAGGCCCAAGGCCACCCAACATTGGTATCAGAGCCCAGGTTGTCAACAAGTCTCAGCCCACTGGGAGAAACTGGGTTGTCGCTCTCTCCAGCGCAAGGCCCGATGTGTGAAGGGGGAGATTGTTGGGTTATCCCACATCGGAAGTGGAAGGGGCTGGTGGTCAATTTATAAGTGTGAGGGAAAGACTCAACCTTTGAGCTAGCTTTTGGGTTGAGAAGGCCCAAGACCACCCAACATTCTGGGAAATCTGACAAGCATATTGCCAACAACATCTTGTTGGACACCTATGTCTTGTAAAAATTGAACCTTAGGCACAATGGTGGTCTCGAAATCAACACAGAACAACACTGGCCTGGTAACAAGAATTTTTCTCATACCATCTTTTGAAATCCCTAGGTAGTAAAAGTACTTGACAAGAGGCTTGAACTTCTCTTCAATACCACAACCCATCAAATGGGGTTTAAAAGCTAATAATCTTCCAACATCTTCATTGCTGAGGCCAAACTCCTTAAGATATGCAACCTTTTGGTTCATCTCTTCCATAGAGAAGTACCCAAGCACCTTAGGATAGTCAAACACCATGGTTCCAAAATCCTTTGCATCCATTCCCATATCAAAATAGAAATTTGTACGAGACTCTAGTTCTTCCATGCTGAAGGACAATATTTCAGGACATCGGCCTACAATATAACCTATCCAATCTCTCTTCACACCCTTGTACTCTAAATATCCAACGATTTCGTCCAATTCCTCCAAACTTCGACCCAATACATTTCCCTTAGCTCTAATCATTACAAGCCCAATAAATCTTCCCTTCACATGAATTGACTTCAACCACTCAGCCAAACGTCTTATTGATTCAAGATCTCCTCTGGACTTGCAAATGAGGTTTGCAATATGAGGATATGACAATTCATTGTGTTTTAACCACCTCACAATTGGCACGACACCAGAGTCATCTATGAAGGCTCTGGCACGAACATTGAATGATGAACCCAAGAACTCAGGCATTTACTTCATTGAAGCAGCTTGAATCATCACATAATCTATAAAATCAGGCAACTCTGAAACAAAATTCGTCGAATAGGTAATACTAAACCTTCCCTTTCTCATTGCTTCTTTAAAAGACCTAATTTCACTTGGTATCAGAGCCCAGGTTGTCAACAAGTCTCAGCCCACCGGGAGAAACTGGGTTGTCGCTCTCTCCAGCCCAAGGCCCGATGTGTGAAGGGGGAGATTGTTGGGTTATCCCACATCGGAAGTGGAAGGGGATGGTGGTCAATTTATAAGTGTGAGGGAAAGCCTCAACCTTTGAGCTAGCTTTTGGGGTGTGAGTTAGGTCTAAGACCTAATTTCCACAGTAATTAGTTAATATAGTTTCTTGATTAGACTTTTGGTTAAAACTTTCAAACTCCTAATAATTATCTAAATGAGGAAAAGAATAGTATGATTGTTTAAAGGATTGACAGTATAGTTGGTTGACTATCTGAACTCTCATCTTGTAAGTGAAAATTCGATTTCCTACATTGTAATCTCCTCCCCATTTCCCTTTCTCTTACCCCAATTTTTATTATTATTTTTAAAAAAGGAAGGTGGTAATAGACCAACAAAGATTAATTGGTGGTGTAAATTAGAATTAATGTACAGAACACTAGATGGATATCAAATATAAAGATTAGCTTATAATAGAGATTGAAATACTTCAATCTCTACGTTATTTTATGCTCTCAATTTGCGGTGGCACTTCAAAACTTTCTTTCAACGGACAATCAATCACATGAAGGGTGAGAATAGGGTTAAAATGTTTCCATTTTATGAGCTTCATTGGTTCATACAAAATCTTGGAAATTCTCTTGTTGTCTAGATGTGTGAGTTATGGATCACCCAATTGATGTCTCTAGATCATAGGCACCACAGAATATAAAAAGATAATTGACAAACATTAACATCACATTGGCAAATAAAATAGTATAAATCTAGTTGTATTCCGTTCCAAAATAATTGTCATTTACCTTTTTGAGAATCTATTTAATGAATGTCCAAAGCTAAATTGAATAAAATTAATTCAAATTTAAATATTCAAAAACATACAAAAAGTACTAGTATAAGTTACAACTCTTATCATATATATAATCATACAACAAATATTAGTTAAAGTTTACATAATTTTTACTTTCAGGAATTCAAACATAAAATGTGACCGGTATTTTTGGACAGAGTGTAATGTATACATGATGAGGGGAACTCCTATACATTTGAGATAGTTCAAATTCACTATTGCAGTCAAATAGTACAAACCGTCAATATAAAACTTGTGTTTAATTTCTTCCCAATTTTATTACTAGTACAAACTGTCATTTCTTTTTTATTTTTTAATACTTGAACGTTTTTTGTTCATACTTTTTAATATAAAACTTGTGTTACTATATATACTAACATATAAGGAAGTGGTCCTGGCAGGGTGAAAATTGTGATGAATAGGGCAAAATATAGAGCCATGCATTCATTGAAACGTGTCTTCAGAGGATGTACGTTAGTGAATGAAAGAAAGAAATTACCACTCACCCTACCAGCAAGCAGTAGAATTGATTGGGATCGGGTAGAGAAAAATTCAAGACTTAATTATAGTTAATATAACTTTATAATACATAATTGTATACGTATGTACACACTTTTTTTGTGTTACATATAATTTGAACGGAAATTAATAATTTAAATAAAACACTTAAAATCGATTCTACCCAAAGCTTTCTTTGTTCGATAATATAAATTGGTCTCAAAGATATATGTTTGATGATTAAATATCGAAATCAGTAAGTTTTCGATCGAACCCACAAAACGATTGTTAGACAGAGTGGGACTTGTGTGTCACGAAGTTAGTGAATGACTTGTGTCCCAATGAAATGGAAGAATATATATATATATATATATATATATATATATATATATATATATATATATATATATATATATATATATATATATATATATATATATGATGCTACATTATCTGTTTATCTTATTTTATCTCTCTCTGCGTTAGATTTATCCAATCACAATGCCTCTCTCACTCAATTATCATGTACTTGTCATGCGTAGTACAGTGGTAATCTACTAGTCTTTCTCCAAACAAATTCCAAAATTTATGATATTTATGTCTGATATGATATCAGTAAAACTGCATTATGTAACGTCGAGACAGTTGTTTGATAATTAGTTTTACTATAACAAAAATAATTTTAGCGGTAAAAAATAGATATATTAATAAAAAAATATTAAAGTTTTTATCAACATTAGCTAGCCATTAGAATCAATGTCACTAAAGGTTTTAGGGACATATACAAAGAGCGTTAATTGCCACTAAAAATACATATTTAACATCAATTGAGCTATTACCGTTAATTAATTGCCACAAAAGATCATTTTTATGTAGTGTCCTACACCATTAACGTTTAGAAAACATTTTTCAATCGATTGATTGACAAATTGTGACGCTTTTCTAAATACTATTGACTTGACATTGTTGAAGAAGTAGGAAGCTGACGACTAGAACATGTCAATGGAACAGGTCCAACGGAGCTGATTGACTTGTCTACAATAAGTGTTGATGAAGAAGGAAGCTGAGGACTGGAACATGTCGAAGGAACAGGTACAACGAAGTTGACGAACAAGTTTACATCACTGTCGTAAAATTAGAGTCCTACTACAATATCTAATACTAGTAGTAGGTATTGCATTATTTCTTATTTATTAGGATTTAAATTATTTATAATTGCATTATTATTATTATTATTATTTTATTATTATTATTATTATTATTATTATTATTGTTATTCTAGTCGTAATATAATTCTAATTAATATGAGCAGGCTAATCCTAGCGCGACTCTAATTCTACAGCAGTAAACTCGTCCGTCAACTTCGTTGGACCTATTCCTTCGACATGTTTCAATCTTCAGCTTCCTTCTTCATCAACACTTGCTGTAGACAACTTAGCCAGCTGCGTTCGACCTGTTTCTTTGACATATTCCAATCGTCAGTTTCTACTTCTTCGACGCAACAGACATATCTTAAAAGAAGTACTCTCTATTTCAAAAAATAAGATAAAATAATAAGGGCGTTTTTCTTTATAATTTGTTTAAAAAAGAATGACTTTTACCCTTTTTTAACAACACTTTAATTTAAATTTTTCATTCGACATGTTTAAGGACATAAGATTAAAGCATTATGACATAACTTTAATTTAGGATCACAAGATTAAAATATCTTTTTGATTTTTTAAAACTCCATGTTAAGTCAGAATAAACTAGATCATTTTTTTTAAAAGAAAAGAGCAATAAATAAATACTATATCATATCTAACTATTACATGTCATCTCACTCGTTGAAAAATAGATTAGAAATAACTAGTAAGATAAAATAGATATTAAATGATGAATTATAATTTGATTTTTAAAATTAAACAACTAAAAATACCATATATCTATTTTAATATATTGAACAAATAAAATAACAGATCTCGAATAAACCAAAAGATGAAATCACGTGCCCAACAAGTTTAGAAGTGGGGGTGGTCCGGGTAGTATGAAAGCTCTTCCCCAACAAGTGTGGAGTATTCAACGACTGAGGGGTGGCCGGTCAGGGTAAATAGAAGTTTTCTCTTCAAATAACTCTTGTAACTAAGCAAACGTTTGAATATTTCATTCTCTAATTATAATTATGAGATGAAATTAGTGATTGAATATGTGATTTTATCTCATAATTTTAAATTGAGATAAAATCTTAAATTCTTTTAAAAAGTTTGATTTGAAAATTTTATATTTTACAAGTTTATATTTTGTAAAAGAAAACTATCTTTTTTAATATACCAAGTAGCAACTATTTATTTCATATGTAAACAAAAATTATAGTTTATATTGTTACTCTTGTCAATTTCCATTTCCACGACATGGTAACTTCAAGTTACACGCCTACTAATTTCAATAGTTTGAAAAAGTTACCGCTAAATATTAGTAATTATTTATAATAATGTTATCTCATTTTCGTCATATATCTCTTTAGTAATTCTTATAGAAATATTATTTTTGTGGATAGATAAGTACTATGTTATATATTGATGTTGGTTTTCAAAACACGAAATGATTCATAGATCCATACAAATGTCCACAATATCATTTCCAGGATTATAGAGGAAGTGTGATAAAGAGTTTCAGAACGCTAAAGATTTTTTTTTGACTTTAGACGACATTCATCTCTGTGTAATGTAAAAAAATATATCTAGAATATTGAAACAAAGGCATGAACTATAATGATATTCACATATAAATGACAATTATCATAACTTATACAGTGTTACATAATTTTTTTTGGTGAGAATATCAAGGGAGTGATGAGATATTCAAGGAATATGAACATGCTAATATATATATATATATATATATATATATATATATATATATATATATATATATATATATATATATATATATATATATATATATATATATATATATATATATTTACTTACTAGTTATATTGACCAATAATTCAAAACAACAATGTTGGTTTGTTTTCTTATTCATTTGATTGAGAAATACATGCTCAATGTGAGGAGTTTGTTTATACTAATGTAGAAGCCAGGAGGATTATATTATAGAATAATATACTACAACTCATGTTCAATTTTACTTTTTTATTGAAAAAGAGTCCAATCAATAAATATTATTTTTTTTTTTAAAAAACTTTGTGATAGTGTATAGCACTTTTGTTATAAGGTTTTACTTATTTGGTAAAATTGTAAAAAAATTGAGATAATTTTGACTATTATCACTTGTATAACATTTTTATGTTTATAAGCAAAAAAATACAATTTAAATATTCAACTAAACTACATGACCAAACAATACTTAACTTAATTTCATCTCTAATTGCCAAACAGGCCTGTTATTTGAAGTTTTGATGATTTGGCAAAACCACAGGGACCTTGTGAAGGTACCTGGCTCTCAGCTCAAACTGCTTTTTGACTGCCAGCTGGAGAAAGTATAAATAGTTGGTGCACAGTGTAAGACCTCGAAAACGACATAGGTTAACTAGAGCTTAATATGTTGGTCTTAGTGTTCTAAGGTCCTAAATATGTTTAATATGTGGTATAGAGGCAGTAGCTAAAATATTAAAGGTGTTGGAAGTCAAACGTCAAGGGACAACTAAGACGTTTGACGACTAAGTCACCTAAATATCTCTCATGTGGTTCTATGTGTTTATGTGTGTTTCATGGTGTTTTAAGGTTCTTAATAGAGTTAATATAGCATGTATAGGCAGTGGTTAAAGTTTCGTGAAGTTTGGAGGTCAAACGACCAAGAACGTCCAAGACATTCGAAAGATATGCCTTGAGTTGACCTTGTACGTCTAGGAGAGTTTCGTTGAGTTTTATGTGTTCGTTTTCGATGAAATTCATGTGAGAGGTGTTAAACTTATAGATGATCATATTTGGGTTGAAAACGTCTGGGAAATTATCCCCAAGGACCATCAAAGGGTCCTTGAGGAAGGACCCAAAACCTGGTGAGCAGGCTGTCCCAGGCAGCCTTGGCGACGGAGCTGTCAACGGCCAGTAGTGGCTGTGACACCCCGTCACAAGGTTCCGTCGTGGGGGACTTGTTAAAGGGTGTAGAGAGAACCCTTGGCAAGCCACTGGAGCTTGCAACGTATGGCCATGACGGGCCATTGCACCTGTGACGCCCCGTCACAAGCAGGTCGTCGCAGCCAATATCTCCTGCGCAGATTTTCTGCCAAGTCAGGGGTGAATTGGTAAATTCACCCCACGTCTAAATAAGAGTTTAGACGGTTTATTAAGGGTCCTTTGGGTATTTTAAATGAGTATATAAGTGTTTAACACTTAGAATAATTCATTCTTCTAAAATCAAAACCCCAAAGTCCCTTAGAAATCCCAAAGACTCCATTGAAGGCCAACTTCAAGGATCAGCTTGGTGTGGCGTTTTGAAGGGGAATTCTTCATGAAAGTGAAGGATTATCATCCTTGAGGTAAGGCTTTTGATCCTTGAAACTCGTTTCATCAAGGAGCCCAACTTTCAAAGATGTTTTCAAAGTTTTCTAAAGTAAATAGTTCAATTTCGGGATTCTACCATGGGTTCTTGCATAAATGATTTCTAAACATTGAATTATGATCTAATTGATATTGTATTGATGATTTCAACATAAATTACCTATGAACCCATGTGAATTGATGAACCCTAGTTTTGACTACTTTTTGGGTTACTTGATATTAAACTAATATTGATGAATTGTTGTGTAGTTTCTTATGGGCTTTCTAATGATATAAGAATTGTATTCAATTGATATATAATTGATCTTAGATTGTTAAACCTAGATTGAATTGATGTAGATTCATTGAGTTTTATGGTTATTGCTTTGAATTATTGTTCATGGCCATGGGTAAGGGCCTTGTGATGTTGAATTGGTTGAATTGGCATTGAATTGAAGTGTGGATATGGGTATGAAGGTATGCTTCCCCGTTTTCCTTAATTTGATATTAATTATACTTCGATTCTATTGTGTTTGGTATGGTACACTTATGGTGGCGGTGTTATGTGTTTTACTTGCAATTGATGTGGCCTTGTCGGTGTTACTTTATGCAATATTATGAACATGGCCTTATTGGCAATTACTTAAAGTTATGTGGCTATTTGTGTAGTTGATGATGTGAGTATGTCATTACTTATCTACATGTGAAGTTATATAGTCATGTATGTATTCTTCTAGTTATGTTGCCTTAAGTGATCATGTTAGACTATGACTTTGACATTATGAGTGTAGTGTTAGGTTAAGTCTTGCTTATTCCTACTTGACTTTATGAGTCTATGTGGAGTATATTAATGATGTTATGATGATATATAGGATGACTTGAAGATGTTAGGTTGTTTTAGAGGTGTTTCTAGAATGGCTTGTATTATGTGTTAAAAGTGAAGTATGTGATGTCTTGTCTTGGTTGACTTGTATCTCTTACTTGATGTATATATGGTTATGAGTATGTGATGTCTTGATATTGGGTGTTATAACTCTTAGTCTTGAATAATAAATATAAGTGAGGCCTTAATGATAAGAAGGTCAATTTATGTGGAACCTTGAACTTAGTGTCGAGGTCATGAATTGTGAAGTAGTTAGCCGTAATGGTATCCTTCATGTGATGAGTGATGGACTTAAGATTGATTGGCTGGAACGGCATAATATCATACCTTAGGGAAGTCGCTATGAGCTTCTTGTCGCCAAAGTGAGATATGTCCTAGTGGAGCTTGCTTTGGTAGGGTGAATGTAAAGGGGGTCATGAACTAGATAAGGGACATATTTATATGAACCTTAATGTGAATTAATCTATGAGAACAAAGGCTAGCACCGAGTGAGTATGAGTAGGGTTAAGTGGATTCAGTTAAAGAAGAGATTGAATGCTTATTACGCCCTTCATATTCCTTAACCATGTGACTACATGGGATGTGTCCAAGTTCTACCATTATCAAGTAGAACAAGCTCATCGAAGTAGGATAGAACTTCGGATTGCATGTCTTGCTACCATGGTCTATGTCGATTATTGCCTATTCTCATCATGTGGAATACCTTTTAGCATTAGATAAGTTTATGAGGTTTAGGTGGTGGTATGGGACGCTATCTAGACATTGCACAATAGACTTTGAAGGTGTTATGTGGAGTTCCTAGGTCTTGTCCAAGACCATTATGTGAGTGTCTTATGTGATGCTTTATGTGGGTGTCTTATGTGATGTATGAGTCTTAATAAACTAATGACCTATGTTAGTAACTATGTAAATGAATGAGTACCTAATCTAAAGTGACTTAAGCATTCCTTAGTTAAAGTATGAGGAGGGCATGAAAGGATGGTCTCTTCATGTCTTATCTTTGGAAGTCTTGAGAATGACTCTAGTTAGGGAAGTTGGTTAATATTGTTGACATGATCTAAACCTTAGGAAGTCTTAAGGACTAGTTAGGTAATCTTGGAGAGGTCATTGCACTATGGACATATCTTCTTGATTTACTTAAGTAGGTCTTTTGATAGGCTTTGGAAAGAGAATGTCTTCTAATTTTAAGTGTTGGTGTGTTTAGTGAGAATGATTCTATTTGAGGTAGTCTATAGGATCTCTTGTGTGTGTGTGATAGAGATTGTATGGGCGGTTGCTCCACACTCACTCAAGTAAACCTTGAAATTGACCTTTGGTAGAAGAATCTTACATAGACGTTTATGATTGTTTTCTAAGTATGTATGTGACTCATCGTAGGTAATCTTAAGGGTCGTTTATGCACATCTAGAGAGGGTGTATGGGCGGTATCTCTTTGTGTGACTTAAGTGAATCTTAGGATGACTTTAAGTGAGGGATTTACATGCTAGGAAGACTTAAAGTGAGTGATGAAGTTATTCACTGTAACAGTGAATTAATTCACTGTACAGTGAATATAGCTCACTGTAAAGTGAATTCTTTAAAATATTATTTCTTGATTAAATGTTGTCTTATGTGTTTCTTAATTGCTAAATGATGTTCTTATGTTTAATCTATGATTTCCAAATGAAAAGATGCATATTTCCAATAAAGTCCATTTTCATGATTTTATGCATATAGCCATACTTAGTACATGTGGATGTACTAATTCCATGCTTTATTTTCTATCTATAGTTCTTGGTAGGTGAAGAGCTTGTGAAGTGAAGACTTGGACTTAGAAGATCGTTCAAGAAGAAGTTGAAGTATGTCCTCAATTGACTCGAGGACATATATCTTTTATTGTTTTCTTTGAAGTATTGTAATAGACTATGTCTTTCTATTTTCGTGTTGAAGTATGGGCCGTGTCCCAAAGTACTCTTGTGTCTTAAGATGATGAGATTGAGACTTAGCATTTCTATTACTTTTATATGAAAGAGATTTTTTAAAGACTATATTATGTTTTGTGAAAAGTTTTAATTTCGCACTACTTTTCACTATGTATATGCAATGAATGATATGAATGAGGCTTGTCTTAGAACTCTGAGAGTTCGACGACGACGGTCCCAATCCGAGATTGCACCCTATTTTCTAGGGTATTGTTTCGGGTTGTGACAAAGTTGGTATCAGAGCATAGGTTGGTGAAAGTAGTATTAGGTATCAAAAAGTCTCATCAAGTCACGTCTAGTAGAGTCTTGACCATCGGTGTAAATCGCGACACATCTATGGGCGAGAGGCTATAGGACGATAGAGTTTCCCTTCATTCTACTCCTATGTTAGTGCGGTAGAGTTATGTTATGATTATCCTTCTTATGAGTTTCCTTGTGTTTTCTAGGAGATGAATACTAGAAGGATGGTCGCTAGAAGGTTGGAAGAGGAGAGGTGAATGAGGAGATTCCTCAAGTTGAGCAAGTTCCTCAAGGTGCTCAAGGTGGGCAAGGTGTTCAAGGTGCTCCAGATGATCAAGTGCCTCCCCAAGGTGATCATGTTCCTAATGTAGGAGGAGGTGATGAGGTGCCGGAATTGTCTAATAGGGTGATTGGAGAGGCTTTGAGGGCTTTAGCTCTAGCCGTAACTACTCAAATTAATTTGAGTATGGTGCCTAGGGTTAATGCTATGGAGAGCACTATGTCATATAGGTTGAGAGACTTTGTGAGATCGAATCCTCCAATCTTTCTTGGCTCTAAGGTGAATGAGGATCCCCAAGAATTTCTTGATGGTGTGTACAAAGTTTTGAGTGCTATGGGGGTTACATGTAGGGAGAAGGCAGAGTTGGCTTCTTATCAATTGAGAGATGTGTCTCAAATTTGGTACACTCAATGGAAGGAAAATAGACCGGTGGAGTCGGGTACTATTGAATGGGAAGAATTCAAGGAAGCTTTTCTTGGCAAGTATTTTCCCCGTGAGAAGAGGGAAGAGAAAGTAGAAGAATTTATCAATCTCAAGCAAGGAAATATGAGTGTTGAGGAGTACTCTTTGAAATTCTCGACTTTGTCTAGGTATGCACATTCCTTAGACTAATTTAAGGGATGAAATGAGTCGCTTTGTGACGGGTGTAGCCGATTTAGTGAAGGAGGAGTGCCGTACGGCTATGTTGCATGATAATATGACTTTGGCTAGAATCATGGTGTATGCACAATCAATTGAAGAGTCTAAAATTAAAAGGATGTCAAGGAACTTAAAAAGAGTGTTGCTAGTGACCAAGTGCAACCTAGGTTCAAAAAGAGGGTTCAAACTCAAGATGGACCTAGTGTTCCTAAGAGGAAGTTTGAGAAGAGAGGTGGTTTTAGCAATGACAAACCTTTATGTGCCACTTGTGGTAAGAGACATTATGGTGAGTGTTTATTAGGTACCGGTAGTTGCTTTGGATATGGAAAGGATGGGCACAAAGTGAGAGATTGTCCAAACATTGCTTCTAGGAAGGAGGGCAAGAGGGTTGAGCCTAGTGTTCCAAAGGAAGATGCTCCAACTAAGAAGCGTTTCTATGCACTCCGGACTAGAATTGAGAAGCCGAGTGATGGTGGTGATGATGTTGGTAAGTTCTTATTTCTCTTTTCATAGTATGAGTTCCTTCTAAGTTGGGGAGTATGGTTTGTAAATGGGATAGAAGTTCTTGAGTTGTTACATGTGCATGGTGTTTAGGAGTTTGGTTGAAATTAAATTTCATTTACTTCTTGCATTGTGTGTTTTATAAAGCTTTAAGCATGTTGTATGATGTGTTTACATGATGTTATCTTGCATATTAGCATGTCTATATAAAGAATTGCCTAAAAATTACATTTTTGAAAGAAAAAAAATGTTGAAATCACTGTTGCTTGATATACTGTTCACTGTAAAGTTTTTATAAAAATGGCTATTTGATTGTTTGGTCTAAAATTGTGGTAATGTGGTTAGAACTGATGTATATAAGTATGATGTTGAATATAAAATGAGTTTTTGCTATTTGGATTGAAGCATGTGAGTTTTGTAGCATAACGAGTTATATAATTGTCTTCTAGTTTCTTGTTGTATTCTGAATCTTTTGATTATGTGAAGTTGATGATTTCTTCCTGATAATGTGTTGTATGGCTTGGTTATGTGCTGCTAGTTGAGTCTCTAATCTTGGAAGTGTTCGGAGAGTGGCAAGTGTCATTTGAGGACGAATGTTGTCCAAGTGGGGGAGATTGTAAGACCTCGAAAACGACATAGGTTAACTAGAGCCTAATATGTTGGTATTAGTGTTCTAAGGTCCTAAATATGTTTAATATTTGGTATAGAGGCAGT
Organism: Solanum sitiens; assembly: GCA_016801875.1. Taxonomy (NCBI): domain Eukaryota; kingdom Viridiplantae; phylum Streptophyta; class Magnoliopsida; order Solanales; family Solanaceae; genus Solanum; species Solanum sitiens. The sequence continues at coordinate 1,063,970 of JABWTJ010000302.1, forward strand.
ATCTAAAATATTAGAGGTGTTGGGAGTCAAACGTCAAGGGACGACTAAGACGTTTGACGACTAAGTCACCTAAATATCTCTTATGTGGTTCTATGTGTTTATGTGTGTTTCATGGTGTTTTAAGATTCTTAATAGAGTTAATATAGCATGTATAGGCAGTGGTTAAAGTTTCGTGATGTTTGGAGGTCAAAAGACCAAGAACGTCCAAGACATTCGAAAGATATGCCTTGAGTTGACCTTGTACGTCTAGGCGAGTTTCGTTGGGTTTTATGTGTTCGTTTTGGATGAAATTCATGTGAGAGGTGTTAAACTTATAGATTATAATATTTGGGTTGGAAACGTTTGGGAAATTATCCCCAAGGACCATCAAAGGATCCTTGAGGAAGGACCCAAAACCTGGTGAGCAGGCTGTCCCAGGCAGCCTTGGCGACGGAGCTGTCAACGGCCAGTAGTGGCTGTGACGCCCCGTCACAAGGTTTCGTCGTGGGGGACTTGTTCAAGGGTGTAGAGGGGACCCTTGGAAAGCCACTGGAGCTTGCAAAGGATGGCCATGACGGGCCGTTGCACCTGTGACGCCCCGTCACAAGCAGGTCATCGCAGCCAATGTCTCCTGCGCAGATTTTCTGCCAAGTCAGGGGTGAATTGGTAAATTCACCCCATATCTAAATAAGAGTTTAGGCGATTTATTAAGGGTCTTTTGGGTATTTTAAATGAGTATATAAGTGTTTAACACTTAGAATAATTCATTCTTCTAAAATCAAAACCCCAAAGTCCCTTAGAAATCCCAAAGACTCCATTGAAGTCCAACTTGAAGGATCAGCTTGGTGTGGCGTTTTGAAGGGGAATTCTTCATCAAAGTGAAGGATTATCAACCTTGAGGTATGGCTTTTGATCCTTGAAACTCGTTTCATCAAGGAGCCCAACTTTCAAAGAGTGTTTTCAAAGTTTTCTAAAGTGAATAGTCCAATTTCGGGATTCTACCATGGGTTCTTGCATAAATGATTTCTAAACATTGAATTATGATCTAATTGATATTATATTGATGATTTCAACATAAATTACCTATGAACCCATGTGAATTGATGAACCCTAGTTTTGACTACTTTTTGGGTTACTTGATATTAAACTAATATTGATGAATTGTTGTGTAGTTTCTTATGGTCTTTCTAATGATATAAGAATTGTATTCAATTGATATATAATTGATCTTAGATTGTTAAACCTAGATTGAATTGATGTAGATTCATTGAGTTTTATGGTTATTGCTTTGAATTATTGTTCATGGCCATGGGTAAGGGCCTTGTGATGTTGAATTGGCATTGAATTGAAGTGTGGATATGGGTATGAAGGTATGCCTCCCCGTTTTCCTTAATTTGATATTAATTATACTTCGATTCTATTGTGTTTGGTATGGTACACTTATGGTGGCGGTGTTATGTGTTTTACTTGCAATTGATGTGGCCTTGTCGGTGTTACTTTATGCAATATTATGAACATGGCCTTATTGGCAATTACTTGAAGTTATGTGGCTATTTGTGAAGTTGATGATGTGAGTATATCATTATTTATCTACATGTGAAGTTGTATAGTCATGTATGTATTCTTCTAGTTATGTTGTCTTAAGTGATCATGTTAGACTATGACTTTGACATTATGAGTGTAGTGTTAGGTTAAGTCTTGCTTATTCCTACTTGACTTTATGAGTCTATGTGGAGTATATTAATGATGTTATGATGATATATAGGATGACTTGAAGATGTTAGGTTGTTTTAGAGGTGTTTCTAGAATGGCTTGTATTATGTGTTAAAAGTGAAGTATGTGATGTCTTGTCTTGGTTGACTTGTATCTCTTACTTGATGTATATATGGTTATGAGTATGTGATGTCTTGATATAGGGTGTTATAACTCTTAGTCTTGAATAATAAATATAAGTGAGGCCTTAATGATAAGAAGGTCAATTTATGTGGAACCATGAACTTAGTGGCGAGGTTATGAATTGTGAAGTAGTTAGCCGTAATGGTATCCTTCATGTGATGAGTGATGGACTTAAGATTGATTGGCTGGAACGGCATAATATCATACCTTAGGGAAGTCGCTATGAGCTTCTTGTCGCCAAAGTGAGATATGTCCTAGTGGAGCTTGCTTTGGTAGGGTGAATGTAAAGGGGGTCATGAACTAGATAAGGGACATATTTATATGAACCTTAATGTGAATTAATCTATGAGAACAAAGGCTAGCACCGAGTGAGTATGAGTAGGGTTAAGTGGATTCAGTTAAAGAAGAGATTGAATGCTTATTACGCCCTTCATATTCCTTAACCATGTGACTACATGGGATGTGTCCAAGTTCTACCATTGTCAAGTAGAACAACCTCATCGAAGTAGGACAGAACTTCGGATTTCATGTCTTGCTACCATGGTCTATGTTGGTTATTGCCTATTCTCATCATGTGGAATACCTTTTAGCATTAGATAAGTTTATGAGGTTTAGGTGGTGTTATGGGACGCTATCTAGACATTGCACAATAGACTTTGAAGGTGTTATGTGAAGTTCCTAGGTCTTGTCCAAGACCATTATGTGAGTGTCTTATGTGATGCTTTATGTGGGTGTCTTATGTGATGTATGAGTCTTAATGAACTAATGAACTAATGACCTATGTTAGTAACTATGTAAATGAATGAGTACCTAATCTAAAGTGACTTAAGCATTCCTTAGCTAAAGTGTGTGGAGGGCATGAAAGGATGGTCTCTTCATGTCTTATCTTTGGAAGTCTTGAGAATGACTCTAGTTAGGGAAGTTGGTTAATATTGTTGACATGATCTAAACCTTAGGAAGTCTTAAGGACTAGTTAGGTAATCTTGGAGAGGTCATTGCACTATGGACATATCTTCTTGATTTACTTAAGTAGGTCTTTTGATAGGCTTTGGAAAGAGAATATCTTCTAATTTTAAGTGTTGGTGTGTTTAGTGAGAATGATTCTATTTGAGGTAGTCTATAGGATCTCTTGTGTGTGTGTGTGATAGAGATTGTATGGGCGATCGCTCCACACTCACTCAAGTGAACCTTGGAATTGACCTTTGGTAGAATAATCTACATAGACGTTTATGATTGTTTTCTAAGTATGTATGTGACTCATCGTAGGTAATCTTAAGGGTCGTTTAGGTACATCTAGAGAGGGTGTCTGGGCGGTATCTCTTTGTATGACTTAAGTGAATCTTAGGATGACTTTAAGTGAGGGAATTACATGCAAGGAAAACTTAAAGTGAGTGATGAAGTTATTCACTGTAACAGTGAATTGATTCACTGTACAGTGAATATAGCTCACTGTAAAGTGAGTTCTTTAAAATGTTATTTTTTGATTAAATGTTATCTTATGTGTTTCTTAATTGCTAAATGATGTTTTTATGTTTAATCTATGATTTCCAAATGAAAAGATGCATATTTCCAATAAAGTCCGTTTTCATGATTTTATGCATATAGCCATACTTAGTACATGTAGTTGTACTAATTCCATGCTTTATTTTCTATCTATAGTTCTTGGTAGGTGAAGAGCTTGTGAAGTGAAGACTTGGACTTAGAAGATCGTTCAAGAAGAAGTTGAAGTATGTCCTCAATTGACTCGAGGACATATGTCTTTTATTATTTTCTTTGAAGTATTGTAATAGACTATGTCTTTGTATTTTTGTATTGAAGTATGGGCCGTCTCCCAAAGTACTCTTGTGTCTTAAGATGATGAGATTGAGACTTAGCATTTCTATTACTTTTATATGAAAGAGATTTTTTAAAGACTATATTATGTTTTGTGAAAAGTTTTAATTCCTCACTACTTTTCACTATGTATATGCAATGAATGATATGAATGAGGCTTGTCTTAGAACTCTGATAGTTCGACGACGCCGATCGCAATTCGAGATTGCACCCTATCTTCTAGGGTATGGTTTCAGGTTGTGACACAGGTTCCAACAGTGTCAGAAGCATCAGAAATCTTAACCAATGGCATGGGCTTAAGGATAGTGACCTTTTTATACAAAAGACAACATCTCCATATCTTTGACCCAGTTTTTGCAACTTGAAAAAGCACAGTCAAGAACTCTTGAAAAGGCTAAGCAAATCAAGAAGAAGAAAGATTTCAAACAACTCAAGCTCAAGCGAACATAGTGTGTAGTGTTTAGAAATACTTTTCTCTGATCTTACATTGTGAACTGATCCTAAAACTATAAAGGATTCAGTGTGGATTGATCTAGAAATTCTAAGTTAGTTAGTTGAACTAATTTAGTGGGCAACCTGTGTGTTGCTTAGAAATTCTAAATCATTAGTAGGTTGATGGTTTAGTGGGCAGTCTGTAAGATTGCTTAGAAAATTCTAAGTTGTCTAGGGGTGATAGCTTAGTGGGTAGAGGAATTTCTACTTAGGCTCATCAAGCAATAGTGTTATTGCTTGATAGTGAGATTAAAAACTTTTTCTCACATTTTGTGTAACCGGTTTCCTTTTGCTTGTGAAGATTAGTGAAACTGTTTTTGAAAATCCTGTGAGACAGGTCGTGATTTTACTCCCTTGAGTAAGGAGGTTTCCATGTAAAATTCCTTGCGTCATTAAACTGTATTTTTTTACAGAAACTTCATTTTTGTGTGTCAAGGGACCTGGTCCATTGACTTATTGTGGAAGCACATATTGTAACAAGTGATATCAGAGCAGGTACTCTCTATCTGGTTAATACCAAGAGAGTGATTCCTGTTCTAGAATGGCTGCTCCACTCAATTTGAAAGAGGGTCAGTCTTCGACTCGACCTCCTCGTTTCAATGGTCACTTCTATAGCTGGTGAAAAGTTAGAATGCACGATTTCCTTATGGCTGAAGATAGTGAACTGTGAGATATTGTCCTAGATGGACCATTTGTTCCTATGATTGAAGAAAAAGATGGTGAAATCACTAGACTTGTTCCAAAGCCTAGACGCAAATACGATGAAGCTGACAGAAAGAAGATTGAAAAGGGCTACAAAGCAAAGAAGCTTCTTGTCTGTGGTATAGGACCTGATGAGTTCAATCGTGTCTCAGCTTGTGAATCAGCAAAGGAGATTTGGGATTGCTTAAAAACATCTCATGAAGGAACTGAATAAGTAAAAGAGTCAAAGATCGATATGCTTACCTCTCAATATGTAAATTTCAAAATGAGAGAAGGTGAAACCATTCATGAGATGTTCACAAAGCTGTTGTCAATCACAAATGAGTTGAGAAGTCTTGGAGAACCCATCAGTATGAGCAAACAGGTCAGGAAAGTTCTTCGAATCCTTTCCTAGTCCTGGGAAAGCAAGGTGGATGCAATCACTGAAGCAAAAGATCTAAAAGTGTTGACAATGGATGCTCTTATTGGAAATCTCAAAACTCATGAGATGAACCGAAGTTATGATCAGTCAAAGAAAGAAGCCAAGAAGTATAAGTCCTTAATGCTGAAACACAGATCTGAAGAAGGCTCCAGTGAAGATGATGATATGGCTTACCTTATCAAAAGGTTTCAGAAGATTGTGAGAAAAAACAAGGGATTCAGAAAGGGAGCAAATGTTTCTCGAACTGCAACTCCAAATGATACTTGTCACAAATGTGGAAAGGCTGGACATTTTATAAGAGATTGTCCATCACTCAAAGCTGAAAACAATGAATATCAAAGACCAAGAGGCGAGAAAGAAAAACGCAGGGACCTGGTACTTGATAAAAGTGATCGAAAAGTTGCAGCTGATTATGTGGTCAAGAAAGCTCTTGTTGCATGGGGAGATTCTTCAAGTGATTCAGAAGACTTTTATGAACCTAATGATGCATCAATGGTGGTGGTTCATGATGAGAATAATATATTCAATGAAATGTTTGCCTTCATGGGTCAGTCAGATGATGAAGATGCTGACGATAAGATAACACTTCTTGATATTAAGAGAAATTTGAATACTTATTCTCTTAAAAGACTGAGAAAATTAGCAAATTTGATGATTGATTCTGTGATTGAATTAACTGCTAAAAGAGATTCCATGAATGCTGAGTTTGAAAGTCTAAGTGAAAACAGAGATAAAATTGGTAAGAAAATGGCTCTTATTGAAGGCAAAATGATTGTTCTAGAATCTGAAAAACTAGAACTCAAAAACCAATTGTATCTGATGACTGAAAAGTCTGAAAAACTGAAAGGAAAGTCTACTAGTTTACATGTTGAGCTGGAAGAAAAATTGAAAAACACTGAGACTAACCTTGTTTTAGCCTTGGAAAAGAACAAAATCTTAGAGAGAGATATTTCCAAACATAAGGATGACCTTGAAAATTCCCTTAAATGGACAAAATCTTCTAAGCTGCTTTCAAATGTGACAAATCAAAGCAACTACAACAAAAGGGGTTTAGGAAGCTTGAATATTACTCCTCCCTTCAATCCCCACAGCAAATATATTTTTGTGTTAGATAATTTGCTGTGTCTTCACTGTGGTAGAAATAGACATTTAAAAAGAGAATGTACAGCCTGGAGAGAGTCACATGAAAGATTCTCAAATTATACAGAAAAGAAAAGGATTTCAAAAGAGGGACCTGGTCTTGTCCAAAAGCCCTTGATAAAAAAGAGTCTAAAATTACCTCACTGGGCAAGAAACACTTTGATTACTCCTTTATCTGCCTTCTGGGAACTCAAATTGAAATGCGTTCCCAAGTCAAATAAGTGATTCTTGCTGCAGGTGAGTGAGAGGAGGAGCAGTCAATGTTGGTACATGGATAGTTGATGCTCCAAACATATATGACTGGAGATACTAAAATCTTCCTCTTGCTCAAGGCACATCAAGGTGGAGGTGTCTCTTTTGGTGATGGAAAGAAGGGGTATATTTTAGGTGTTGGTAAAGTGGGAAAAACTCTTGAAGAATCCATTGACAATGTGTGCCATGTCAGTGGGCTGAAGTACAGTCTTTTGAGTGTGTCTCAAATTTTTGACAAAGGGAATGAAGTAAAGTTTACATATGAGGAGTGTACTGTAGTCAATCTGACTACAAAGAAAGTGATTCTCACAGCTCAAAGATGTAAAAACATGTATGTGGCAAACTTAAAAGCATCTCATGGAGATGATCTAACATGTCTAAGTGCTTAAAATGAAAATGCTGATCTGTGGCATCGGAGACTAGGTCATGTGAGCTCATCTCTATTGAATAAGCTGATTTCTAAGGACCTGCTACTAGGTCTGCCAAAGATGAAATTTTGTGAAAGTAAAATCTGTGAAGCATGTGTCAAAGAAAAAACAGATCAGATCGTCCTTTAAGTCAAAGAAGCAAGTAACCTCATCGAGAGTATTAGAGCTGCTGCACATGTATTTATGTGGACCCTTGAAAGTTCAAAGTAGAAGTGGAAAGAAATACATTCTGGTGATAGTTGATGATTACTCAAGATTCACATGGACAAGGTTTTTAAGATCAAAGGCAGAAACTCCAGATGAATTGATAGTGTTTTTCAAAATGATTCAAACAAAATTGAATCAAGTGATAGCTGGAATCAGGTCTGATCATGGAACTGAGTTTGAAAACTCAAAAATTGATTATTTTTGTCTGGAAAACGGCATAAGCCACAACTTCTCAGCTCTAAGAATTCCCCAGCAGAATGGAGTAGTGGAAAGGAAAAACAAAACCTTGGTAAATATTGCAAGAACCATGATTATTGAGTCAAATCTTCTACAAAATTTTTGGGCTGAGGTAATTAACACAGCATGCCTTGTTACGAACAGATGTTTGATAAGGTCATTGCCGAATAAGACTCCCTATGAACTACTCAACAACAAAAAACCTATGTTGAGCTATCTCAGGGCAATGGATGCAAGTGTTTTGTCTTGAACAATTGGAAAGATGATCTTGGAAAGTTTGATCCCAGAAGTGATGAATGAGTGTTTGTAGGATACTTTTCATCAAGTAAAGCATACAGAGTTTTCAACAAGAGAACTCAATGTATTGAAGAAAGTGATTCATGTAGTTTTTGATGAAGATGGAAATCTGTAAAGGATAACATCAAATGATGAAGATGAGTTAATTGAGTTGTTTAAATCTCAGAAAAGTGAAAGAAGTGAAGCTGAAACAAATGATCAGTTGGAGATTAACAATACTGATCAAAGTCATCTGAAAAGACTGATGAAGTTGATAAGCCTGAAGAAGAACCTGGTCCCATTCAGAACTCAAATCAAATATCACTCACTCTCTAGAAAATGAGAACTCCCTTGATGAAGAAGAAAACACTGATAAGTTACACCCGTTGACATCAAGACCAGGATGGAAACACAGCTCATCACATCCACTTGATAATCTCATTTTACCTCTGAACTTGAGAATTCATACTAGATCAAAAACAATAAATCTAGTTGCATTTTCAGCTTTTATATCATCAATTGAGGCTAAGAATGTAAAAGAGGCATTGTGTGATGCAGACTGGGTTAACTCAATGCAAAAAGAACTACATCAGTTTGAGAGAAGCAAGGTATGGTACCTGGTCCCACGACCTGCTGACAGAACTATTATAGGAACCAGGTGGGTGTTCAGAAACAAGCTTGATGAAAATGGTGTGATTACAAGGAACAAATCCAGATTAGTTGTTCAAGGATATCATCAGGAAGAAGGCATCGACTATGATGAAACCTTTGCACCTGTTACAAGAATGGAGGCTATCAGAATTCTTATAGCCTTTGTTGCCTTCATGGGGTTCAAGCTGTATCAAATGGATGTCAAAAGTGCGTTCTTAAATGGAGACTTAAAGGAAGAGGTGTTTGTTAAACAACCTCCTGGTTTTGAAGATGCTGAGTTACTAAATCATGTGTTCAAATTGAATAAGGCCTTGTATGGGTTAAAACAAGCTCCCAGAGCTTGGTATGAAAGATTGTCAAAATTTCTATTGAAAAATTGTTTCAAAAAGGAGGAAATTGACAACACCTTGTTCTTAATGAAAAGGGAACAGAAACTACTTATCATACAGGTATATGTGGATGACATTATCTTTGGAGCCACATCTGAGCACTTGTGTGAAGAATTTTCATCATTAATGGGAAAGGAGTTTGAGATGAGCATGATGGGTGAACTGACTTTCTTTTTGGGGTTACAAATTAAGCAAACATCAGATGGAATCTCAATCAGTCAGGAGAAGTATACAAAGGAGTTGTTGAAGAAATTTAACATGTCTGATTCTAAACCTATAGATACTCCTATGGGAAAAAATACCAAGCTTGTAACTGATAAAAGTGATTCTCTTGTGAATCAAACTATGTATAGGGGAATCATTGGATCTTTATTATATCTGACTGCTAGCAGACCTGACATTGTGTACAGTGTGAGAATGTGCGCTAGATTTCAAGCTTGTCCTCGAGACTCACATTTAAAGGCTGCCAAACGGATTCTGAGATACTTGAAGAAAACAGGGGACCTGGTCCTTTTCTATCCAACTTGTGACTCTTTTGATCTTGTAGGTTTTGCAGATGCTGATTTTGCAGGATATCAAGTAGACAGAAAGAGCACTTCAGGGATGGCACATTTTCTTGGATCCTCCCTTATTTCTTGGGGAACAAAGAAACAGAATTCAGTGGCTCTTTCAACAGCTAAAGCTGAATATGTAGCACCTGCTACATGTTGTTCACAACTGTTATGGATTAAGAAACATTTAGAGGACTTCGGAGTAAGCATCAAGTCAATACCTCTTATGTGTGATAATACAAGTGCTGTCAGTATGGGAAAGAATCCTGTTCACCGTAAAAGAACCAAGCACATTGATTTTAGACATCATTTCCTGAGAGAAAATGTTGAGAAAGGAAATATTGTGCAGACTTACTGCCCAAAAGAGGAACAAATTGCAGACATCTTCACCAAGGCTCTAAGCAAAGATCAGTTTGAGTGTAACAGGTTGAAGTTGGGCATGATGAATTTGAATTGATCTTAAAGTCATTCAATCATGGAATTTCCTTAGTGGCTGAAACTTGTAGTGCAGGTATCCTTTTTATTAATAATAATATGTCTTGTAAGATCAACGTTGTACCTATTGCAGGTATACATTCATAAAAGATGCGCAAAAGCAAAAACATAGTCATTACCATTCAGAAATGGTGCTTAAGTTGCAGTAAGGGACCTGGTCCATCCAGAGGCTAGCTTTCTTTACATTAATTTTAAACTAGTCTAAAGAGACCGTTGATATAGCCATGTGTCAGTCATCGGTCATTCTGACCGTTAGTCTCATCGCTTGAAACTCCAAGCGACGCGTCAAATCATAGGAACCTGACACCGTGTCTTTTCTTTTTATTTATCCTCTCTCCTCTCTAAACTTCTTCATATTTTCATTCTCCTTTGAAAACCCTAAAATACTCACTCTCTCTCTTCTCTCAGTTGTGTTTCCTTTACCTTTCCTTTCTTCTTAATTGATAAACATGTCGGAACCATCATCCTCATTAAAAAAGATTCTCGCATCTTTGAGTGAGATCGACCCAGTATCCTTCTACACTCCATCATCTCAAGGTCAAAATCAAAAGTTCCAACGACCTCCAGAATCAGTCCTCCTTTGGATAACCCCAACTCCCTTTTCATTCTATCGATCTAAACAGTCCTAGCCTTTCTCTTGTACCTAGTCCCTCTCTAGAGATGCTTTCAGATACCCTTTTTGAGGGTGACCTACTAGAGAGCAAAACATCTGAGTCAAATATCTTGGCTACGAGTGAAAGACTGGTTATTAAGAGTCTCACGATGATGAAAGAAGAAGCAAGACTAGAGGAATGTGCAAACCCCCTGAATGACGACATTAGAGAAACCCAACCTGTTTTTGATAAAACTCCAGATTTTGGGAGATATCCTTCCTCTGATTCTGCTGACGAAGAAGATGTTAATCGTCCTATTCAGTGGTCGCTGCAGAAGAGAGATGAAAATGTCTCTAAAAGGGAAAAGAAAAGGTAGTAGAAGGTGACTCTATACGAAGACCAGTCACTAGAAATGCTAGCCGATGCTATGAAAGCCAGCGCAAAATCCACAGCCAGGAATCAAAGTGCAAGAATCTTCAGAGTGTCAAAATTTCAAATGCCTTCGTCTGCTGTGGTGGAAGTCTCTGGAGAAGAGTCTGATGGGGGATTTGGTAAGAAAAATTCAGGAAAAGTGAAACAAAGTGTACAAAAGAAGTCTAACAACACGAAACCCACAAAGGCGGTTGTGAAAGGAAAAAAGAAGAGAAAAACATCTGTAACAGCAACTAAGAATTCGAAACAGGTACCTGGTTCTAAAGTGCAAGTAGATGAAGGTTTGGTCAACAAGCAAGAAATTGTTGATAATTTGAGTAAGCAAACTGTTTTGTCTGGAAGGGTGTTTGACATGAATATTGTTCATCAACCTAGAATGGACTTTCTTCATGATATTGTAGAAATTCAATCATGGATGCATTTATTCGACTTTAAGTCTCCTGTTCTTCATGAGGAAGAGGTCCATGAATATTACTACAATATTTCATTTAGGGAAGATGGTAGTATACATACCAGAGTAAAAAACATAGTTGTTCGTCTTGATGAAGGCCTGCTGGGAACAATTCTTGGAGTACCTCGAGGAGGTATCAGGTCCGTAGTTGGAAAGGCTTGTTTGGTGAAATTTGTCAAGACTTGTTCTAAACTCCCAACTACCCGGTGTGCTGGTTTGTTTAAGAAACTGATGAAGAGTGAATTCCAGTTGGTATTTGAGTTTGTCAATAAAATCCTCCTTCCAAGAACTGAAAAGAGGACTTCACCAACTTCTGTTGATTTATTTATCATGGAGTCGTTGTGCAAATTTGAATCTTTGGATCTTCCAGGACTTATGCTCGAACACATGTACAAAACTGTCATTGAGCGAAAAGGAAAGCATGGTATGGGCTATGGATACTTTTTAACTAAAGTATTCAAACACTTTAACATTCCTCTTGGTGTTGGAAAAGTTGATACTGTGAAGCAATCCTTCTCGGAGTCTACTCTGGTTGAATGTTAATGCATAGAAGGGAAGGGAAATCCTAAGAGCAAAGTGGCTCAACTTGTTGAAAACTAGGATCAACTGAAGCATGAGTTGGAAGAGTTGACTATGAGGTTGAGTAGTAGAGATGCAGAAATTGCTATTCTTAAGGCAGAGCTACTCAAGGCGCAGACTATGGGACCTGGGACCTCAGTCGTTCAAGAACTGAAGCAGGAAAATGCAGAGCTGAGGGCCAAGATTGTTTCTTTACAAGAGAAAACAATAAAGGACAATGATGATGCTAATGCTCGACTTATCCTTATCATTCAATCACTTTCCCATCAGCCTCCCCCCTCATAGTCCGTCCTGTCCTTCCCTTTATATTTTCTTGTGTGTGGCTTATCTACCAAGTCTGTTGCATCCTAGTTTAATTTTAATGTATTGAATGTTATCTCTGAATTGCTATTAATCTTATTCCTTTTTTGTTCTGGCAAATGATTGATGCGTATTGTACTTCTTTATGCTTGATTGCCAAAAGGCTTTGATCTTACTTGACTGCATTATTGATAATATTGGTTTACTGTGTCTCTTTTTTAATGATGTCCAAAGGGGGAATTTTATGTGAGAATGGGATATGTGCTTCAGGGGGAAAATGTGAGAATGGGATATGTGCTTCTAGGGGAAACAGTCAAACAGGAACATATTTGGCTGTTGGTCTGTATTTTGTGTTATGGTTGGTTTCTGGTCCTTGTGAGTTTCCTTGTTCACTGCAGGTATATGGACAAATGATTCAGGGGGAACAATAAACTTTGAAATATTTTGTGATGTTGTCTTGAAGTCTGGAGTATAGTTTGTCATCATCAAAAAGGGGGAAAATGTTATTTGAAGTTTTGATGATTTGACAAAACCACAGGGACCTTGTGAAGGTACCTGACTCTCAGCTCAAACTGCTTTTTGACTGCCAGCTGGAGAAAGTACAAATAGTTGGTGCACAGGTTCCAACAGCGTCAGAAGCGTCAGAAATCTTAACCAATGGCATGGGTTTAAGGATAGTGACCTTTCTATACAAAAGACAACATCTCCATATCTTTGACCCAGTTTTTGCAACTTGAAAAAGCACATTCAAGAACTCTTGCAAAGGCTAAGCAAATCAAGAAGAAGAAAGATTTCAAACAACTCAAACTCAAGCGAACATAGTGTGTAGTGTTTAGAAATACTTTCCTCCGATCTTACATTGTGAACTGATCCTAAAACTATAAAGGATTCAGTGTGGTTTGATCTGGAAATTCTAAGTTAGTTAATTGAACTAATTTAGTGGGCAACCTGTGTGTTGCTTAGAAATTCTAAATCATTAGTAGGTTGATGGTTTAGTGGGCAGTCTGTAAGATTGCTTAGAAAATCCTAAGTTGTCTAGGGGTGATAGCTTAGTGGGTAGAGGAATCTCTACTTAGGCTCATCAAGCAATAGTGCTATTGCTTGATAGTGAGATTAAAAACTTTTTCTCACATTTTGTGTAACCGGTTTCCTTTTGCTTGTGAAGATTAGTGAAACTGTTTTTGAAAATCCTGTGAGACAGGTCGTGGTTTAACTCCCTTGAGCAAGGATGTTTCTACGTAAAACTCCTTGCGTCATTAAACTGCATTTTCTTACAGAAACTTCATTTTTATGTGTCAAGGGACTTGGTCCATTGACTTGTTGTGGAAGCACATATTCTAACAAGGCCCTAAATTTTCAATTATTGAACTAACATAAGTTGCAATTATGTTTCTAGCTAAGCATTTTAATTGAAGTAGAAAAAATATAAAATCTAACATTTTTTTTTTTATGTTTGAGAAAAGAAAGTGTCCTCTTGTCAGCAATAAGGTAACCTCACATAAATAGTGTTGTTTATGCGAATCCATGTCATATACTCGCTAATTTTAATTTATTTATCTTAGTTATTAATGGACAGTTGAAAAATAATTATTTGTTTATCTTAATTTTTCCATTTACTGTCAAAATATTGTGATATATTATTATTTATTTTTTTGATAATTTTTAAATATGTAAATTTTATTTTTAAAAAATTAAAAATTTAATGTTCAAATTTATATCAAACATTTGTTTGATTTTCATAATTCAAATATAAGTCAAATAAATTGAAACAGAGCAAACATATTAGAGGTAGAGTGATAAGTAATATGAATAGAGCAGCCGGTAGATTTTCCCTCTCCCGGTCGCAGAATGCAAAAATACAAAGAGTGATGTAATTTAAGTGAGAAACTGCATCCACCCCCCACCCCCCCCAATGAGTTCATCTTTAAAAAGAAAATCCATTCGTTTTAATTTAGGTGACACATTTTGAATTTTGAAATTTAAATAAGTTTATTTTTTATTATAATTTTTTTTTAAATATTTTGAATTGTTAACTATTGTAACTTATAATAATTTTACATTGTTTATAAATATATAAATTTTATTAAAAATAGTTTGAAGATTTCATTTGCAAGAATTAAACTTAAATATTTTGTCTCATAAAAAAAAAATATATCACATAAACAGAGAGGTAGAGAATAAATTTGACACCAGTAAACAAATCACTGTCTAACGTAACTTTCACTAAAAATGACAATACTACATTTTACCAAGTTAATGTTAGCAAAACAACAACTTCATCTATTCTAAAAAATTACTATAGTAATCTTACCTCATCTGGTTTTATAACTATATTTATATTGATTAAGAACTTTAATATGCTTGGCACTCCTCGTGACATTACTGCATTTGATCAACCAATTCAAATTTTGGCTACTTTACACTAAAATCAACGGAGAGATACAATGATTTGTGTAAGCAAAAACAAAGTTAAGGTGAAATTGAAGAAAATAAAAATAACTTAGCTTGCACATACAAATTTCTAAATCACTCCTTTTCCTTTTTATCTCCTTCAAGGATTCTCCCCTTCATCAATATCTTCCCATTCAAATTCCTAAGTAAGTTTTCACATAGTTTCTCATCATTTAGACATATAACTCTATATTTCGATATTGAAATTATTTCTCGTTGAATCCTTACACAATTATCCATACTCTGAATTTTAAAATATAGATCATAAAGGATCCAACCTTTAGATTCACATATTGTACATGCGCACCAAGTAGAACAACTTAGTTAACATGTATTTCTTATTTTAATTTTAATTAAATAAAATACAAATACTTAAGTACTTAACAAAGGTTTTCATAATTATGAAATGAACCTTGATTCTCACTTTTCATTTTATTAGGACAAAATATTCCTTATTGGTGAAACAGAATATGTTTATCACTGGCTAAATGAATTGATAAAACACAAATGATCATTCTCCAAAAGTGTTAGTTCGTGTTTTATAAGAGGCTTGTTCAATTTAATCTTATTTACACCTTCAAAATTTTGAATATGACATGTGTCACTCATCTAAATATATATTTGAAGAACTGTGGAGATGAGCCAAATCCTTTCTTTTAATTCTCGACTCTCTTGATCGATTAAGTATATTGCGCAATTTGTCGAATAAAACTCTCAAGGGGTTGTTCGGTACGAGGAGTGGTATAGAGGAAGTTATTCGATGGATAAGGATATTCCATAAATGGTGGGATAAATAATTTTGTTACTAATTATAATATACCTAACCAAACACAAAATACAATAATATTACATTTTTCGAGATTGTTGTCCCTTATCTCTTATAATCAAATCATCTGTTAATGTTGGCAATGACTATTCATATGAAGACTTCTTGACCTCATTATAAATCCATCAAACCCAAGTGAAATAGGACTTGTTTTAGCTGGAGAAAATTCAATATGAACACAATAATAGATCAAGTAAACAAATGAAAAAGAATAGATGCAAAATAGATATACAGACTCACAAATTTGAGTAGATACTAGGATACACTTTCAAAATTTATAGGTCATTTTCAATTTTAATAGGCAATTAGCTTTCTTTAATAAAAAATGTAGGACATCTTTGAATATTAAATATATATTTGACTAAGTAAAACAATAAATTAGAGCTAAGAAGGAAAAATGAAGAAGATGTCATCGTTTGTACTAAAGAAAGATAGAAACTAGTTTAACTAATTATATTTAAGTTCATAATAATCATAATAATCATAATGAAATGTCATCGTTTATACTATCCTAACAAACTCAAAAAAGACTAAAGCGCAATAACTAAATTATAACTAGACTGAACTGTAAAATGTCCTTCTTGTCTACTATAAGACAATATGGTTTGTCTATATGACTGAGAGCTGTTTGGATTGACTTAAAAAAAAGTTTTTTACCGTCAAAAATACAAAGTCAAACTGAAATGACTTTTAAGTCAAGAAATAAAAATCATGGGAGACCTACTTTTGGTTTTTGACTTATTTTAGGTCATTTTTTATCTTGTCAAACACTTCCTAACTTATTTTAATATAGTTTTATTAGTTGTCAAACACTTTGAAAAGTCAAAAATTAACTTAAAATTAGATTTGATCAACTTTTAAGTCACTTCAAGAATCCGTTTTTTGTTAGCCATGTTTCTCATCCTCTGTTGTGCATGCTCTGGCTTAATGAAACCTCAACAAATGAGTTTCAAATTCCTTGGCAATCAAGCATTTATATGCTGCTGCTTCTACAACCTCACCAAACAAAGGAATATGAGTAGGGGATTGTTTTCCATAAATAGTCTCATATAGACTGTTTTGTGTATGGCTGATTGAAAAGGTGATGTTGTACCACCATTTAGTTCCTAAACTCTTCAGACTATAAGGTCAATTTTCATATATACCTATGTATTGTTAACCCTGACCATCACATATCTCATAAAACAAAATTATGTCATCTACATGCAAATAACATACATCATGACACTCTCTCAGTAAATATGCCACACCAGTTCATCAGTCACCAAAACAAATAGAAATGGGCTAAGAGATGATCCTTGGTATAACCCCATCACTAAAAGAAAGGGATCTAAATCTCCTCTAACTATGCTCACTTGGGTTTTGGTTCCATCATTTATATCCTTAATTGCCCTAATTTAGCTTCCAAAACATCTCCATAGAACCCCTCTTTCTCTTTTTTATACTACATTAATTATCTCCTTATTAGGTGATACCCCGAGAATTTGATACAATACTAATTATCACTTTTGTTCTTATACAACATATATCATCATTATACTCCACCTTTATTCTCTAGGCATCTTTTTATGTACTAAAAATGACATAGAACAACTCAATTAATCAACCCATACATGCTATATCAGTGCTCTTCTAGAGTGTGATCGCCCTCTCCCTTCTCATCTTCGGATAACCTACATAAACTTAATATCCCTACTATATCCAAAATTTCAACGACTCTCACAGTACTCTAAATCACCCAACAAAATATGTAATAAGTACTCTAAACCATTGTAGTTGTTGTTATTATTTGGGAAAAGACATAAATTTCCTCTTAAATTTGTTCTGAAAAGTCAGTTACATGCTTAAGCTATTGTGATGATCTATTACACACGTAATCTTATTCAAAGTGATATTAATACCTCTTAGAAGTGGACATGACACAGAAAGTGTTTTCACCTTCCTTAAGGAAAGAAGAAAATTTATGTCAAAATGACAAATTAAAGTGGCTTTCCGCTCCTTGGCTTGAGCCAAATGGGGTGGAGTTTGATCTTTTGTTGCTCCCATTGACCACAGAGGCATGCGAGAGAAAGCGCTGAACAGTGATTCAATGATTGAAGAGGCTATGGTTTGGACCTTTCGCCTGCTCACATGTGACATTATTTAATTGGTCATTATATAATTAAGTATTTATATTTTCTTATGTATTTTTTTTAAAGTGAAAGTCGGGCATTAAGCCCTTTTAAAAATTTACATTTTTAATATTTTTTTTAAAGTTATTCTTCTTTACAAATTCTCTGTCACCACTGATGATTTCTTCAAATATCCATCACTCTATCTTAAAAAGGAATTCTAAATAGAATTAAAAATAGTGGGGGATAATTTCCACTGAAAAGTTAATAATTTTAACTTAAGGTTCATGATTGTCATTTGAATTCGTCGGAGGATTCACCGAAGAAGAACATCGGAAAATATATTATGAGAAAAATAATGGCTTCTATTGAAAATCCTATGATATTTATGCATAAATTTCATGTTTCATTGCCTACATTTTTTAAAAATTCATGGAAGAAAATAATTTTCTATCGTTGTCTTTTTATTCTCACCGGAGCACCAACCATAACCATCACAATGTTATCTTTGTCTCAAGCCATCAATAACATATTTGATTTTGCACACAAAAAATACTAATGAAATACTTGATTTTCATCCATAATTATCAAGATTTCAAAAGAAATTTTACAGATCTGAAAATTTTATTTGTATCGCCGACAACAACGTTATTGCCCACCGCCTATGACCGCCACCAACATCACTAAACTTCACTTATTGGTTCATGTTCTCTCTTCAAATTTTATTTTTCCTTCAATTTATGAATAATGAAGAAGAAAAAGAAATGTAAGGTGGAAGGAGGAAGAATGCTTAGGTTTCTACTGTTTGCAAAAGTCTAAGAAAATATAAAGCAAAAATAGTTTTAAAAATCAAAATAATCTTATTTATGTGTCAAAACTCGTGTATAACACATTTTCACACAAAAACGGGTATTGTCTTCGAGAGGGGGTATAAATTTCACTTTAAACAAGATTAAGTGTGTAATAAATCGTCGGGATAGTTTAAGTGTGTAACTGACTTTTCGAAACACGTTCAAAGAAAATTTATGACTTTTGTATTATTATTATTATTATTATTATTATTATTATTATTATTATTATTATTATTATTATTATTATTATTATTACAACTCCTAATGATTTATATTATATAAATACAGTTTTTACTTTAAGCACATTCCTTTAAGAATTTGTTCACAAGTAAGAGGAGTTTTTACTAAGTTATTAACAGATAAATAATACCTATACAATAGAATTTTTTATTATATAAAAAATTTACTTATCTAAATGAGGTTGGATTTTCTTTTAAAAAATTAATCACCTGTTAATTATATAAAATAAATAATTAACTAATTAAAACTAAATATAAAAGTTAAATATATATAAATATATAATATATGAACAAGACGAGGGAACATTATGTAGGGCACCTCTACTATACCTTTTAAATTAGATCTTATTAAAATTAATACCCTACATTGAAAATAGTCGAGCAAAGAAAGACGTAGATAATATTTTGAGACAACATTAATAAACGTATCTACTCATAAAGTGTCTAATACGTGTCTACTTGCTCACTCTTTACTCTCATTGGCTCAAAATATTCTGATGACAGTAAAGGACTCACCCACTTTGTTTTCCTACATAATATTTCACTTCATTTTGGTATATCAATTCAAACAAATCTTCCGGCATGATCTAAGTTTTGAGATTGAATTAAGTTAAGTGTTCTATTTTTACATACGTTTGATCATGATATTTTGTACAGCAATTAATCTATTTTAAATTTTTTTTTTTTTAATTCTAAAAATATTTTTATTTTGATAAAGAAATTTCACAATAAAACATGATTAAATATCTGCGTCAAACGTCTTGAAAAGCTTCGATTGTTTGCACCTGATGCGACATAAGCAACATTGGCTGATATATATAACAAAGTTACTGTATTATAATAAATAGACTAATGTGAGCATTTAACAGCTAATTTATGAGCTTGCCCCAATTACGTGTGCGCTCCACATGTCAAAAAACAATTCCCTTTTTGAGGGGGTTTATTTATACTAACAAAATAACCAACCCACGACTTTCCCACGCTTACAATTCATCCTTAAAATAGCCCCAATTTCTGTTTCACAATCTTCAATATCTATCCAAAAACAAATAAAGCTACCTAAGTCAGTCAGTCAGTCTCAGTCCCACTCACTTGTATGGCTGGTTATCATTTTAACGTTTCCCCAAATGACAATTCTCCTGCATTACAAAATCTTTCACCTCGCACCCATCCAAATTTCCGAGGAATTCGGAAGAGAAATGGGAAATGGGTCTCCGAAATTCGCGAACCTCGAAAGACTACACGTATATGGTTAGGTACTTTTCCTAATCCCGAGATGGCAGCTGTCGCTTACGACGTTGCTGCTTTAGCATTAAAAGGCCCTGATGCCCAATTAAACTTTCCTGATTGTGCATACTCCTACTCTGTCCCTGCTTCTCTGTCAGCCGCAGATATTCGTACTGCGGCTGTTAATGCTGCTGCTGCTGCTAGAGCACCTCCTTTGTCAGAAATCAATACAACTGGAGCTACTGCAGCAGCAACAGGAGGAGGACAAGAGTTTGTGGACGAAGAGGAAATATTTGGAATGCCGAAATTGCTTGATGATATGGCAGAGGCAATGCTTGTTAGCCCGCCAAGGATGCATCAAACAACTTTTTACGACGAATCACCTGAAAACTCTGATGCGGATAGTCTCT
The DNA here is from genome assembly GCA_016801875.1 of Solanum sitiens. Taxonomy (NCBI): domain Eukaryota; kingdom Viridiplantae; phylum Streptophyta; class Magnoliopsida; order Solanales; family Solanaceae; genus Solanum; species Solanum sitiens. The sequence goes on from JABWTJ010000302.1 coordinate 1,084,389, forward strand.
GGGGTTATCCATAAAAAGTATGAGTAAAATATGGCCCCCCTTATGTACAGTCCAGAAACTAAAATAACAGAACCACTATTTATAAGTTAGTGGGGTTTGCATTATGTTTTTGTTTGTTATGGTGTTTGTTTCGGTAAAACAAATAGTCCTTTGAGCAGTAGTTTCTAGAAAGAACATGCCATTGGAACTCAAGAAACAAGAAGAAGATGCAAGAAGTTACTTTACTTTTATATTGAAAATAATAAATTTGACTTTCTAAAAATTAAATCAAATTTTTTTTCTAAGAAGTCAAAAAGAATTGTTTTCATGTTTTGAGTAACATATACACCCATATATTTGTTGGTGTATGGACTCTCTATATTGGTGAGAAGTGTTTTTTTTCTTGTGAAAATAAGGGAATGGTAGCTAATTAGAATGATTTTGTGTTCTAAGTTCCAGCCCAGAGATTTAATTAAATGGGGTCAAGAGAGCTTTTGCTGAAGGTTTGACTATGTGTAGCAATATTGTGTTTATGTGTCAGAATGCCCAATCCTACTTGTTTTTTGACATATACGTATTAATGAATGAAAATGATAGATTATGTTACACTATTGTTTCCATTTATAGAAGTCACTCCTCTTTTTAGCCTGTGCTATGTATTTTTTATATTTGGTAATAAATATTCTGGCATTGTTATAAAATAAAGTATTAAAATTTAATAACAAAGAAATAGAGAGAAAGAATAGTAATATTTTTCTTTCAATCTTTCAATATTTTGGTGCATTTGTATCTACATATAAGATGACTATATATAGAAAGCAAGTATATTCCTAATCTTTCAAAGTCATAAAAGATATCTTTAAAGTCCTAATTAAATCTTCTAAAGTCATACTTAAAATCTTTTAAAGTCATGAAGTGTGGATTTGATACATGACATCCACACCACATTATTTACAACACTCCCCCTTGGATGTCCATGTAGAAAATAAAATCTAGAAGAATAAAAGAGAGTTTACATAGTTATTCTTAATACGCATTGTTTGCTGCCTCGTTAAAAATCTTATCAAGAAAAAAAACAGTGGGATAAAAATCTTGATTAAGGGAAAAAGAGTGCAACGCGTATTTACTCCCCCTGATGAAAACATCATTTAATATTTCGAAGACGACGCATTCCAATTTTGTATCTCAATTTCTCAAAGGTTGAAGTTGGCAATGCCTTAGTAAACATATCTGCTAAATTATCACTTGAGCGAACTTGTTGAATATCTATTTCACCATTCTTTTGATGATCATGAGTGAAAAAGAATTTTGGTGAAATGTGTTTTGTTCTATCTCCTTTAATGTATCCCCCTTTCAGTTGAGCTATACATGCAACATTATCTTCATACAATATTATTGGAGAAAGACCACATGTTTCTTGAATGTGTTGAGTTATTGATCTCAACCAAACACATTCTCGACTCGCTTCATGGATAGCTATTAACTCTGCATGATTTGAGGAAGTAGCAACCATAGTTTGTTTTGTTGAACGCCATGATATAGTTGTACCACCACATGTGAATAAATAGCCTGTCTGGGATCGACCTTTATAGGGATCAGACAAATATCCTGCATCTGCATAACCAATCAATTGTGACTTGGATTCATTTGAGTAAAACAATCCCATATCAATAGTCCCTCGAAGGTATCTGAATATATGCTTAATCCCATTCCAGTGTCTTCGTGTTGGAGAAGAACTAAACCTTGCTAACAAACTTACCGAGAAAGCTATATCAGGTCTAGAATATTAGCAAGATACATTAATGCACCAATTACACTAAGATATCGTATTTCAGCACCAACAAGTTCATCGTCATTTTCATGAGGTCGAAATGAATCTTTATTAATATCAAGAGATCTCACAATCATCGGACTACTCAATGGATGTGCTTTATCCATGTAAAATCTCTTTAATATATTCTCAGTGTATGTTGATTGATAAACAAATATCCCATTTGCAAAATGTTCAATTTGCAGTCCAAGACAAAACTTTGTCTTTCCGAGATCTTTCATTTCAAATTCATTTTTCAGACATTTTAATGCCTTTGAAAGCTCCTCAGGAGTTCCAATGATATTCAAATCATCAACATATACAGCTATTATGACAAATTCAGATCCAGACCTTTTCATGAAGACACAAGGACAAATTAGATCATTTTTAAATCCTTCTTTCAACAAATATTGGCTAAGGCGATTATACCACATTCGCCCTGACCGCTTCAATCCGTATAAGGATTTCTGAAACTTTATTGAACAAGTTTCTCGAGAACCATTGTATGCTTCAGGCACTTTCAATCCTTCAGGAATTTTCATAAAAATATCATGGTCCAATGAGCCATATAAATAGGCAGTGACCACGTCCATTAGGTGCATTTCAAGATTTTCATGAACTGCCAAGTTCATTAAATACCGGAAGGTAATTGCATCCACCACAGGAGAATATGTTTCTACATAGTCAATGCCGGGCCTTTGCGTAAATCCCTGAGCCACAAGTCGTGCTTTATATCTTACGACTTCACCTTTGTCATTTCATTTTCGCACAAAAACTCATTTGTATCCCACTGGCTTGACACCTTCAGGTGTTTGGATTATTGATCCAAAAACTTCACATTTTTCAGGTGAAGTTAACGCGTCCTTCCATTTTGGCCAATCATTTTTCTGTCTACATTCATCGACAGATTTTGGTTCATGATCCTCATCTTGTTGCATTATTTCAGTGACAACATTATAAGCAAAAATTTATCAACCACAACATCATTTCGGTTCTACCTTTGTCGAGACATAACTTATTGAGATCTCTTCATTTTCATTATTTTTGTATAACTCAACAGTTTCTGTTGTCTCATCATTTGTTATGTCTTGAGGCTTCCCTTGAGCACTTGCTTTCATATTATGATCATTTTCTCCTTTTCTTTTTCGAGAATTTTTATCCTTAGAACCAATTGGTCTACCACGTTTTAGACGTGGTCTAGACTCATTTGCATTAACAGTTTTTTCTGTTGGAATATCAACTCGAACTGGAGCATTTGCAACTGGAACATGAGATTTAGTAACCCTTGAAAGGTTAGTAAATTCATCTGGCAGTTGATTTGCAATATTTTGCAAATAAATCATCTTTTGAACCTCTTGTTCACATTGATTTGTTCGAGGATCTAAATGAGACAGTGATACTGCATTCCAATCTATCTCATTTTCCAATTTCTTATGTTTCTCCCCTAATGTTGGGTATTCAGATTCATCAAAATGACAATCAGCAAATCTTACTGTAAATAAGTCTCCTGTCATGGGTTCTAAATATTTTATAATGGAAGGAGATTCATACCCAACATATATTCCCAATCTTCTTTGGGGACCCATCTTTGTGCGTTGTGGTGGAGCAATTGGAACATATACCGCACATCCAAAAAATTTAAGATGGAATATATTTGGCTCCTTTCCAAAAGCCAACTGTAATGGGGAGAAATCATGAAAACTGGTTGGCCTTATGCGCACAAGTGCTGCTGCATACAAAATAGCATGCCCCCATACCGAAACAGGAAGTTTTGTCCTCATTAGTAATGGTCTAGCTATCAACTGAAGACGTTTAATCAATGATTCTGCTAGACCATTTTGGATATGAACATGAGCAACCGGATGTTCAACTGTTATTCCAGTGGACATACAATAATCATTAAAGGATTGAGATGTAAATTCACCAACATTATTAAGACGAATTGTCTTTATAGTATAATCTGGAAACTGTGCTCTTAACCTTATAATTTGAGCCAACAATCTCGCAAAAGCCATGTTACGAGTTGATAATAAGCACACATGCGACCATCTTGTAAATGCATCTATCAAGACCATATAATATTTAAATGATCCACATGAAGGGTGAATTGATCCACATATATCACCATGTATACGTTCCAGAAATGTAGGGGATTCAATCCCTACCTTAGTTGCTGATGGTTTAATAATCAGTTTCCCTTGGGAACAAGCAACACAAGAGAATTCCTTAAATTGAAGAATTTTCTGATTCTTCAAAGTATGTCCATGTGAATTCTCAATAATTTTGTGCATCATATTATAACCGGGATGACCCAACCGGTCATGCCAAATGATGAAATCATTATGATTAATAAACCTTTTATTTATCATGACATGTGATTCAACCACATCAAATACTTGTGTGGTACAACCCAGAAGAAAGTGCAGATAATTTTTCATGCACAAATCTATTTCCCTCTTTTATTGTAGTAATATAAAGGTATTCAACATTTCCTTCATTTGCAGTCTCAATATGATAGCCATTTTGGCGAATAGCCTTGAAACTTAACAAGTCTCTTTGAGATTTACTACAATACAAAGCATCATTCATGGACAATATTGTTCCTCCAGGTAGTAATAATGATGCTCTCCCAGAGCCCTCAATTATTTTTGTACTATCAAATATTGTATTAACATTGGCCCCTTTCATAATTAAATGAGAGAAATATTTCTTTTCTCTTAATATAGTGTGAGTTGTAGCACTATCCAGGAGGCACATATCTCCATTACTCATCTTGGATCCAATTGAAGACTGAAATTTTTTATTTATCTTCATAAAATAAAAGTACATCATAAGAGGTAAGAAAACTAACAACATTGCAAGAAAACTTAGGTCTTTATATTATTTTACTTTTAAAATAAAAGTGACATAAAAAAATGATAATGAAAAGCACACAAAAACAACAACATATTATATATTATAAAATAACATCAAACTTCAATTACGATCTTCAAAGAAGTCTTCAACCTCCAAATGAGTAATATCATTGAGGTTATTAAAATCGTCATTCTTCAAAGCCAAATTTATTTCAATATTATCATTGTACATTTGCGAAGGTTTTTCCTCAACATTATTTTCAAATGTCAAGTGTGATTTCACCCGAGCATTAGAAGAAGATGTACCACCTCTATTTGTCTTTCGTTTAAAGGAATTTTGATAAAGCCTGACAAAATGCTCAGACGTTCGACATTCATTCTTCCAATGCCCTTTTATGCCACAACGATGACAGTTGCCTCTTAAAGTATTACTTTGAGAACTCATATTGTTCTCTCTTTTATAATGACCACTACCACGATGATTATTATATCGTTTTCTGCCATTGCCACGTCCACGCATATTATTACGGCCTGAATTTTTATTTTGTCTTCTTTCAGACTGGCCATGTGCTTCTACCATATTTGCTTCCGGTAAAGGAGCAGTTCCAGTGGGACGGGGTTCATGATTTTTCAACAAAAGAGTATTATGTTGCTCAGCCACAAGAAGGCATGAGATTAAATCAGAATATTTTTTAAATTCCCTTTCACGGTATTGTTGTTGTAACACCAGATTTGAGGCATGAAAAGTAGTAAGTGTCTTTTCCAACATATCCTCATCTGTTATATTTTCTCCACATAATTTTAATTGGGAAGTTATTTTATAAACAGCGGAATTATATTCACATACAGTTTTAAAGTCCTGTAATCGTAAGTGTATCCAATCATAACTAGCCCTTGGCAATACCGTTGCCTTAAGGTGGTCATACCTTTCCTTTAAACCAGTCCACAATTCAAGTGGATCTTTCACTGTCAAATATTCGGCCTTTAATCCTTCATCCAAATGATGACGAAGAAAAATCATAGCCTTCTCTTTGTCCTGACTCGATGCTACATTTTCCTTAGTAATGGTGGTACCAAGACCTTTAGCGTCTAGGTGAATTTCAGCATCGAGTACCCATGATAAATAATTATTGCCAGAAATATCAAGTGCCACGAACTCCAATTTTGACAAATTTGACATGATGAAAAACTATCATAAAAATAGTCAAATTAGATTAAAATAATAAACTTTTAACCATTGAAATTCAAGAATATCATATGCAGTATTCTTTTAATAAGAAATTTTATTTTCATTAATTAATAAAATTTACTACCATCTTATATTATTTTGAGAACATATAAACTAAAAATATTTTAATGTATACTTGTGCTTGGAATATGAAAATAAAAATAGTTATATCACCGAAACATACCTTATAAGAGACTTCGTGCTGATAACGTGTTATAAAATAAAGTATTAAAATTTAATAACAAAGAAATAGAGAGAAAGAGTAGTAATATTTTTCTTCCAATCTTTCAATATTTTGGTGCATTTGTATCTACATATAAGATGACTATATATAGAAAGCAAGTATATTCCTAATCTTTCAAAGTCATGAAAGATATCTTTAAAGTCCTAATTAAATCTCCTAAAGTCATATTTAAAATCTTTTAAAGTCATGAAGTGTGGATTTGATACATGACATCCACACCACATTATTTACAACAAGCATTTTTTAAATAGCAAGTTTTTAAAGTATTTCTTTTTAAACTATATCATATAAAATGGGACACAAAAAGTATTACATTTGTGTTGATAGTTGGCTTAGTAACCAACTTTTGGTACCCTCGCATTTCCATTTTTGGTAAACGTATTTGACTTAACATTAAATTAAAATTATATATTTTCTCTTATTTATTTTTTCATTTACTTTTACTTATTCAATATTTTAAAAATATCTTTTTATTTTTATTTATCGCTTTTAACTTATCAGTAAAAGATAAATTAAAAAAACATAAAGGGAATGTGAATTTTGGTAAGTACCAAATATAAATATAAATTGAAGTATGAAAGTTATCATTTATATGAAAAGGGGCTAAAATTTCACTTGTCTTTATTATTATTTTTTGGCCTAATCCATCGGTAACCCCTTAAACTTGATATAAAATTTCACTTAGACATCTCAATTGGGCGATGTTCATTTTAAACCCTTCATGTAGAATCTCGTTGTATCATTTTGACACTTTTCGCTGACATGATATGGTGAGTGTAATACTCTCAAAGCCAGCGCATGAGGAGCTTTTTTTCAAGCCAAAAAGTTATTTTTAAAACAGTGTTCATCTTCTTCCTTCAATCTTTGTGATTATCTCATCCACCATACACCATCAACCCACGCTACTACAACATCGCCATTAATCTTATTAAAATCGAAATAATTTTTAATTTTTCAGATCTAAAAATCACCACAACCATTATCTTCTTCTCATTTGTTTCTTTAGATTCAACAAAAAATTCTTCCATTGTTAGTTATAACTGATTTTTTTACAAGTAAAGAAGAGGAAAAAGTGTGCTTTTATAAATTAATTTTTTCAATGTAATTAATTTTTTTTCAAAGTGTTTCTTGAAAAGATGATTGAGTGAAAACGAGTTGAAGTTGGGGTGAGTGGGGGTAAAAAGGATGAACGCTCTAATGGGGGTTTAAAATGAACATCAACCTTGAGGTGTCAAAGTGAAAATTTACGCAGTCCCTCAGTTTTTAATTTCTTTTAGGGAAATCTAATGACTCCATCAGTTTTTTTATGTGCAAAATCGCAATTGAGTATAAATTAAAAGCAACTAGTTTATCAAAAAAATGTGTGGTCTAGTGGTAGAATTGCTCAATGTCACAACAAGTACTAATAAAATCGATGGATGTCCTTCAGTTTTAATCAAGGAAGATCGTGAATTTTATTAAATCGACCCACCATTTTTTGATGTAGTCTGTTCATCAATTTTGGACTGATTTTAGGCCAAAAATCAAGGCCATCTATAGATGTTGTCCCTCAATTTTTATTTTTTTTTCCATAAAAAATAGAGTAGGGAGAATTTTGATTAATTAGCAGAGTAAAATCGATGGGATATGAGATGACCATTATGAAATTGGAGGCTTCTTTTCAAACGATAAGCTCCATAATATACTTAACGCCGATATTTAAAGAATAGATTATAAGGCTCAAGACATTTGGAAATGCAAAAGGAGAAGAAGACATATATCTTTGGTCTTAACCAAAATTAGAAGGAGAAGAAGACATATTTTGGTCTTAACCTAAATTAGAGAGTACATATTTAAGTATTTTGCTTATAATAATGAACTCTACTATAAATACGTTGTTAATTAGTATTTCTGTTGAATTAGATCTTAAGGCTAACTCACACCCCAAAAGCTAGCTCAAAGGGAGGAGGATTGTCCAAGCCTTATAAAGAGTCCATCATCTTATTAACCACCGATGTGAGACTTTTGTCATTCTTTAACATCTCGGGTGTGTTTGGTATGGAGGAAATTTTTCCATGGAAAATGTTTTCCTGAAAAACAAGTAGAGTTTGGACTTATTTTCTCATGTTTGGTTGGTGAATAGAAAAATTTTTGCGGATATGATTTTAGTGTTTAATTTATGAATGAAAAATGTTTTTGAGAAACATCTTTTATTTTTACTAGAGTAAAAAATAATTTATGAAATTGAAACTATTTTTTAAAATCAAAATTATTATTTTTTGGGGGGTGGGGGTGGGGGCGGGGGAGGCTGGAGGAGTGAAAAAATAAAAATTTGAAGTTGATAGTATTTTTAAAAAGTAAAATTAATTTTTTTGGGGGTTGGGACTGGTAGGAGGGCTGGACCGGGGGGGAGGGGGGGGGGTTTAGGAGTTTGAAAATAAAAATTTGAAGTTGAAAATATTTTTAAAAAGCAAAATTAATTTTTTGGGGAGGGGGGGGGTTTGGGGGGGGTGTGTGGCCAGTGGGGGGTAAGGGATCGGGTGAAAAAATAAAATTTTGAAATTGAAAATATATTTTTAAAATTGATGTTTTTTCCAAAAAAAAAATGTAATTTGAAATTGAAGGAGAGTTTTGGAAAATGTTTCCTTAATTTTTTAAGGGAACTCATTTTTCCTTAATTTGAGAAAATTGAGTTGATTTGGAAAACATTTTTCAAAACTTTTGTCCCAACCAAACGGAAAAATTGGAAAACACCTTCATACCAAACACACTCCTCATTAACCACCGATGTGGGACTTTTGTCATTCTTTAACACCCACCTCACGCCCAGTGAAACGGTTTCTGCTATAATATCATGTTAAATTAGGTGTTAAGCCTAACTCACACCCCGAAAGCTAGCTCAAAGGGAGAAGGATTGCTCAAGCCTTATAAGGAGTCCACCCATCTCATTAACCACCGATGTGGGACTTTTGTCATTCTTTAATATTTCATTAACCATCGATGTGAGACTTTTGTCATTCTTTAACAATTTCATTTGCGATAACTTATTTTGGATTATGAGTTTAGTTACTATTTGAGAGTTGGATTTTGTTTCATGCCTCTTCTTGAACCTCTTTTGAACAACTCTGAATAATAATTCAGATATGAATTCATATCTCTTTCTCCCTTTGGATGATATCTCATATTTGAATGTTAATCTAACTAGATTCTAGATTCTCTTTGGGTTAATGATTACGTAATCTCAGTTTTAGATTAATATTTTTTATTTTCATATCCTAAATTTATAGTTATTGATTACATTTTCATATATCTAGGTAATGAATTGATTAGCTGTTTGTGTTTACCCCCAAGAATTCTTTTAATCTTCGTATCCTTTAATTATTTTATATAATTATTCATGATATTCATGTGAGGTTGAATAATCCATCTTCAATTTCTTTGATTTTTTTATCACATTTCACATCAAATTAGTATCAGAAAATCCCCCCCCCCCCCTACAATTTATAGGCCCTAGATTTCTTCTATTAAAAAAAAGAAATATAGATATGAAATTGGAGAATTTTTAAAATATATTTTGTTAATAATAGTGTTGAATATGAAATTTGAGAGCATTTGGATCAATTTTTTCCATTTTTCTTTTATTTTTCTAACTAAAATTTCAAAAACTGTGTAAAGTGTGAAAAATTAAGTTTTGAAGTTCTTTATGTGCAAGTTTTTACCACGGTCTCCACTCGAGTCTTTTAAATTATGAGTCTGTCTATCGATTTTGACTCTCAATTTTTAGTGTTTTTAGTAATTTTTAACGTCTATCAATGTTGATCCTTAAGCTCGTCTAGATTTTTGCCACTTGAGTCTTTTACTCAAAGCATTACACATATTGTGATTGTATGTAGCAAGAAGTGTCTAATATGATTGTTTTTCTTAGTAACATATGGGTTTAATTGGAATATATCTACTTTTTATTGTAATAGTTAAAAAAACGATAAAAAAATTTAAGAAGCCGCTTAAAACTTTAGCCTTTTAATTGATTAATGAACCAAATGACAATATCATAGTGTTTGGTCATCCATGATCAAGACTATTGACTACTTTATTCTAGCATAGTACATTTCTTATTCTAATCAATTGGGAATTGAAATATGAAAGGTTCACTCTAATTCTTGAGGTTTACCTTTCATGTAAATGCCTTTTGGTCCCCTATAGCTTTTGCTTAAAAGACAATTGGGTTTTAAAATACTGCTACTACCATTTAAGGGAATTCATAAAGGATAAAGGGCTCTTCCTTCCAAAATTGTACATAATGGCTATCATAAACTGAAAAGGACTTGTTAGCAGAAATGTTATTTAATGTATGTCACAATCTTGATCAAGTGAAATGTTTGTTACATTGCCATCATATAAATTTTAAAAACTTGACAAGGTTTGTAAAATAACTTTAGTTACTTTAATAAAGAACTTTGAATTATTGTAACGTTATTGTTTGAGCATTAAAATAAATATTAAATTCAAAGTATTTATATGTATGAAATACTCCTTCAATTTGATTTATATTTCAGTTAACAACTTAACATTTTAAAAATATTTTAATGAGTAAACATTCTCGAAATTAATTTCTTTGTTCATAACTTCACATAAGAAAATAAGAATAAATCCACTTTTGTAAAACGAAAAACACATTTATAATGTTGAAACAATTTTTAAAAAAAATCTTGAAGGATTATTAGCAAACTGTACAACAAATAATTTATTTTAGATTTTAAAAATGTTATTTAGTGTAATAATAAATTAATAAATAAATAAAAGAAATTTTTGTAAAATCATCAAGGAAAATGATTCTAAATGTAAATATGTCTTTTAATTTGGCCTCAATTCCCAATCATGCCTTCTAACTTTTTGTGTGTACAAGTAGATACTTAATTTTGCATAAATTTGAACAAATAGATATATACATTCTATTTGGCATCCTATATGACAATTTGTATCCAACATAGTATCCTATGTGTATTATGTCACGTAAAATTCATGTGTCTACTTGTTCAGTTTTATATAAGTTTAAGGAAAAAAGGACAAATATACCCTGAACTACCGTAAATGATATGCAGATACCCTCCGTCATTCTTTTGGGACTTTGGTGCCCCTACTGTCCAAAAACTAGATCGTATATGCCGTCCACTCTAACGGAAAATTAAATAGAGACACGTGGCGTAATCTTATCCATCGATCCGATGTCGGGTAGGTGGATAAGATTATGACACGTGTACGTCCGTTAGTATAAAGGGTGTATATCCTCTAGTGTTTGGACGGCAGGGGCACCTGTGTCCCAAAAATATGACGAATTGTATTTGCATACCATTTACGATAGTTCAAGACATATTTGTCCTTTTTCCCTAAGTTTAGTTGTGAAGATGTTGAATTCAAAATCATAAAAAAATAAATATATAAAATGATATATACCTATTTATACATTGATTTCACTATTGAGAAGTAACATAACGCGTACCACTCAATAAAAGTATGTCAAATCAACCTATATTCTTCCTCAAACACCTTCTGTGCACACAACCTTATTTGAAACATGAAAAATTTAGTACCATCAACCTTTTATTTTGTAAAAAATTAAGGATATGTGGCTTCTCTCAACACATCATTAAAACTCAACTTTTGGCTACAAAGCACCATAAATAAACAAGGGTTTAGTACACCTTTAAAATTATAAATGATGGAGATTAGTAACTTTTGTTGCTCATGATATAGAGTAAATTCTATTAGAACATGATCACCAATAAATTTAAAAAGAAAGAGAGAACAGAAAGATATCATTATTCTTTTCTTCTTTGGATGGGACAACATCATCAACTTGCCATTTTCCTTGTTAGTTTTACATTGGTGGGAGACTTCGGCCTACATTGAAATAAAATCTAATTTTGTCGTATTAACCAAAATTGGTAAATTTTGATTATCAGTTTTCTTTAATCAACCCGAAAACTGGTTCAAATAAGGTTTAGAGGAAATGTAAATGGTGAAAACCTGAAAAAAAATATCGTTATACAATATTTGAATTTTATGAATACAGAATTCAAAGTCTCTTTTATGTTATTGGATTCTAAAGGTATGATTTATAGTTACAACAACAACATACATGGGTGTAATATGAGGTGTGGAGTAGGTAGTGTGCACAGACCTTACCCCTAATACATTAGGAGGTAGTAAAGTTGTATTCGAGAAACCCTTGAATATAACAACAGTTCAGAAAAATAATATAATGGAAGTGAAGAAGTCACGAAAGAAATACTAAAGATAGCGTAACAAAATATTCCAAAAAGAAAAAGAAGCAATACCTACAATAATATAATATTACAATTGAAGTACAAGAAGCGGCAAATGTACCACAAATTGAAGAATAAGAAACAACAATTATAATACTACAAGTATTAGTATATATGGATAATTGAGACAACACTCAACAACCTACTAACTTTTATCCTAATTTATGTTCTCCATAGCCTTCTATTTAAGGTCATATCCTCGATAAATTGAAATTGTCACGTTCTGTCTAATCAACTAGCCTCAATACTTCTTTGACCTACGACTTACCTCTGCCTCTCCTAAAACAATTCATAGTCAATCTCAGAGACTCTCACACCTCAACACTAGGACATTTGTGCATATCCTCTTCAAATGTTCGAAACAATCTCAGTTTTTTTTCCCCCCGCATCTTGGCCTCACCTAAGTCGCTAGCTCCCACCTTGTCCCGCATGTCTTCATTTCTAAATTCGATCTCTCCTAATAAGTCCGCACATCTATCTTAACATCCTCATTTTCGAAACGTTTATCTTCTTATCGTAAAAGTTCTTGACATCTATTAAATAAATTCTTAATTAAGATCAATATAAAATTTGAACCAAAATTATTACATTGGATCGAATCTATACTTTGATTTTTAGCTCCACCCTTAAATATTCACCATAGAAACAAGAAAGAAAAGAAAAGAGAAAAAATATAGTTGAATTGAAAAACAAAGTGCAAGAGGACAAAATTAACAGTCTAATATAGTACTCAAGTTCATTGCATTGCACATGTCGTAATTAAAGTTGAGACTTATTCGAACAATAATATATGTACTCTCTATTTACTCAAAAAGGCTCCAATATGTGTGTTAAGTATTTTAAAATGAAGGATGTCGGGTATTCATAACGCATATATTAGGAAGGTCATTCTCTCTTTTGGAAAACACTCAATTGCGTTGCTTTTTCCCTCAAGTGCCTGAAAGAGGAAAGCTCATAATGGCACATAAACAAATCAATGTGCGTACTATCATTTTCGTAAATAGTGTACGATAGAATGTGGAAAAGAAATTAACCCCAAATATTAGTAACAAAACATGATTATTCTTTCTTTCTTTTGTTTGGTGAAAAACATATAATAATTCAATGTAATTTTGTAAAATTGTAATGATTCGGTCTGTAATTTTTGAAAAGTTTCATAAATTTACCATTCTATTCCTTTTGATATCGATCCCGAGTCTTTTATGATTGAGTTTTGAAAGTTGATTTTGAACTTTGGGTTTAAAGTTGTGAATATTGTAAGTATTGAGTTTGAAAGGCTAAGTTAAGAAAATGATTTTCTGGTCTTTTGGAGTGTCGAGTGTCGAAATGGATCGGTCCCAACATGGGAAATTCGATATGTGAGAGTTTTCGGTCATAGATTCAGATGTATGGATCAAAATTTCGAATTCAGGGATGATTTTAGGCCTAGGTGAGGTCTTGGTTGATTTTTGAGAGGTCCCGAGCTTGTTTTGGCTTTTTTAGGCGTTGAGTTAGTTTCATGTGGTTGTTATGGATGTTGGGTCAAGGAGATCTCGGATTCATATTTCAAAGGTTTTGTTGAGTCTGAAACGTCGAGTGTAATTGATTTGCATGTATGATTTGTATATACGGGATTTCGAACAAATCCCAGGGGTCCTTTCGATGATTTAAGAGTTGGTTGTGTTTGCTAGGTGTATGTAGGCCTCACTTTTCCAAAGGCTAGTCGCTTAAGCGATATTCGCAGAAGCAAGAGCCTTTTCGTCTTAGCGACCTTCGTAAAAGCGAAGATCGCTTTTTCGAGAGACACTTTTATTTGCGGGGTTTGCAAAGATCACTTTTGAGAACCTTAGGTCGTTTTTGCGACATCAAATGAGGTTTTTGAGTATGAAATTTCGGGGTTTAAACCCCATTTCTGTTTATTTTTGAGTTAGGAAATCCTTAGTGACGATTTTTGAAAGGATTTCTTGTGTTAATTCATTCGTGTAGTTTGTACCCTTTGATTACTTATGAATTTGAACATCAAAATTTGGGATTTTAATTGGTAAAGGGCAAGACTTTTCAAGAAGTCAAGTTCTTAACTGAAACGGAGATTGTGAACTGATTTTCACTCCTTTTTTCGAAATGATTTTCACTAATGAGTTACTAAAGCCTTCAGTATTGTTTTCAAGTGTTGAATTTCGAATTCAAACCTTATTTTCGAAAGTGGGTTCTGTGTTGATTGACCCATTTTCAAGAAAATTGATGTGGGTATTATTCTTTCCAAAAATTTAATTGTGAGCACTTGATTGTTATAGATTTTGTGGCTTTTGACATTGGTCGAAAGTGGAAGACTCAACTTTTGGAGTGATTAATTGTTTGATATAAGGCAAGTGATCTTCTAAACCTTGTAATCTAGTTGGATTCATGTATTTTATTCATCGTTTGTCTGTTGGGTATAACGAGAATGAGGTGAGGGATTCGTTGTTCCACTTTATTAAGCTTAATTAATAAAAATGGGTAAAGGAAAGATTGTGTGCTGATCATAATGTTTGTGAATTGCAATGTGATGACCTTTATTTGATTGATTGATGAAATGCTTCAATGCATGTGGACTGGAGTTGTATAAATTGGTGTCTCTTCCATGTGGTGTGATATTGCTTGTGTGCATTGATAATCATATTTTACTAAAATTTATACCACGTAAGATACACAATTAATATTTTATTTTTATAATAAAATGCCTAGACACCAACAAGCACTATTGAAACTTTAAAATTGACACAAACCCCAGCACCATTTACACTCCAAGGAGCTTAAAATGACTCTCTGTTGTGCCCAAGGTACAGTAAGAACTTCTCCCTGAATAAATGTGGAGAATACAAACTACAAATCACATAAGTACATTATAACTTTCAGATGTGTTTTACAAGACCATAGGGAAAAAGTGTGGAAATAAAACGATATGCGTTTGAACTAGACCTATTGAAGTTGGAAAAACAGAAACTCGCATGGCCGCTAAGCATTTTCATGAAACGCGTACATGCAAGAAAAAAAAAACAACCAACCAAAAACTACGTAAGACCTGAATACAACATGCTTCTCATTCTACTTTGCTTTCTTGATGAGAGTTGTTGTTCCAAATTCACTGTCATCCCTTACGAAACTCCACCACAAGTACGTGAGAGGAAGGGACATTGCGTGCCATAAAGCATCGGCATCTACATATCCCATATATGGAGGAAAGTCATATATCTTAATGAGTGTGGAAAGAGTTCCACCAGCCGCCACAAGCCACAACTTCCAGCGTGATGGATGGCGAGTAAAACCTGCCCAGACAACCCATAAAATAAACTGCAGCATGGTCATAGCAACACAGACTTTGATGTTTAATCCTGCAAGATAATCTAGAAATATCAACTTCCACACCTCGTATCATGTAACAAGTTCATGACGTATAGAGCTACCACTTAAACATAATCAGTAATTTCTATGGTCGAACAACATAGTAATTGAACATTCGACTCATAGATTCAATAACTGTCAAATGACTGAAGAACAAACTGAATTAGGTCTACTTTTTCTTGTTTAGAGTTATTTCTATTTTGTTTCACTAGTGACTGAATATATATGATAAAAACTATTTGCACATATCTTTGGTCCTGGGGCAAGATTATCATGTGACACCATCCTCATCAAGTCAAACTGGATTCTCTAAGATGTATTTTGTTCTTCTATATCCATTCTTTATCATATTTGTGTCACTCTTTACTTAACATCCCAAAGGAAACACAAAA
Organism: Solanum sitiens; assembly: GCA_016801875.1. NCBI lineage: Eukaryota > Viridiplantae > Streptophyta > Magnoliopsida > Solanales > Solanaceae > Solanum > Solanum sitiens. Next base: position 1,100,562 of record JABWTJ010000302.1, read on the forward strand.
TAACCTCAAGTAAACTCCATGAAACAAAATATTTAAATTGACCCATTTATTAACTCAGCCCATCTTGGCCGCACAAAATTCAGCCCATCTAAAAGTTGGCTTAATTTGGGATACGCATTAGCCCAAATTGACCCATGATAAATCTTGTTAAAACATTTAAATTAATAAAAACAAATTGTTAGATATGTTATACATAGTTGTAATAAAGAAGTTTTCCTTCATTTTGATAGTTAAATTAATTATAAAAAATAAATAAAGAAAATTAAAACTTGGATAGAGATGGGTAGGTTGGATTATGACCCATTATTCAATCCATCTTCACCCATCGAATCTTATAGAAGCTTTTAGGCAGGGTTGAGTAGGGACCCATTTATCGGTACAATCCATTTTGTCCCTCTCAAATTCAGTTCAAACTGCCCATATTTCACTCCTTAGGACCAAATCTTCAGGAATCACAAATTGAACTAAGATCAAAGGAGGTAGGTGAAGTAGATAGCCTAATATGGTCAGTTCTAATAGATTTTTAGAGAGTTGTTTGTTAGCTTTGTTTCACCTTCATAGAGGTTGACACCCCACAAATCACCTATTTGATATCTTAAAAAACGCCATTGGGAAAAGGCGCTCAACCTCATCAAGGCAGACTGGATTCAAAATAACAAGCAACATTTTACCTTTCCTAAGATCCATCCATTCATTGCAATCTACATCTTTACTCCCATCCAATGGACATGCATAATAACTTGAAAGTAAATTTAATCATCTACCCACATCTACAGCCTTCTCCCTAATAATGATCGATCCACTTGATTATGTCTTTATAGAGAAACTATAGGAAGTTACTTAACCAAGTTTTTGCATTTTCCATATACTGCAGAAGCTGAAAATTAAAAGGATCCTAGAGGAAATTGGACTAATGGTGCTACAATCATCCAAGGAGTTGATGTATAGTTTCTAGGCCTAAGAGGAAATAACGTACGCTTGATGAAAATCATGCATTGTTCAACAGAGAGAAAGTTATGCTGGAAGGGGACATACCATAGTCGAGTTGATAAAAGTTCAGATACAAGATATGGGTTGTCACAAACGCAACAATGGGAGCAGCAATCATTACCCTTGATGCCTCATCTCTCACATTAAAGGCTCGCAATATAGCAACAAGAAGAGAATACCCAATAAATGCAACCACGGATGAATAGTCCAGCTTCTCAGTCAATTCCACATCTCTGCAATCAATCAAGAACATTAAACAAGGAAAATCCAAACAGAGAAACTGTAATTAAGAAAAAAACAGCATCGTTACATTAGAGAAACAGTGTCAGTCAGTGGAGGATCCAGAATTGATGGTCGTGGGTGCTCAATTCTTTTAACATTTGCTAGCCAATTTTTTTTTAGAAGTTTATATATATTTTTCACTATTTTCTATATACATGTATAAAGTTTCCGCTGGGGTCAATGGTTGCTCGAGCACCCAAAACTGTACATGTGGGTCCGCCCCTGGTGTCAGTTACCCAACATGGAACTTTTCTGAAAAGTTACAAATGTAGGCAGTCTTAAAAACAGTTAAAATTAAGAAGTGTTAAGACCTTAACTCAAAAGTGTCCTCTCTATAATAACTTAAGCCCAGATGAAGTATCATATAATTCACATGGTAGCAAAGCACAAAAGATCCTTGGTTCAATTTTTTCCACAACCTGTTAATAAAAGGTATTGCCACATGCCTCACCAAAGTTAAGAATCAGGAAAGCACTTGCAAGGACATGTTGAGACACTGTTTAAGTCATGGTTTGACGGAGCACGAAGTTTAAGAAACAAAAGATTTTGAAACTTGTGGTCCTAAATATGCCATGACATTTGTGTGGCTATAAGAGTTTTGAACTTGTAATCTTAAATATTCCATTACATTTTTGTGGTTGTAAAAGCTTGTCATCAAATTTAGGAAGCTGTCATTATTTTTGGAATGGCTTAATAAGGAATAGTACTATATAAATTAGAACTGGGGAGTAACTTAATCAAATAAAAGTGTCCCCCCCCCCTCTCTCTCTCCCTCCCTCCCTGTGTAAACTAAATGAGGTTCATGCAATTAAAAAAAAGTCTTTCGTAAACAACAAGATTTACATGCACTAAACAGTGCTACTCTATTACATTAAACTAATAAATAGAAGTGCAAAAGGCACAATTGTCATTCTCACTCCTCATAAACCATAGTTATTCACAACAGCATCGTGGTCACATATGATTATCTGATAGCACACAACTTCATTCGGAAATTGACTAGCAATGAAGCTTTCTAATTTCTTCATTTGTGAAGATGAAGATGTCTATTAATAGAAGAAACTCAAACAATTTCCAGTAACAACGTTTTCTGCGAGAAGCCTATACTAAAAAAGTGGAAAGTGCCATAATTTCAGAAGACAGCTTCAACTCACTTGATTACAGATAAAACTACACTTATGCAGTTTACAGTAGATAGAAATTACTAATAAGACAGAAACAACAAGAAAGGAAACTCACCTACTATGGGAAACAGCACTCCATATCCAGGAGTTCATTGATAAAATAGCGTACATATGCCACAAACCAGTGTATTCATAATATGGCTTCTTCTTCGGGCTAAAAGGTAGATTGTAGTTCACTAGAATAAAAAATGATACCCATCCATGGAATTGTATAGCAAGGTTAAGGACAGAGAATGCCACAGAAACAGGTTCCTGATTTAGGATAGGACAATCTTAAGATGAATTAATTATATCATATGCTAGATGTAAGAAAAATATTAATCTAATTTTATGAAGAACCTGAATCCCATAAACACGTTGGAATGGCCATTTCCTATGATATTTGATAGGTTGAAGACCAAGTTTCTGCCTTCCTTCCTCTCTGGCAATCATACAGTGGTATCGACAATCACTAAGGCAGTCCCATTGTTTCCATCTTTGATAAAGTGGCTCCTGCAGGTACCATGGACCATCAATTGGATTTTCCCCAGAAGAAAAATTACAATGTTGAAAGCATTTTTCCCCCACACATCCAGTCTCCTTGCAGTGACCAACACATGCTCTGTGAAACCAACAAATTTAGTGATCAGATGTCATGAAACAGATAACTTTAAAACTGCGGCAGAAAACAAGCAGATACATGAAATTTAATCGGAATTCAGCCCATAAAACTATCACCATGAATGAAATCAAGGCTCTATTCAAGAAAGCAGGAGTACGGAGAGAACCAATAGCTGACTGCAATAACCTTAAGTATACTATAGTCCAGAGGGTGGCTACAAGATTAAGAATCTTTCAGAATGTATGTTTTATATGCATATACTGCTACTTGCATTTCAGGATTTTGTCAAGAAGATACAAGAACATGTAAAGAAAGTTATGTTTTCATCTTCCACACGTATCCATCAGCAATTGTCTGGTCAAGCATACGTGGACTCTCAGTTATCACTAGTTCTTGGGATCGTTCTTGCTATTTGCAGATTCTGAGGCTATTCATGCTTCAGTTGTGTTTTGGAACGTGTGTCTTATTAGCTGAAGTCATAGAGGCCTTGCTATATGGGCTTTTAGGATAGTTGCATTCATTTAGCCTAGGTTATGTGGGTTTTCTAACAGTCAAATGTTAAAGTTGTGTTCAATGAACTTTGATCAAAGCTAAACTAAAAAATCAGATCAGAGATTTGCATTGAGTAAGATCACTGACATTTTGGGAAATTTTTGATGATATCTATAAGAAAGAATACCTGTCATAAGGTAAACAGGAGTTCCCAGCTCAAAAGCAAAATGATACTGGCTTAAGGTAAGTAAAATTCTTTAGTTAAGGGAAGGAATCCACTCTAAAAGACAGTCTTCTTTAATCCAAAGAATTTGATGCAGTTAGCGAGGTCATGGTAGCTCAGTTTGAAAGGAAAGGCAGTTCAATCATCCGCAGGTGGGAGCTAAAACCACTTAGGCTTTTGACTAATGCCCTCAAGCTAAAAAAGAGAAATCTATGTAAATTTGGATCTTAGCACTAAAGAAAAATATTACGAGTAACGTTCCCCCAACTAACCACAGTTTTGGAGGACCTGCGGGGCCTCTCCTAATTTATAAACTTATGATGTAAAAAAGTAGTTCAGTAGTACGGTAGTACCAATTAACTCGAGAGATAAAATATGGAGGTATCAATAATCTGGTACATATTAAGAAGAACGTGATCAAAACATGTCTAATATATACACATTCGAAATCCTATATTAGTTTGAACTCTAAGGCCTATAAACAACTGTTTCCATTGCTTTTGTTTTTTCGAAAATGCTCTTTCATACTCCGAAAACCTCAAAATGAATAAAGACCAAATATTCCGTAGAAACATAAAAACGAAACAAGCCAAACCAAATTTAAACCCTTTTTCATCTGAAATGCCACCACAACATTCGACATCACTTAGTTGTATGACTTGTAATTTTAAGAAGTTAAAATCCAAGTCTTAAGAGAAAGCAGCTCCTAGAGACTAACGTCAATATCTATGTGGTTGAAGTCATGTCTAAATGATAATTATTTGGAAAGAAAAAGTTCCCCACAGTAACAAGTTCCTTGACCACAGAGCATTTTAATCCATGATTAAATCACTAATGATCCAAAGGAGTGCAAGGCACCATATACAGGTTTTAATTTTCTACCAGAAAAGATCAATTGATTCCACATGTTACTCTAGAAATCCAAGTCCATTTCTTTGGATAAGCAAGGACGAAAATTCAACAACACAAGAAACATAGATTTTTACCACAAGATAAACGCTCATTGACTATTGAAATTTCCCCTTGAAATGTAGATTTCAACAATAGAGAGGCAACAAAAAATAACTCTCCATCTCCCAAATGTATGAGCAGGCACACACTAATCAAGTGATACAACACTCTCACTTCTAATTTCAAATGACTCAGCTATCAATTTTAGAAAGTAAAGTATCAATATATGTCAAGAATAACAAAAAAAAGCTTTAATCGCTAGAAAAGGTCTTCAACAGTGTTTGGTACAACCGAAAATATTTTCTACCATGAGAGAGTAAATACCTATCTGTCACTGATGAGTAAAGGTTATTTTTCTTCATAATTTTCCCAAAACATACTCTATATCACATATTTCACCTTAAACTATAACATTATTATTCAATATCCAAAAATAACCGGAAAACGCTAACCTCCTACTCTCCTCCGCCTCAAAAATCTACCATATGTCACCTACTTTATACCCAACGTTACTCCGAAAAACGATTTTCCTAGGTAAAAAAATTTCCTCCACGCATCGAGCACTCTCCTTCCAATTTATTTGTTTAGTAAATTGACGCTATAAATAATCAAGCTGTGCAAATTGCTAAATCCCTCAAGTTATGAGTTACATAATCTACCTACAAGACAAAAATCAAACATAATAGTAGTATTTTGAAGTCTAATCACTAGTAAATCGAAACAACAATAAACTAGCTAGAATAGTAGAACAGTTGAAAGTAGCATAGAATTGAAGGTGAACTTACTGATAAATGGGATCATCTTCGCCGGAGGTAGCATGGGTAAGCCGGAAAATGGAAGAAATCGCAGCAAAAAAGAGAAGCAGACGACATATCTCCATGGAAATCGGCAAGTGGAAAGTCAAAAGGAAGAGTTGATAAAGGAATCAAAGGATGAAAGTAACAGGTCGCATAGTGAGTTAGAATATATAGCAATTTTAAGAAGAGAGAAGATGAGGAGTAGAAATGGATGAACGACGTGAACACAACCAAGAGAGAGAGAGAGAGGAGATTTGTGACAGCTAAAGTTGAGGTGAGTTGAGTTGAGCGGAGATCAGAATCTCGTGATTAGCACTCCCTCTACCGTTTCACTACAAGCCACGTGGATTACCTTACGTGGCTTTTCTTCCTAAATTTAACCAACACTTGTTTGGGAAAAATACAAATATACCTTTTTTGGGAACAAAAATTATACAAATACATTTCGATATAGGAGCGTTATTTTAAATTATAATTTATGTAATATTTCATCAATGTCAATGATTTTTTTATATAGACAATTCCCCGCGGTTTATATTACTTAACCATTATTTTAATTTATTTGTTCAACTTATGAACTTTTTTTAAAAAAAAGAGATTCTTTATTTATATTCTTAATATTGAATAACCGTATAAAATAGTAGTAGTCAAATTTAAAGTTTCAAAGCATTATCAATATTATTAGTTTAGTAAAAGCACTTCTAATTAATTTTTTAAGGGGTGTCATATCAAAAAGGATCAAGTGATTAATATAAAAAGCATATTGTAAAAAAGTAGAGGAAGACGAAAATATACGTATATACATACATATACACGTAGACTTAATGCATATTATGTTGGAATAACAATCATTAAATTAGAATAATACTAAATTTTGTGATAACTTCATAAAAATATTATTTTGCTTATAATTTTAATGAACTTATTAGAAAAATTTATAAATACTTAGCTTAAAATAAATTAAATATAATATAAACAGATTACTATATATAATATATGTCATATAACAAAGGTAAAATGGACAATGGATAATATAAAGGAGAGAATTTGATTATTGTTCAAAGTTGAGGGAAAAGTTTGTTTTTCAAAGCAAAGGTATGAAAATGATTGTCACTCAATTTCTAATAGGTTAAAGGCATTTTTGATGTAATAGGTGCAAGAGAACTTTTTAAATAATTTATATTGCGATACAATATTTTTAACCCATGAAAAAAAAATTGATTCAATAAATGAAAGGAGGATATTTCTTAATTATTTATAATAGGACATGTGAAAACTTTTTCCCCATAAAAATAGGGAAAAGAATCAAAGTTATACAAAAGAGGAAATTTTTAATGTTTTGCCTACTTATATAAACCTAAGTTTTACACTAAACATAAAAAGAATCAAAACTTATCAGGAATTAATTAAATCCAATTGACCATGAATTTAATCTTTGATGCGAGAAATTATAGAGATAATATTAGTAATGTAGCTTGTGGCACGATTTAGTCATTCATTTTGTAGTTCAATTTACCGTTGAACTGACCCATTATTGACAAAGTCTCATAATCGTTGACAAAGACAAAACAAGTGTTTTAAATACATACATGATGTAAAGCATTTAATGAAGTTGTTGTGTAATGCAACTTGATATTCTAATTTAATTGTGTGGGCCACTCAACCTAAAGTTGTCACAGTATCATTTGAAAAAAAACAAATAATAAAGTTATCCGCATAATTCACTTAGATATCTTAATTAAAATTATTATCTATTGAATACTTTTATTTATTCAAAATTGATTCCTATTAGACCTTTTTCGATAATCTGTAAAAAAAAACAAAGTGTGTGAGATATATTTGCTATGATGTGATAAAAATAACTAATTAAAATATGACATGTGTCACTTGACCCCAACAACTATATAATTTTTTTTTTATGTTAAAAAGAATGAAAATTATTTCTAATAAATCTTATATCTATTTCTTAATAAAAATAAATGAAATGACAATCAATTTTACTCAACCCCACTCTATCCAACCCCTTTCTTCTTCATCTTCTTCTCATCAATTTTTTTTCTCAAACAACTAAAACCAACCTTCCTACTTGTTGATTTGATTTATTTATTTTTATAAATATTTTGTATTTCTAATATGTGAGAGAGAAAGATATTTAAAGAGATTGATACAATAGTGATGAAGAAGTTTGTCAATGGTTACTCATCCGAAAATCGATTGCAAAGAAAAATCTAAAGCAACCCAAATTAATTTTATCGAAAATTATTTTTCATTCCTAATATGTTATAGAGAAAGATATTCAAAGAGTTGGTACAAGAATGATGAATAAAGGAAGTTTGTTAATAGTTTATCATCTTAAAAGTCAATTGTAAGGAGAAATGACGAGGACCTAAATTAATTTAGCGAATTATTTCATATTATTTTTGATAAGTTTAATGGGTTTACAATTTTATTTGAATTGTAATATTTATTCGAAGGTAATCGAAAATGGAGATAAAACGTCGACTTATTAGTTTATGCCAATGTTCAAAAATCTACTTTCGCTATTTTTCTTGCAAATTTAATTACTTGGTTCAACTTTTTTTTTTTTATGATTGTTGAAAAGAAATAGAAAAGAAAAAAACAAAAAAATGGAGATTCTTTAGTTGTGTTTGAAGATTTAAATTTGGGAAGAAGATGACTTGAAGGGTGGTAGGGGTGCTCTTTCTTTTTTGACTTAAGAATATTATTTTTAAAAATTTTTAAAAAAAATTAATTCATTAAATGCCAAGTGTCAATTAAAAAAGAAAAATGTAAGCTTTTTTGGAAAAAATAAAAATAAAAAAGCATTTCAAAAACTTTCACGCGCCCATAGGAAGTGAAAAACAGTTCTTTTGCCATATCAGCATTTTGTGTTTAATAGGGACAGTTTTTGAACAATTTAAGTGCTCGATAGGTAATAGTCCTAGTTAAGGTGTCTAAATTAAATATGCAGACAACTTTAAGGGATCGTGTATGACTTAACAACATAAAATTTTAACATAGTATGACGTACATTTAAGGGTAATTTAGTGTGATGAATAAGAGGAGTTAATTTCGAAATAAATTTTAAGAATTAGGTGTTAATATTATCAATTCGATCATAACAGACTTGTACTCTTAGATTAGATATTATTATATTCCCTCGGTTCACTTTTATTTGTCTACTATTTTAAAAATAAATTTTCATTTTTATTTATCAATTTTAACATAATAAAAAGGTACATGTGATATATACATTGTGGAGATACTTGTAATCTAGAGGTACATGTGACATATACATTAGAGCGATTGAGAACATGTACGATGGTACCAAGATCAAATCATGAACGTTCAAAGAAGACTCGAAAGACATTCTGATTGAGATGAGGTTACATCGAGGATCAACTTGTAGTTCATTTTTATTTGTTTTGGTAATAGATAGATTGACACGAGATATTTAAGTAGAGGTATATATACTACTGTGTATGTTATTTGCAGATTATATAATATTGGTTGATGACACACAATAAGTTAACGATATTAGTATATATAAAGGTTTGGAGATAGTCCTTAGAATTTAAAGGATTCAGGTTGAATAGTACTAAAATAGAGTACACCGAGTAGAGGTTTCATTATGGATTGCATGAGACATGTGTGTAAATGAGGATTGGTATACAAGTTGTCCCAATAAGAGGAATTTTCAAGTATCTTAAGTCAATAATGCAAGAAATTTAGAAGCTTGATGATGATGATGTCACACATCGTATTGGAGTATAGTAGATGAAATAGAGACTTGCATCCAGTGTCACACGTGATCAACATATGCCACTGAGACTTAAAGATAAGTCATATGGAATGATTGTTAGACCACGTATATTGTATGAGGCAATTTGTTGTCCAATAAAAATTCACAGAATAATTAAAATGTGAATATACTTAGAGGATTGTGTAGTCATATCAGAAGATAAGAAATTAAGAACGTATATATATATAAACGAGAGTGACTCAACGATGGACAAGAAAACGAGGTTGATATTGGTTCGGGCATCATGTGAAGAAGAGTAGTACGGATGCTCCAGTAATGAGATGCGATGGTTTGGAAATATTTTGTCTCGCTAGAGGTAGAGGTAGACCAAAGAAAAATTAGGGAGATGTGATTAGACAGGATACATGACACATCTCTAGCTCACCGAGTACATGACCATACTAAGGAGAGCATATTGGTAGGGATTAAAACAGAAGCAGTGGCAGAGACAGAATTACCATCAAGGTGTGTCAAAATATGAGAAATTAAATATACAAAAAAGTCAACAAAGTAAATATTAAAAAACTAAAAAATGGTTGCGCTCAAAAAACATTATTATATATGTTGCTTGGCAAGGGTAGAACACTCAACCTCAAACAAATTTTACTATCCTTTAACCACTGTACTAAGCCTCACTGGAGGATATTAATACTACAAAAGAGTGTTGCTTAAAAAAAGAACAAACAATAGCTACACCAACAAAAGATAAATAGAAAAAAACACCACCCAAACCCAACTGCTGTTCGGGACCTAAAACATGATCTTGTTGACCTCCGAATTCGATCTCTACCGTTCAAATCAACCACCAAGATGTCAGGAACACTCAGTACTAGGGTGTCAAAAATGAACCCGAATATATATAACCCGCCCAAAATTTTAAGGGTTGAGCTCAAGATAATTTGAATTGGGTTCAATCTCAACCCATTAAAACTTAATCTATTTGGAGAGAATTCTCAATTGAGCCCAATTCAATCTCCAATTTCAACCGGTTTTAAAACTTTTTATTAAGATATGTTTCTATATTGAAAGTATGAATTACGGTCTATTTAACATCTTTTAGGGTTTATCTATCCATTAGTTACTTTTTTAGCAAAAAATTCTTGAGCGGAAATTCAAATTGTGATTATAAAAGTTAAATATCAATATGTTAAATTATTGAGATTAATTGGGTCAAATTGGGCGGGTCAAGACCCAATCCGTTTTTTAGCCCATTTGGCTCAAAGTAAACTTGGGCGGGGTAAGACCCAACCCGATTTCTATTCAATCCATTTTAATATTTTCAATTTCAATTCAACCCGCCCATTTGACACCCTTATTCAGTACAAATTTCAGCCCGATCCAACAGTTATTTAATCGGGAAATACGATCTGAAGGTTGTTGGTCGGAGAAAAAGACTACAACAAAATAATCTTTTTCTTCTCTCTTGTTAAAAGCTCTCTCAAAAACCTTTCTTATGTCCTAATGTCTTTCAAAGACAATAGCAATGAGCAATTAATTATTCTCTCAAGACCATCCTCTATTTATAGAGTTGTGTTTTTCCTTACAAAGTCAAGACCTACAACAAATAGGAGTACAATTCCAATAATTTTCCTAAGGGAATTGGAAAATCAAATAAAGAGAATAATTTCAATTCTTTTACAAGTAGGATTAGGCCATGAGCCTTTGACTGGAATATGGGCAATAGCCCAACAATTTCTACAATTGTTTCTTTTGTTTTTGTTATCCTTACTCTTTTTACTACCAATATTATTGTTGTTTTTTTAGTATTTTCATGTTATTATTGAGAAAAAATTATCGTGAAAACTCTTGCCAGTTATTGGCACACATCAAATCTAGTCTAAATTTGAATGAAATATGGGTGATAAATTTCGTATATTTGTGTATTTGTATAAATGATGATATAATATATTATTTTTCTAAAAATTAAATTTGAAAAAAGTGAATGAATTTAAAAATAAAATAAATATTGACAGACAAGAGAGAATTGTTCAAATGATAAAGTACTTAAAATTGTGAATTTGAGTTATTAAGGGAGCAAAACTAAACTAAATAAAAAAAAACAATGGGATGAAGTAATATAGAAAAGAAGCTGAGTATTGTAATTGTCATTAAATAATTGAATTAAAAAACAAAATAATTATTCACTTTTTCCCAATATTTTATGTTTTTGTTAGATGATTTTCTAATACATTTTTGTGGTGGCATTAGTCGCCACAAAAACTAAACCTTTGTGGCGACTTGTGTTATTGTCATGGAAAAGTACTAGCCACTTAAGGTGTGTTTGGTATGAAGGAAAAAATTTTCTGGAAAATGTTTTTTAATTTTCTCATGTTTGGTTGGGACAAAAGTCTTAGAAAATGTTTTTTCAAATCAACTTATTTTCCTCAAAATTAAGGAAAATGTTCAAAAATTAAGGAAAACATTTTCAAAACTCTCCTCCAACTTTAAATTACATTTTTTTTTGCAAAAACATCAATGTTTAGAAAATATTTTCAATTTTCAAAATTTTATTTTTCACCCGATCCCTGACCCCACACCCCACCCACCTACCACCGGCCAAGCCACCCCTTCCGAAAAAAATTGAGTTCGGTTTTAAAAAAAATTATTTTAAAACTCCTACCTCCTCCGCCCCCTCCCCCCCAACCCAAAAGAAAAATAATTTATTTTAAAAAATATTTTCAACCACCCCGCCAGCCCTCCACGCACCCACCCAACCCTACCAGCGCTCCACGCACCCACCCATCCCTATCAGTCCCCACCCGAACCCCAAAAAAATTAATTTTGTTTTTAAAAAATATTTTCAATTTCAAATTTATATTTTTTCACCTACCCTTGCCCCCCTACCCCCATACACATACACCCTCCCACACCCACATGTTTCTCAAAAAACATTTTCATTCATAAATCAAACACTAAAAAATATTTTCGGAAAATATTTTCTACTCACCAATCAAACATGAGAAAATAAGTCCAAAATTTACTTGTTTTCAAGGAAAATATTTTCTAAAAAGACATTTTCTTTCATACCAAACACACCCTTAGTATATCAATGATCCATGGATCGCCACATCAGATTATTCTTGGCAATATCTTGACTTTTTGTGGTGATTTGTATCGCCATGACAAATTTTCTTTTTTAGTATCAATTGATAATAATAAAGGATTAAAAATCTAAATATTTCAACAACTAAAATAATCTAATAAAAATTTAAAATTCAAATCATTATAAACCTACACCAATAATTGGAGATAATTTTCAAACATGACAAACAAAAATCAGATAGACAATTTTAGGAGGGCAGTCCAGTTCATGTAAAGATACAACCTTATATATATGGATAAATTTTTTATGTATGGTCATCAATTTTTGAAGTTGCTTTATCATAGCTTGCTTAACACTATTTCTCATATGTACATGTAATTGAGCTTTCAAGTCCAAATTAATTATATTCTCCTTAACCTCAAAATAGGGGTGTACAAAATCGAATCAAAAATCAAATTAAATCGCAAATCGAGTCAAATAAAAAAATAATCCGACTAGTGATTTAGTTTGACTTGGTTTGGTGTTGGAATAAAAAACCCGACTATATTTGGGTTGGGTTGGTTTCAACTAAAAGAAACAAGCTGAGACCAAACCAACCCGACTTTATATATATAATTTTAAAATTTTATTTTATACGTAAGAATATCTATTTTGATATAATTTTTAAATATCTCTTATACTTTTTCATAGTTTTTATCTTTTAATATATTTATTTCATGTTTGGAAGTTAGAAGTTTTAATGATCTAGTAAAAATTATAGTTCATACAGGCTGGTAATTATAATAAAGTTTAAATAAAAATCAAATTAATACTAATGCAAAAAGAAAATCAATTCAACACTAAGAATGACAATAATATTGAATATTTGTTTTTTAGTTTTACATAGATTTAGACAATTAAAATACATTATCTAATTTTACTTTCTTTTAATATTTAGTCATGTAACTAATACTTATTAAACTTATTTTAGCATGATTTAGTACTTTAAATTATGATCAATTTCATTATGACTTATTAATTTGTAATATTTTTTTACGCGATTTTATTATTATTTTTTTTTGGAATTTTAGTGTCATTAATCATATCATATTTTTTGTTATTTTCTTGAGAAATAACTTAGATAGTTGCATTTTGGTAGGACTAAAGAAATATTGGATGTACAATTAAATTATATGTTTGTATGAATACTTTATCGAAAAAAATTTGAAAATCCGAAAAACCCAAAAAATCCAAAAAAACCCAAAAAAACCCGAAGTTGAAAAACCTGAGTTTTATTGATTTGATTTTATTTATAAATTCAAAAACCCAGCATAAATAATTTAATTTGATATTTAAAAAATTCAAACCAATCCGATCATATACACCCCTACCTCAAAATATCTTTCATTTAGGTGCATGGTACAAAAAGGAGACAAGGTTGTGGGCCAATAATCAACTCAATGGGAAAAGGTAGTGGTTTATATTCGAAATTTTCTTCCTCAAGGACTAGGAAAATTTTAATTGATTTGAGTTACTCCTTCGATTCACTTGTACTTCTCATTTATTTCTAAAATAAATTTTTATTTTTACTTGATACTTTTGATATTTTATAAAAAGATAATTATTATTTTTTCATGTTTTACACTTAACAATAAATATTTATTTTTTAAATTATTTTCCAAGACCTAATACTAAACACCATTAAATAGAGATAGTTTGATAAAATACTTATATCAACAATTATTTTCTTGATGGGTGTGCCAAGTCATATGGTAATTAATGGGAAATGAAAGAGTTAGAAGCTTGGGTGGTCACTCAATTTTGGATAATTAATTAACATTTATGGTAATTATTTCCAAAAATGTAATTTTTAGTATTTATTTAATGACGTGAAAGCTGTAAACTTTTTTTAAAAAAATACTTTAAAAAATTAAAACATATATTTAACTAGTGAATTTCTCCGTGCTTCGCGCGGTCATCAAAAACATAAATAATATATTAAATATTATTTGAATAGAAGAGATATTATACATATAAAAAGGTATTTTTTATGTATGTTTAATAATTTTAGTTGAAATTTTAAATAATTTTTAAGAGTCTCTTTCTTACATAAAAAAAGATATAAGATAATTATATTATCCCTTCCTATAAATTTATAGATGAATAATTTGGTTCCATAGGAAAAAACAAGATTTTTTCTTATATGTAATTATCTGAACCTCTTGTAATTTATAATGATTTTAAAAAATAAATAATATAAATATACTGTTTTTCAAAGTTAAAAAAAAACGAAGAAGAAGTAAATAAATATACTTTTAAAGAATAGATTATATATATTGGGATTGTTAAATATAATTAATATATTTTTAATGTAAATAAGTAATCGTTACAATTAAATAAGTGAGTAATGTTTTGAAACTCTATATATCAATTAACCTTAACGAAGAATAATAATTTTTCTAACTTGAAAAAATATAATTAACGTGTTTATTCTTAGGAAGTCAATCACCTAATTGTTATTATAATTTTAAAAACATTATGAGCAAGCCAAAATGAACTCAAACAATGGTGACACAAAATGTCTCTTCTCATATTTATTCTATATTTTTGCTATTAATACATATTTGACTAAATATACATACATCATCTTCTTAATTTTGAATTTAGAGATAAATCTAGTACTAATTTATAATGCCTCAGTATAAAACAAATTTATACTTAGTTAATATTTTATGTTATTCATTTGTGTTGTTAAATTTAACTTTATTCATTTCGATTTTTTTTGCCCTCCTATAACTAAATATGAAATGTATTATGTTTAATGAATTGATTTTTGTAGAAAAACAATAAACAATACAACTTGACATTATGATGAAAACGTAAGTTATACCTTTTCTTTATAATATCAGTAACAATGGTTGTGTTTCACTTGTTTTAAATAATATAAACGTTTCTTCTTTGTGTATATAAAATTTTTTTAAAATTACTGCATCATCTCTCCCTCCATGTTATATATATTTATCTTTTAAACTTTTTTATGCAAGCATATTTATCGATAGCTTTAAAATTTACGTAATAAACAACAAATAAAAATTACTTTATTAAACTTTATTTATTTAAGTAATTAATTATAAAATTTAAAATTTAATTAGTATCAAAATTTTAAGATAATTAAGTTACTAATTTGAACCAAGAGAAAAGATTTATAAATTTTAAACTTGATTTATATTTATAACAGAATTTCAAACATAATTAAGATAAACTTGTGAGGAAGTGATAGCTCATCAGGATCTACTCTAATATATTATAATGTTAATTTGAACTAAATTTTTTTTATAAACTTACAATAATAAGGAGTTCCTATAAACATTGAACATAAAAAACATCATAAAGATTCACAAGAAAGAAAGAAAGAAATAATAGAATACACATATCAATGCGACTGTAATAATTATAATTAAAAATAGAAGAAAAAATAAAATAAAATCATAATTGTCTTGAATCTTGTCATATCCACTTCACAAGCCTATCGATATTGAAGATTCTTTTTTTTTAGTCAAACAAAAGCAAAAATAGATATCACTCTTGTTGATATTTAATTCACAAATTTATCACTATTCAAAAGCTTTCTTCATATAAAAAATAAATTTAAGAGGCACCATAGAGAGAGATATAAGAAAAAGAGGAGAGAAAAAAGAAATAGTACAATATACATCATTAAAAATAGAAGGAAAAGGAAGTCAATGCATTATCTAAGCTCTTGCCAATATCACTTCACAAGCCTATCACTTTCAAAAGCTTTCTTCTTTTTTTTTTTTTTCAAATCAAATAAAAGCATAAATATAATACTATAGTGAAAATGAAGGGTAACTTGGGTAGTATAAACCAAAAATGTGAATTTATATAGAAAAAAATCTAGTGAAAATGAAGGGTAACTTGGGTAGTATAAAACAAAAATGTGAATTTATATAGAAAAAAATGGAGGAATACCATAAGGTATCTTAACTTTCAAATTTAATTTTTGAGGGTTATGAATATAAAAAATTGGAAATTATGAGAGTTATAACTATATGCATATTATATCTAATAAAGAAGATGTATTATAGTGCAGAAGGTTATGAACATGAAAAGTTGAAAATTATGAGAATTATGAATATATGCACATTATATCTAATAAAGAAGATATATTATAATGAAAGGTGAAAAGTTGAGTAATTGAGTACAAAATCTTAATGAGATATTAAAAATAAAACAAATAATTAAATAAAGAATAATGCTAAAAATAAAAAGGAGAAAGGAAAAATAGGTCACAAAGAGGTGTCACGTCACCTTCTCTAAGTCAATTTTTACATATATATCATTTTCTTGTTCATTAATTTATTTTTATGTGAGTAATGTTTTAGATATGTTACGGATATACAAAATTAGTTAAATTAGTGTTTTCTATAATACAATTCAATAAAACATTGTATTTATTTCAAAAATTTCATAAAGAGATCCAAATTTCGAAAGTTCCACCACAAATTTATGGAATATTCATAAAGAGAGCAAGATCTCAAAATATTTCATATACTCTTGTGTATTTTTAACGATCTAGGTTTAGAATATTTCACAAAAAATCATGGAATATTCATATAGAGGTTAAATCTAATTCATCCTAACTCGAGAAATACGCCACTAACGGCCCTCGAATCATGGAGAAATATATTAGGAGAGTAGAATCAAGGGAGGAACAGAAGTGTACCCACAATAATTACCAATAATCATGTTTCTTCAAAAAGAAATAAAAAAATAAAGCATTGTATCTTAGCGTTATTTTTTATTTTCTCTCTGTCATTATTCTTCATTAATTGAATTAATAAGCTATTGTTTTTAATAGAGTAACTTTCACATATAGCAAACATAAAAGTCATATTTGTATGTTATTGCTATAGTTTGCATAATTGTGTTTCATAGCAAACATAAATATGTATATTTCGCTATACATATAATTTTTTTTTTATAATTCACTATACATATACAAAAGAAAGCAGTTGTATACAAAAGATTAATTGTATAATATGTGTATGTATAAAATGAGAAAGAGAGGAAGACAAAAGAAAATTAGGTAGGAAAATATTTATATTGTATAATTATAAGTGTATAGGACGAAAATATATGTATTGCATGTGTATATTCAATTCTCTCTCGCTTTATACAAACAAAAATGCAATTTATACATTTCCTTTATGTTTGTATAAGCGAGAAAGGCGAGGGTCGCGAGCGAGATCTGGAAGAGGGGAACGAAAATATGTGTATATATACAATTTCTTCTCGCTTTATACAAACACAAACACATTTTATACATTTGTTTTGTATAAAAGCGAGAAAGGCGAGCGAGAATGCCACCAAACGAGAATGGCGAGCGAGATTTCACCGGGGAGAGAGGCGAAAATAACAATAGTTTGATATAGCGTACAATTAAATTAAAGTATATTTATAACATTTAATTTGAATTAATAGTTTGCTATTATATAGAATTTTCTCTTTTTTAAAAGTCAATTTGAACGTGTTTTCAGTGACAAAGTTGAGTGACTTTTGAAAAACAACAAAATTGAGCATGATGACCAATTACTTAAACTTAAACCATTTAAGCTTCTAACCAGAGGTGGACCCACATAGATAGTTTCAGATGCTCGAGCGCTCATTGGCTCCGAGTTTTTTTGTATATATATAGAGAGAGAGAGATGAAAATTACATTATTAAATATATATATATGCACCCATTGAACAAAAGTATTCGTGGGCGTGCTGGTTTTCCATTGAACTATGAGGCTTGAGAAGCTATCCGGCGAGGGCTCGAATCCCATCAAGTCCAATTCTTTTTCAACGAATTTGCACCCTTTTTTTTTTATGTTTTCTAGCGCTTTTGTTTTTAACTTTTCACAGCGACTTTTGCACCTTTTTTTTTCCATTTTTTTATTAAAGCTTTTTTTACTTAGAATTTTGTACCTGTTTTGACTTTTTCTATCCTTAATTAGTTTAGGCTGACTAATTAGTTTTTTCTTTATTTTTTTATTTTTAACCTTTTCAGTTTTTCTACGCTTTAAAACTTTTTTCATTGCCCGCTTTTGACAATTTTTTTTAACAAAACGACGAAAAAAAGGTAATGTAAGGTAACGAAAAAAACGACGAAAGCAGCCAACCCAACAACAAACTTCAAGCTTTTTTATTTTCAAAATCAAAATACAAAAGTAAGGTAATATGATTTGATGTTTGATTAAAGTTAGATAATGAAATTAGAGAATTAGGTTTTGAGATTTTCATTGCTTATGGGCTATGGATAGTGCTCTTAAGTCTTAAAATAGATTTCATATACTGTTTTTGTTACTTGATAAATAGGTTTAGACTTGAGAGTCTCACGTGTTTTGTGATTAAAAATAATTTCTCTTGAATACTTTTGAAATAAACTTTTTTCTTACCAACTTACGTGATTCAAAAATTAAATTTTAGGATGTCGTCGAGCACAATTATGACATTAAGACTAGAATTCTCTTTTTGTTATGATAATATTACTAGTAATTCATTGTGACTTATAATTAGAGTTGTTTTTTATGATGATAATATAAATCATTGTTTTATTTTTTATTCTGTTTAATTTTATTAAAGAATTTGAGTTAATATACATTTTTTATTAAAGAGTTTGAATTAGTTTACGTCTACACTATGTGAGTGCTAACAATTTTATATTAAAGAAAATAAACCACCACAATCTATAAATCCTGAATCCGTAACTGCTTCTAACTCCAAATTAGAACGAACATATTTTTTTTTTATAAACAAGCTAAAGTTTAGTAGAGTGAGAGAAATAAATTCCAACCTTTTTCAGGATTACTGGGATCAGGGGGACTTGATGAGAAATTTCAGCATAGGTTTAACCATAAGATTACTTGAACTAGATACATATTTGTAATTGGCAACCATTGTGAGAACACAAAATATGCCACTTAAAATTTGATCGCGTTTTCCTAACTTAGAGCTGAATTATATATTTTTGAGTTGGAGCAATAGTATATCAACAATTATTATATCACTTCAGAATTTAATTGTCACCTTGAATTCAATTCTGATTCAAGTTAATAATGAAGTTACCCTCATCTAAGCTAGCGTTTGGTGTAAACTTTCAATTTTCAAAAGACTCCAAATAATGAGATTTGATCCAACTACTAGAGAAAACTAGTATTTGAAAATTTGAGATATTTGCAAAAATATTTATCAAATAATGACAAATTATATAGATAAACACTATTTGCCAATTTCCTTCTAAATATTATTTGAAAAATCTAAGGCCAAATGGCCCTAAGTCGAGTGCATATAACTTTTATTTGGAGTCTTCAAAATTCAAATAATACAAAACTAGAAATATGTCACTTACTTGTGTATAACTCTCAATCCAATTGACCATAGTGGTAGCTAGGGGTGTTCACAGTTTGGATAGAAATCGATCCAAATCAAAAAATTGAACCAAATTGATTAAATAAATCAATTTTTATTTGGGTTACATGTGGTTTGGTTTTAGATTTTTAAAAATCGATAGTATATGGGTTGATTATGGTTTTGTTCTAAAAAAATAGAAGAAAACTGAACCGAACAGACACATTATATACATATTATTACTATACATACATAATATATAATTTTTATAAACAATTTTAAAGATATTATATGTATTTTCATCAAAATTTATTTATAATTTACCTATGAAAGATAAAACTCAAGGTGAAAATATTTATCTTATTGGTTTTATGTATATGAGTGTGCATATAACAATTCTTTATAAGATTAAAAATATCACTTTCTCTTTCTTCTAAGCCAAAATAATGAATTTTGTAGTTTTATTTATCGTAAATTCAATGATTGAAAGCTTGTCAATCATTCTAATTATTTTCGTTTTAAGTGAATTGTTGTTACCTTTTTCACGTTTTGAATGAATTGTTTCTTTTATTTTTGTCTATGGTCAATAACCGAATAACTAACCCTAATCGATCCAAAACTGATAACAACTAAACCGATAAATATATATTATATTTGGTTTTGAAAATCTTAAAACCGATTAAGCTGATTTGATTTTAATTTTGATCAATAACCGATCCAAACCAACCTATGAACACCCCTAGTGGTAGCTTGTCAATAAGACAACAGTAGCAGAAAAAGAAGTTTTCCAAGAATGTGTTTGGTACGAACGGAAATTTTTTCCTAGAAAATATTTTCTTAGAAAACAAGTGGATTTCTAATTGATTTTTTTATTTTGGTTGGTGACTAAACAATATTTTCTAATGTTTTATTGGTCTTGACACCCGAACTAGGACACGATCTCCATGACACTTCCAAAATTCGACCCTAAGATTTCACCCTGAAATATTTTTTATAAAATAACATTTTTATAAAAAAACTGTAGGGGTAGGGGGTAGGTGTTGGGTGAGGTAAAAAAACTTGAAATTTGAAATATTTTTCAATTAAGTTTTGAATTTCTTTTGTTTGGGGGTGGGGGTGGCTAGAGGGTGGTTTCGGGATAGTGTAAAAAAATATTTAAAATTTAAAAAAGAATAATTTTTCGGATGGGGAGGGTCGGGTATAGGGTACGGGGTATTGTAAGAAAAAAAGGAAAAGGGCTTGAAAAACACTTAAGCTTTGGCCGAAATTGTTGTTACGATATCGAACTTTATGAAGGACCTTTTACCCCTGCACTATTTAATAGTGTATTTTAAAGGTATATATGTGTCCTCATAGACGCATTACTATTTATAATGATGCAATATTTATGATGTCTACGTGGACACATATATACCTTTAAAATACACTATTAAATAGTGCAGGAGTAAAAGGTCCTTTCTAAAGTTCGGTATTATTACAGCAATTTCAGTCAAAGTTCGGATATATTTCAGACTTTTTTACCGAAAAAAAGATATTGTAATTTAATAATGAACTAGATTTTCGGAAAATGTATTTCTTATATATTTTTTAAAATTTTTTTTTCTTAAATTTGAAGAAAATAAATTGATGTGGAAATTTATTATTACTTTTTAAATTTAAGCGAGCAAACGTAAGAAAATTGGAATACTAAAAACACACCCCAAGTCCCAAACGTACCAGACGTCCATTTCAGTACTTCCTTCTTTACTATAATATAATTGACAAAAGAAGACAAGTTATGGCCTACTAATTTCACTTGGCAAGATATGTATCGTTCTTGCAGTGTCATTTAGGTAAATTGAAAAGTTTTAAAATTAATAATGGTAAATAAAAAAGTATGAGTAGTATTTTTGTCTTTGGAATACATTATAAATTGAGATAGATAGAGAAAGTAGTAGTTAACTCAGTGGTTTGTGAGATTGTGGCAGTGGGTAAGAATGGCGACGAAGACACATCTATCAGACGATCAATACACTGTAACAGAAGAAGAGAACTTGGCAGTTTGGCTTCTTGCTATCAAAACACTTCGGATTCAACCCTTTAATCTCCCATCTCTTGGTTTGTTTTTGCTTTTACATCTCTCTTCCTTCCTATCTTCTTCTCTCAACTACAAAATATCATGCTATTTTATTAATGGAACTATGCTCATCTCCTTCTTGTTATTTGTTTTGTCATGTTAATTAGGTCCTTATGATGTCAAGATTCGAATTAAAGCTGTTGGTATATGTGGAAGTGATATCCATCACTTTAAGGTAAGTACTCAAAACAAAAATTCTAACAGCACCTAGCCGCTTGACTTGATTGATTACTAGGCCACACACACCCTGTAGAGTAATAATAGTATCAATTGTTAAGGTATTAGTGCGTTGTAACGTTAGTTTCAACATGGCTGGCTATCCAGAATATGAGAGTAGCAAATTTTGTGGTTAAAAAGCCAATGGTACTTGGGCATGAGTGTGCTGGAATTGTAGAACAAGTTGGTAGCCAAGTGAAGTTTCTGATGGTCGGTGATCGTGTAGCTTTGGAACCTGGTATTAGTTGCAGGCAGTGTCAACTATGCAAAGACGGTCGCTACAATCTCTGCCGTAAAATGAAGTTCTTTGGCTCTCCTCCAACTAATGGTGCTTTAGCCAACCAGGTAATATCTATGCTCAGAGCAATCTGGAACCAAGAAGAGCTATTGCACTTGCATAGAGCAAAGTCAGATTCAACATTTTAAATAACAAGTGTGGCATTGAATTTGTCAGGTGGTGCATCCTGCAGATCTATGTTTTAAGTTACCTGATAATGTAAGCTTGGAGGAAGGTGCAATGTGTGAACCTTTGAGTGTTGGTGTCCATGCTTGCCGCCGTGCCAATGTAGGTCCTGACACCAAACTAATCATCATAGGTGCAGGACCTATTGGCCTTGTCACTATGCTGGCAGCTCGTGCTTTTGGATCACCCAAGATAGTCATTGTTGATGTGGATGATTGTCGTTTATCTTTTGCGAAAGACCTGGGTGCTGATGAGATCATTAAAGTTTCTTCCATTATGCAGGTTCCCCTTCTTTTTTTCCTCCTCATCAGCAGTTATTTGTATCATACCCTGGTAATCTGTTTTCTTTTGATGGCCAAATATGATATATATCTCAAGCAATATTCATGTTGTAGGATGTGGAGGAGGAAGTGGTGCGAATACGTAATGCAATGGGTGGTCCTGTGGATTTGAGCTTTGATTGTGTTGGTTATAACAAGACTATGACAACGGCTCTGCAAGCCACCCGTGCTGGTGGTAAAGTATGCCTTGTTGGATTAGGCCAGAGTGAGATGACTCTCCCTCTTACTTCAGCTGCAGCAAGGTACTTGTACTTCTTTGAGTTAAATTTCTTTCCTGAAACACTTCTAAAAGAGGAAACTTACAATCACAGTTTCTTCTTTTGTCATAGGGAGGTGGATGTCATAGGCATTTTCAGATACCGAAATACATGGCCACTCTGCATTGAACTTCTGAGAACTGGGGAAATAGATGTGAAGCCTCTCATAACCCACAGGTATAACTTCACTCAAGAGGGTGTCGATGAAGCCTTTGAGACCAGTTCTCGCGGTGGAAATGCCATCAAGGTCATGTTCAACTTGTAGCTGAATAGAAATTATGTACTGTGTGCCTAGACTCAAAGTTGGTATCAGATGTTTGTGAGAATGAATAATCCACCCCCTCAAAAAGAAAACTTGAATGCTGCAGAAAGGGATATTATGCATGTCAATAATGCAAAGCTATTGACCATTCATACAGAACATGATGCAGAAATATACAGACTACAGTATAACTGAAAAAGTAATGAAGGAATCAACAAGATCTTTGCAGCTTCATACCTTGCGATTCTGCTGCTATAGCTACATTCAGAGTCTTCTAAGCAGTATGCTCTAAGCCTCCGACCATCATTCCAATTTTAAAATGTTAGATGCGGCACAGAGGCAATAGTAACTTGATATTTAAAAATACAAAGAGCAGAAGACTGGTATCATATTAGCAGTATACACCAAATATGACACGTGCTAGTTACAACAACCATCTATAGCCCAAGGTAGCTGAGATCATAAATACAATTTTGTACTTCACGATCAAACTTAACAAGTTCTTTAGGTGTCAAACAACAACCTGTATCTGTATTGGAACCTTCATCTTTATAGTGCTGAAGATGCGCAAACCTAACTCATGCGTAAGTCGGCAACTCATATTAAGCTTCTCTTTATCCAAAAGGGCAGCTAGAGAACAGTCACTCTTGCTCACATGATATTCACTTCAGTTTCACGTAACCGGTATGCTGAATCAACGAGAAAAATCTATGCAAATAGTACCATGTGAAAGAAGCCTTTGTTTCAGGTACTTTACATTTCCAAGACGTGGTTCATTGAATGCTAGACAATCGCATCTACTTCAATTGAACTCCAGCCTAGTGGCCTCTGTACTGCACCCTCATCCATCAATTGCCTTATTTTCATCGCATCATCCCATCTCTCTGCAGTGGCGTAAGTGCTTGATGACAGAACATAATTACCACCATTATCAGGATCTAATTGAAGAAGTTTGTTTGCAGCAATTTCAGCAAGAACCACATTACCGTGAAGTTTACAAGCACTAAGCAACATTCTCCACAAAACCACATCTGCTGCCATAGGCATAACATTTATAAACTCGAATGCTCTATTTAAATTACCAGATCGGCACAACAAATCAACAATACACCCATAATGCTTCATTTGTGGCACCAATCCGTGACATTTTTCCATACTCTCGAAGTATTCCAAACCTTTGTCCACCAAACCTGAATGAGCACAAGCAAGTAGTACGCCAATAAAAGTACCATGAGTTGGCTTACAACCTTCTCCTAACATCTGCGAGAAGAGCTGAAGAGCATTATCATGAAAGCCATTCACTGCAAGGCCAGAGATTATTGAAGTCCAAGAAACAGTATCCTTTTTGCTCATGCTCAAAAACACTTCCAAGGCTGTATTAAAAGATCCACATTTGCAGTACATATCCACCAGTGCATTCCCCACGTAGATATCCATTTTAATGTCATGCTGACGAACATAATCATGTACTGCGTTACCCACATCAAATGTACCTAAACGTGCACAAGCAGAAAGCACACTAGCGACTGTGACTTCATCAGGCTTAACCTTAATTGCCATCATCTCTTGGAAAAGTGCAATAGCGTCTGAAAATCGATTAGCTTGGCAATATCCTGTGATCATAGAAGTCCAAGAAATCACATCTCTGTTGGGCATCTTATCAAAAAGATTCCGTGCAGCCGTTAAATCCCCTGCTTTAGCATACCCCATTATCATGGCATTCCATGAAACCACATTTTTCTCCTCCATCTTAGTAAAAACTTCTTCAGCTAAGATAACTAATCCACGCCTACCATACATATCAATCAATGTATTCCCCAAGTATACATCAATTCTCACACAACTATCCCTTATATACTTTGCCACAAAATCCGCCGTGTCAAAATCCCCTAAATAGCTACAAGCTAGCACTACTTTCACCAATGTCACTGCATCCGCCTTCACATTTTCTGCCTGCATAGAAGCAAAAAGACCCAATACCTCATGATATCTATTACATTGACTATACCCACAAATCAATGAGTTCCATGATACTAAGTCTCTATCAGACATTTGATCAAACACCTTTCCAGCACCAACTAAATCACCACAAAAACCATACATATAAATCAAAGCATTACACACATACAAGTAGGAATGATACCCAAGTTTCAGAACACTAACATGAACTGCCCGTCCATGTACAATATCGGAAAGCTGTAAACAAGCCTTAAAGATGAAAATGAAAGTGAGGTTGTTTCCCCGGAATCCTTGTTGACGCATTCTGACATACATGTGGAGTGCTTCAATGGGTCGATCACTCTTAGACAACCCACGAATGACGTAATTCCAAATTGGCAATGTTGGTCGTTCAGTTTGATTAAAAGCAACAAGGGCTTTGTGTAGAGACGTCGGAAAGAGAGAGTATAATCTAATAACGTGTGAAATAGCAAAAGGGTGAGAGTGTTTTTGAGTTCTGATGAGATGAGCATGAAGCTCTTTGGCGGACGCAATGGAGTTTGAACTGTTCAAGTATGGAGCTGCTTTTTGGAGAGGGAAGGAGGTGGACGAAAATGGTCTTGACAGTTTCATGAAATTTTGGATTATAACTCCAATTTCTCGGTGAAGGGAGTCTGTTGGTGTTTTGGATACGGGATTTGATCAGCTTCCACAAATCTTTTTTGTTGGTTAAGACTAAGATTAACAATGGTGACACCGGCTCTATTAAACATGAACTAGTACTTATCAATCTATATCAATGATAGGCGAATAGGTACATACATCGATAGTAGACTAATGATGAAATTGAAGAGTGGTCACTGGTACGAGTGAGTCCTAAATATATGTAACTAGCAATCTTGGAAAAGACAACCAATCCTAACTCATAAATATCTATATAAAAATAGTATCCTTTTATTAGTCTTATATATGTATATCTATTACTTCCTTCGTTTCGAAAAGAATGATGTTATTTCCTATTTAGTCTGTTTTAAAAAGAATAATTTCTTTCCATTTTGGCCAACATTTTAACTTTAACTTTTCACGTGTCATATTTAAGATCACAAGATCGAAGGCATTTTGATACATTTGACATAATTTTAATTTAGAACCACAAGATTAAAAAATCTCCTTTCTTTTCTTAAACTCCGTTACAAGTCAAACTAGGTCATTCTTTTTTAAACGGAGAAAGTATCTATTATGCATACTTATATGGTTTAGAGTTTAGATAGACCAAGAAAGTAGTTAGTCGTGTACTATTAAAAGGATTACATACAAACTTTTCATAAAGAGCTCCACAGAGGAGTCATGGCTTGTGTCATGATTCAATTCATCGAGTCGTGTAGACACTTATTCTAATTTTTAGATAAAAAAAATCTTACTATTCAATTTAAAGACGGACAGTGTAGAAATTAATAAACTCTTTAAAAAATTTTAAATAAGCATAAACTCAATTATTAAAATCTATCATTTAGACAAACAAAATGAATATCTTATCAAATAATCAGTCTAAACAGGTACTGTTGGGTATGTAGCAAGAATTGATGGGAAATAGAGGGAAAGAGAGAAATTTGAAAAGTTGAGAACTTGAAGAGTCCTCTTATGCTTTAATGAAAAGGCATTTGTCCCTCATCGGTGGTGGAAAGAAAAATAGGAGAGTTTAAATACAGAAACACTCCTATTAATTGTTAAAAGGGTTGGAAAGAGGGACCCCCCTCGCGCTGTCGTCGTCGCTCGTCACGTCACGGCTTTGGCTTTGGCTTTGGCTTTCGAGAGATTACTTTTTGGACAAAGTTTGTTTTAATTATTTAATTATTTATTTATTTATTTAATTAATTAAATAGCCAATTCAATTAATTAGTTGATAACAGAATCGTTTCCAATTATTTAGTTGATTAACCCGACCCGACCCGACTCGGATCCGCGCGCGACCCATTTTAACTTTCCCGGTTTTATTTAAATTTCCCTCCATGACTGTTCTGAAAGGTTGCAACTTTCAGGAACAATCATTACCATTTGAAAGGTTGCAAACTTTCATCAATGTTCGTGTGGATTCTGAAAGGGTTGCAACCTTTCAGAACCTGTTCTTCTTGCTATAAATACCATTCATTCTTCAGATTATTAACTTACGAATTTTCTGATCTTCTTCTTCTTCTTCTGCACAAATTTTTCCTTCGTGTACTTTCCTGCTGTGGATTGGTTCGCTGACAGTAGAGTTTTTGGTATCTACACTCTACTGATTAAGATCATTTTACCCTGGGAGGTTATATTCCAAATCAAACCTCGGATACTAGAGGGGAATAATTTCCTTAAGGGGACACTGTGAGTTCAGTGGACTTGATCTTTTTCCGATTTCAAAGGTTTTTTCAGATTCTGCTATGTTCTTACAGATTTTAGTTTTTGGTTAATTAAATTTCTGTTCATCTCTCTTACTGGTTCTATAAATTTCAGTTACTTTGTGTTTCTGAACAATTTATTAGAATCAGTAATTTCTGGTTTTATAACACAGTTTGGCAACAATCTTAAGGAAATTAATTTTTTTTAATCTGTGTTTCTGGTGGAGACAAAAATCTTCGTGATTTTATACTCCTTTAAGTCTGCAATTATATTTTATTGCTTACTAAGACTGTATCGATTTTTGTTTATCAGAAATGGCAAACAATGGTGTTACAGTGGCTGTTGCTGCACCAACCCGAACTGTTGTACCACAAGCAGAGAAACCGGGTAAATTCACAGGTGTGAATTTCAAAGGATGGCAGCAACGAGTATTTTTCTGGCTTACCACTCTTGGTCTACAGAAATTTACAAGTGAAGATACTCCAGTGACTGCTGATGACATGCCAGACAGAGAAAAATTCATGATTATTGAAGCATGGAAACAGGCAGACTTTCTATGTAAAGGCTACATTTTGAGTGCTTTAGAGGATGACTTATATAATGTCTATAGTGCAATAACAACTTCAAAAGAGTTGTGGAATGCACTTGAGAAGAAATATAAGACAAAAGATGCATGCTTGAAAAAGTTTGTGGTCGCAAAGTTTTTAGTCTATAAAATGGTAGATAGTAAAACTGTTGGATCACAAGTGCAGGAACTTCAACTTATTCTCCATGATCTGATTGCTAAAGATATGGTAGTAAATAAAGCTTTTCAAGTGGCTGCAATGATCGAGAAGTTGCCTCCTTCGTGGAACGATTTCAAGAATTATCTAAAGCACAAACGTAAAGAAATGAAGCTTGAAGATCTTGTGATTCGGCTCAAGATTGAAGAAGATAACAAAAACGCCGAAAAGAAGTCGCGTAAGAGTTCAACAATCATTGGAGTTAATATTGTTGAAGAAGCTCCTACCAAAGACAAAAGGAGAAAGAAGTCCAACGGGCAGAAGTCAGAACAGGCCAAGAAGAAATTCAAAGGCAACTGTTACAATTGTGGCAATGCTGGTCATAGGTCTTCTGATTGTCGTGCTCCAAGAAAGGACAAAGACAAAGGCAAAGGCAAAAGTCAAGCAAACATCGTGGAAGAGATGGAAGATGCAGATGACTTATGTGCAATGATCTCGGAGTGTAACTTAGTTGGAAATCCCAAGGAGTGGTTTCTCGACTCAGGTACAACTCGACATATTTGCTCTGCGAAAGAAGCCTTTGCAACGTACACTCCTGCTGAGTACGATGAAGATTTGTTCATCGGAAACACAGCAACAGCAAGGATTGCAGGAACTGGAAAAGTAATGTTGAAAATGACATCCGGCAAGGTGTTGACATTGAACAGGGTTCTGCATGTCCCTACTATTAGGAAGAATTTAGTTTCTGCTGCACTACTCGTTAAGAACGGGTTTAAGTGTGTCCTAGTTAGTGATAAAGCTGTAATAAGTAAGAATGAAATGTTCATAGGAAAGGGCTACCTCAATGAGGGTCTTTTCAAACTGAATGTAATGGTTGTTGACAGTATTAATAAAAATTCTGCTTCTGTTTACTTATTGGAGTCAAATGATTTATGGCATGCCCGTTTGGGACATGTAAATTACAAAGCCTTGCGAAAATTGGTTAATCTAGAAGTATTGCCTGATTTTAAATGCGATAAATCGAAATGCGAAATTTGTGTGGAAAGTAAGTTTGTTAAGCATCCTTATAAGTTTGTTGAAAGAAATTCCAAAACTTTAGACTTAATTCACACAGATATATGCGATATGAAGTCAACACCATCTCGTGGTGGAAAAAAGTATTTTATAACTTTTATTGATGACTGCACTTGATTTTGTTATGTATATTTGCTTAATAATAAGGATGAAGCAATTGATGCATTTAAGCAATACAAAAATGAAGTGGAGAACCAATTGAATCTAAAGATAAAAATGATTCGGAGTGATAGGGGTGGAGAATATGAATCTCCTTTTGCAGAGATATGTTTGGAATATGGTATTATTCATCAAACTACTGCACCTTATACACCACAGTCAAATGGTTTGGCTGAACGGAAGAATAGAACATTAAAGAAAATGATGAATGCCTTAATGATCAATTCTGGTTCACCACGAAACCTTTGGGGGGAAGCCATCGTTACAGCTAATAAAATACTCAATAGAGTACCCCATCGAAAAACACAATCAATTCCATATGAGATGTGGAAAGAAAGGAAACCCAACTTGAAATATTTCAAAGTGTGGGGGTGTTTAGCCAAGGTAGAGGTTCCTTTACCAAAGAGGGTTAAAATTGGACCCAAAACAGTAGACTGTGTGTTTATTGGATATGCTGTGAACAGTAAGGCCTGTCGGTTTTTGGTTCACAAATCTGATAATCCTGAGATTCATGTTAATACGATAATTGAGTCAGATAACGCAGAGTTTTTTAAAAATATTTATCCGTATAAAACTGAATGTGAGTCGACAAGTGAAAGACCTAAACGAACACGAGAAGAATCAACGGAAAATACACTAACTAGTGAAAATCTTAGGCGTAGTACTCGCCAATGGAAACCTGCTTCTTTCAG
The DNA here is from genome assembly GCA_016801875.1 of Solanum sitiens. Taxonomy (NCBI): domain Eukaryota; kingdom Viridiplantae; phylum Streptophyta; class Magnoliopsida; order Solanales; family Solanaceae; genus Solanum; species Solanum sitiens. Next base: position 1,130,934 of record JABWTJ010000302.1, read on the forward strand.
ACCAGATTTTGTGGCACTATTGCTTGAAAATGAGCCTCAAACATTTAAAGCAGCTATGTCTTCATCTGAGTCAACTTATTGGAAAGAAGCAGTCAATAGTGAGATTGAATCAATTTTAAGTAATCACACTTGGGAATTGGCTGATCTTCCTCCAGGAAATAAACCTTTAGGATCAAAGTGGATCTTTAAAAGGAAAATTAAACCTGATGGGACTATTGACAAATATAAGGCTAGACTGGTAGTCAAAGGGTACAGACAAAAAGAAGGTCTGGACTACTTTGACACATACTCTCCAATAACAAGGATAACATCAATTAGGATGTTAATAGCACTAGCAGCAGTGCATGATCTTAAAATCCACCAAATGGATGTAAAGACAGCCTTCTTAAATGGAGAGTTGGAGGAAGAAATTTACATGGAACAACCTGAAGGGTTTATAGTTCCTGGTAAAGAAAAGAAAGTGTGCAGACTTGTGAAGTCACTTTATGGACTCAAGCAAGCACCCAAACAATGGCATGCTAAATTTGACCAAACAATGTTGGCAAATGGATTCAAGATTAACGAATGTGATAAATGTGTTTACATTAAAAATGTTATGAATCATGAAGTCATTGTTTGTTTGTATGTTGATGACATGTTAATAATGAGTAAATACATTGACGATATAAATGCTACTAAGCGCATGCTGTCCAACAAGTTTGATATGAAGGACTTAGGAGTTGCTGATTTGATCTTAGGGGTCAAGATTATCAAAACTCCCCAGGGACTAGCATTATCTCAATCTCATTATATTGAAAAAGTATTGGATAAGTTCAAGTACTTGAATTTCAATATTGTCAAAACTCCAATTGATTTAAGCTGTACATTTAAAAAGAATGAAGGTCAAAGTGACTCTCAATTGGAATATGCCAGAGTGTTGGAAAGTTTGATGTATATTATGAATTGTACGCGACCAGATATAGCATGTGCTATTAGTAAACTGAGTCGGTTCACTAGTAATCCGAATCAAACTCACTGGATGGCAATGAAATGTGTGTTGGGTTATCTAAAATATACACAACATTATGCTTTGCATTATAATAAATATCCTGCTGTGATTGAAGGATATAGTGATGCAAATTGGATCACCGGGTCAAATGATGTAAAATCCACGAGTGGTTATGTGTTCATACTTGGTGGAGGAGCAGTCTCTTGGAAATCGTCCAAACAGACATGTATTGCTCGCTCCACAATGGAATCTGAATTCATTGCTTTGGATAAGGCTGGTGAAGAAGCTGAATGGCTCCGGAATTTCCTAGAGGATATTCCATTCTGGCCCAAACCTGTTGGACTTATTTGCATACATTGCGATAGTCAAGCAGCAATAGGTAGGGCAGGGAGCGTTATGTACAACGGAAAGTCTCGTCATATACGGCGGAGACATAACACCGTAAGACAACTACTCTCTAGTGGAATTATCACAATTGACTATGTAAAGTCAAGCGATAATGTGTCAGATCCACTAACAAAAGGCCTAGTGAGAGAGGCAGTTGAAAGATCATCTAAGGGAATGAGTTTACGGCTTAGGACAAGTCAGCATGACGGTAACTCTATCTAGCAGACTGGAGATCCCAAGAGCTAGATTCAAGGAGAAAAACAAAGTTGTGGCTGACGGTTCGACATTGTCAATTAACTCAATCCATTCTCATGATGAAGACAATGTTCAGGAACAAGGTTAAGACTTTAAGGCTTGTTAATAAGGTAATAAAGCTTAAAGTTTTTAATAATTTGCTAAGTTTGGTAGATTTGACCAAATAGTGTATCTACGAGATGACACGGTTAGAAATCACCTATGTGAGTGTGAAGTGGAAGCCGCTTCAAAGAGAATCTTATGTCAAAAGCCTATTCTCTATACACTCATGAAACCAGGAGGTGTTCATGGCGGAAACGAACACAACCGTAAGAACCATAAATAGTAAAGGGTTAATTGTGTGACATATGGTTGTCTAGGTATACACCAAAGCTCGACGGTTCAAAGATATCACATCTACCGATTGACCGAGTATATCCGACATATGTTCACTACGGAAAGTCCAAGGGGAAACCTACTTATCCAGATGCAATTAATCATTGCCTGTAAAGTACACAATTGTCCGTGCTTTCCTATGTTATAACCATTCCCCATCAATGTGGGGGATTGTTGGGTATGTAGCAAGAATTGATGGGAAATAGAGGGAAAGAGAGAAATTTGAAAAGTTGAGAACTTGAAAAGTCCTCTTATGCTTTAATGAAAAGGCATTTGTCCCTCATCGGTGGTGGAAAGAAAAATAGGAGAGTTTAAATACAGAAACACTCCTATTAATTGTTAAAAGGGTTGGAAAGAGGGACCCCCCTCGCGCCGTCGTCGTCGTCGCTCGTCTCGTCACGGCTTTGGCTTTGGCTTTGGCTTTGGCAAATGATCGATCGAGAGATTATTTTTTGGACAAAATTTGTTTTAATTATTTAATTATTTATTTATTTATTTAATTAATTAAATAGCCAATTCAATTAATTAGTTGATAACAGAAACATTTTCAATTATTTAGTTGATTAACCCGACCCGACTCGGATCCGTGCGCGACCCGTTTTAACTTTCCCGGTTTTATTTAAATTTCCCTCCATGACTGTTCTGAAAGGTTGCAACTTTCAGGAACAGTTATTACCATTTGAAAGGTTGCAAACTTTCATCAATGGTCGTGTGGATTCTGAAAGGGTTGCAACCTTTCAGAACCTGTTCTTCTTGCTATAAATACCATTCATTCTTCAGATTATTAACTTACGAATTTTCTGATCTTCTTCTTCTTCTTCTGCACAAATTTTTCCTTCGTGTACTTTCCTGCTGTGGATTGGTTCGCTGACAGTAGAGTTTTTGGTATCTACACTCTACTGATTAAGATCATTTTACCCTGGGAGGTTATATTCCAAATCAAACCTCGGATACTAGAGGGGAATAATTTCCTTAAGGGGACACTGTGAGTTCAGTGGACTTGATCTTTTTCCGATTTCAAAGGTTTTTTCAGATTCTGCTATGTTCTTACAGATTTTAGTTTTTGGTTAATTAAATTTCTGTTCATCTCTCTTACTGGTTCTATAAATTTCAGTTACTTTGTGTTTCTGAACAATTTATTAGAATCAGTAATTTCTGGTTTTATAACACAGTTTGGCAACAGGTACAACAACGACCAAGGAAATATATAGTACAAAAAAATATGACAACTCTCATCATAAGGAAGGATGGGTAGAAGTTGTCGAAGATCATCATCGTCTTCACCTACGAAAAATCATTGGATTTTGCAACCAGACTATCTCAAGTGGCATAGCAAGAGTAGTATCAGTACAAACAACATGTACTGATAGGTATCATCGATCGATCCCAACCTACCATATAATATCTTGCTAGAAAATCAACGAAACATGCAACTTGAAGATAAAATTAGTACTCCAATTCACCCATGAACCACCTTAGCTACAAGTATCACTAGTACTGCTTCAAAACTCAATACGCCATATCACTTTCGCTGCCAACTCCACTCCTATCAGATCATAACTTTATCCGTTTATCACATAACATTTTTTTTGAACACCACACTACTAACTCTGCCATTCCTTACCTTACTCCCCTGACACGACATGCAAACAAGTAACCTCCAACTTAACACACGGACATGCATAACTCTAATCACCAGTATAGATTAACCCGAAGTTTTAGAAATTTAAAATTATCTACCACGTCATTTCGGTCCACATAAGAAAACAACTTCAGTGTTATAGCATACCAATTCGGTCCTTCAGGGACCAATATACACAACTATACACATACAACATGTCATCAACCGATCTAATAATAATAATATCAATATATTATCACTACATAAAAAATGATCATTAACAATAATTAATTTTTAATTGCTGCTTAATATGTATTTTTAGTGGCAATTAGCACTCTTTGAATATGTTCCTAAAGTTTTTAGCGACATTGATTCTAATGGCACTCAATTAATGTTGGTAAATATTTTAGCATTCTTTATTAATGCGATATTTATTGCCGCTAAAAGTTTTTTTTGTAGTATATATACATACATACATATATATATATATATATATATATATGTATATATATATATATATATATATATACATATATATATATATATATATATATATATATATTTCACACGTATACCTTCATGTAACACATATATTTTATACGATTGACAACATTTTATACTCCATCTGTCTCAATTTATGTGGCACTTTTCATTTTCTGAGAGTCAAACAATTTAAGTTTGATAGGAAATTAGTGCATGAAATATTCTCTTTTTTTAAATGAAATTTATATATTTGTAAATTACGTAAAAAAATATCATAAGTCACAATAATTGATAACTCGAATTTTATTTAAAAAATTTATGAAAAAATTATAGTAAAAATAGACTTGTCTTAAATCCCAAAATCTGAAAAGTGTCACATTAAATGAGATGGAAGCAGTATTTCACATTATGCCTTTTTAACTTTCATAATTCATATATCATGCATACATTGCTAATGATGAAGATAACTAGCACATATAACATATAAGAAAAAACAACTATCACCTACCCAAGAGAATTCCTCCCGATTGTACCCTGGTCACAAGTTGATTAACCATAAGTATCTTTCCGAGAAAATCAGCCAACAACCATCACAAGCTCAACCATACGAAATGGTCCATCATCACCCAAACCACATGGAACCATACATACACCTAGGGGTGTCAAAAATGAACCTAAACTTAGGTAACCCGTCCAATCCGTTAAGAATTTTAATGATTAGACTCAAGATAATTTGAATTGGATTCAATCAACACATTCAAGCCTAACCCATTTGAAGAGAATCCTCAATTGAGCCCAATTCAATCTCCAATTTCAACCAGTTTTAAAACTTTTTATTAAGATAATGTTCCTATATTTAAGGTATGAATTAGTATCTATTTAACATCATTTAATATTTATCTATTAATTTGTTACTCTTTTTTAAAAAAAAATCTTCAGCTGAAATTCAAATTGTGATTATTAAAGTTAAATATCAATATGTAAATTATTGAGATTAATTGGATCAAATTAGGCGTGTCGAGATATAACCCATTTTTTAGCCCATTTGAGTCCAAAGTAAACTTGGGCGGGTCAAGACCAACCCTACTTCTATTTCAACCCATTTTAATATCTCCAATTTCAACCCAACCTACCTATTTGACATCCCTAGATACATCCATTCAGACTGCATATCTAAAGTCTTAAGCATGAAATCTCTCGATTGTCTACTAGACATTGCATGGATAAATACTTATCAAATTACTCTGTTAAGAAAACCTAGCTTACATAGGCGCCAAGCAACTATTGATAATTTAACATCACCTCTTGATCCGTCTGTATTAACCGAAAAACTCACTCATAGGTCACGAGATAAATAGATAGGAAACGATAATATGATTTTGAACACAAGGAAGTTTGATGAAAAGTTTTGGGACCTCGTAGATGAACATCCCAACCATTCAAGAGTCTTAGATGTAATTAGATTATCTGGGTTGTACGGTGTTTATAGATCTCACCGGTCTGCTGAAGATCGTACTTTAGTCACTTCACTAGTTGAGAGACGGCGTCCTGAGACTCATACCTTCCACTTTAGGACATGTGAGGCCACATTCACCTTATAGGACATGGAGATATTGTGTGGCTTATCCGTGAAAGGTAATTCAGTACTTGGATATGAACCACAGAGAACCATAGAGAGGACTGGCAAAATATTTTTCAAAGACTATTAGGTTTTACTCCACATATTGAAGACTTTAAACATAGTAGTCTTAAGGTCTCCGCGCTAAATGCACACTTGCGATTTCAATCACAATTGTATGATTTGGCAACACAAGATATGACCAATGAGAAGGCTAGGTGTTATATGTTTTGAATGATTGCTGGTTTAATATTGGCAGACACATCTGGTGGTGGTCTTTTAAAGTTTATGTACTTGCCAATGCTCGATGACATCACCATAGTATGGTCTTACAGTTTGGGTAGTGCAACCTTAGCATACTTATATCGCCTTCTTTGTAAAGCCTCCCAAAGTACTCAGAATGAGATTGTCGGATTCCTACCACTACTTCAGGTATACCTAATAATGATACTAATTATTTATTGAAATTTCTTCTAGTTTATAAATATCTCTATATATATTATGTTAGATTTAGGCATGAGAGAGAGTTACTGTCCTCAAGCCTCAGATAGTAGCACAAAGGGACACGAGGAATATTTTTCCTTTGGGTTAATGTAGGGGTCCACATGCTGCTAGATGGTTTGCACATTTTAGTTGGATCAACACTATCAAACATGTGCTAAGGGGTTTTAGGGATGCGCTTGATTCAATGACCGAAGATTAGGTAGGATGTTGTATTAGTTTTCTCTTAACTTTCATGTATATTATAATTGTGAACTCTTTTTGTTTCATTTGTTTATTTGGGAACCATATTCTGCTGACTTAATTGAGAATCTTTTCGACTATTATCGTGTTGGAAGAGATATATGGCGTGCTAGAGTTTCAATTTTTTATTGGGATGTCGCGGAGGTTTATTTGCCTAATCGAGTTATAATGGATTGGTTCAGGAGATACCATCTTCATTTCTATTTGATAGTACTCATTTTCACCATGATCGCCGAGGAAGGCAAAACACTAATTGGGAGTTGGAGCATGCATAATGGTTACCTTTTTGGAACCATATTGACCTATATGTTTGTAATGCACCAATAATTCATTAAAACATAGGTATGGTGATCCCTACCTTATTTGGTTCAGACGTATTACTCGTTTTGTCATTGGTAATCCTACTTCGCGTCCTCAACAACTATAAGGTTATGTGCCTAATGCGATTGCATATGAAACAATGGTAAGTTACTTGGTTTTTCTTTTAAAGCTTATTGATGAGTTCTGTTAAGACCAAATGCGTCATCGCCTTTCTCTTATCATTATTATGTAATGTGATTGATTCATTGTTGACATCCAATTTTGACCCTCCACAAATATATATTAATTATCGAGCTTATTTAAATCCAGACGATTTAAAAGAATTAGTTTTCATAAAATTAGGTATATAACTAGTGTATTTTATGAATGTTCAGAAATCGTCTCAAAAAGTATCTCTTTTTATTTGGATAATTATTTTGATTACATGATAGTTTATATTTTAAATTAATTATTTCATAATCAAATTAATTATTCTATTTCGTTAAAACTAAGAAGCTCATTAGTTAATTTTTATAAAGTCTTCTTATTTAGTTTTGGTTGAATTCATCGGTTAATTTCAATTTGGTTAAGTTTTAAACGTCAACTGGTTCCAAATTTCAATTCTTCGTAATGACGATTGTGGCCATTTCAGCACTCTATTTTAACCTATAGAAGAATAAATTATTTGGGCCTTTTTAGCAGCCCAAAATCTTTCTTTGGATACTTATTATCTAGCCAGCCCAATTCCGCGGCCCACTTTATCCCTTCATCAACAAAGAAAATCCAGAAATGAAAGCGTAAAAACTGGCAGCTTCCCAAAGCGACGCGTGAACAACTCCAGCAACGATGAAAAAAGTTTCACGCGGAGTGCGAACAACATCAGGTTCATGGAGCTGTGCGTGGTGGGTTCACACTCTCGCATCTATTCTTCTTTTTTCCGTTTGGTTCAACTTTTGGCCGAATCTCCGTGCTCGTACGAACCTGGCAGAAAGTAGCCGCGTCCCACGTCCTTGACTCGCGTGGATGGGCGCCACGTCGAGTGCAAGGACGAGTGAGTTGATTAAGGCCGCTCACGTCTCTTTCACCTTTTTGATTTTTTTGCTGAATTTGGATTTTCTGAGGGATTCGCTGAAATTTAGTACAAAAACCAGGAGGTCCCTAGTCTTTGGGAATTTTTGGATTTTGAATTTGTTTTGGAAAATTCTATTTTTACCCCAAAATTCTTCGAAAATTAACCCGCCTCTCCCCCCAAATTTCGACTTAATTCCTTCTATATAAGAATCTGCCTTCCCAGCAGAGGGAGGTTTTTTTTTGTTTTTTTTTTGGTTGAGCCAAAATACACATAATAGTTTGAGCTATAATACACATAATAGGTTGAGCAAAAATACACCAAATACACCTTGTAAGAAGAAGAGTGAATAGTTTCAGTGTTCGGTACTAGGCTCCCATCCAAAAATTTTCTATCTGAGGTTCGAGTCTCGTGGTTGTGGAATTGCTCGCAGCTCGTCTAATTCCTGTTCGCTGCCCGGAAAAGGTAACATTTCCGCCATAATTTTCTTTCCATCTTCTGCTGTTTCTGATGTGACTTGCTACTGTATCGCTTTGTCACTGCTTCCTGTGGTTGTAAATAGATAGTTTAATATGTCATATATCTTGTTCTCAAGTGGCTCGATTAAGTTTTTATGCATTATTGTTTTGCATCGAGACTTGTGGCTTTTTGATCATTTATTTGGATTCGCTCTTGTGCGTTCGTTTGGATAATGTTGAATTTCTATGCTCTTATTTTCCTTTGTTCCTTAAGCTGTCGATTTTTTTTTTACTGTTAGTTTTTTTTTTTTTAAAGTATGCAGAACCTGGAAAGTTGGATGATGTTGAACTTATATTTTTTTTTGTTCATGGCTCGCTGATTTGTCAGTCTGTTCTCTTCGTATTTGTTTTTCCTATGATCTTTCTACTGTTAGCAGGACGTGTTAGACTCGAATTTGTGCTTCTATCTGCCTAAATAACTATTTGAAAATGTCCACCATTCGTGATTAGACTCGTAAGATATGAAGCTGGATTACTGTTTGGTTGGATGATTGTTTTCTCATAAACGGTCGAAGAGTTTCTTGTTAGCTTAGTGTAGTTTCAATATTGATTATGACTATGTTGTTTTAAATTTATTTTTGCGTCTTCGATTAATATTGAGTCTATTTTCTGCGTGCAAAAGGAGCATTAGATTGGTCTAAGTTGTTGTTTTCCCAGACATTTGTTCATGAGAGTTAGGTTTGAAAGATTACAAAAATCTCGCATTATTGATTAATACCACATCTAGCCGTTTTATTAAATCGAACTTCTTACATTTGCTTTTAAAAAAAATAAAGTAATCCAGAAATGTTTAGCTTACTGTCAATGGCAATATTGAGACATTTTTAGTTTCAAAGTTTGTGCTTAATTTGTTTGAACATTTTTGTTTAGCCCAGTCTGGATTGTGAGTTTTAGCATGTCTATTTTGTTTCTTAGCATATTCATATAAGTACGTGTTTTAATCATTTGGTTTTAGTCTCAATATAGTAGTTTGATTTGATTTCCTTGCTAGCAAAGGTTATTTAGACTAATTTATTTTAGACGGATAAGTTTCGAAAAGTATGAGATCTCTTTTCTCTTTACTCTTTAAGGGTTTAAGTCACCGTCCCTTTTCCTCTAAATTGTTTTCTTATTTTCGTGCATTCCTAGCGTGATCTTATTATTATAGGGAGATCAAAATTAGTTTTGGCCTTGAAATCAATCACCATGTCGTTTTATAGTGAACTTTATTGAGAATTCTTACTTTTTTTTAGCCTGAAAATTTCGTTTCCGAACTTGTTCATTTCTTTGATATCTTATGATTTGCAACCTAAGTGGGTCTATATCAATTGTGGTTGTGGATTGATAAGTACATTTAGGCATCTTTGTCCTTTAACCGCTACTCAAAATTGTTTGTTGCTTCTGATGATATTATTTATCCCATTTCACTTTTTATAGTATGCAATTGAATTCTCACTTACATTTCATTTGTTTTTGTTTGCATGTGAATCTGTTCTAGTTCACTATGAACTCCTCCTTCTTCCTTTTTGCATTTCGAGAGGGCCAAGAAGGCCCAAATTTGCCTTTCCGAGTCAGCCAACCTATCAAAAATCGACGTACAGGTTCCAAAGCCGAAATTGCTTGAAGCTAATCAACGAAAAATGCAAGGATTAGGCCAAAGACCCACACTTTATTTGAAATTTGTATTTATTTGGGGCCTAGGCCTTTATCTTTATTTTTATCATTATTATTTCATTAAAATTTAGGACAGGTACAAATTGAAAGGGATCAAAGGCCCAAAACGAAATGGATCCAAATATCGGTCCAGACGTACAAAAGCTGGATTTGGGATCAACCCAACTCTCTCCCTCCCTCTTCACTTTACCGCATCTATATCTATTTGCTAAATATGTGCCGTTAGTTTTAGGGTTAAAAAGTTTGAATCCCCGCAAGGCGGTGTTTCATTTTAACGATTCAAACTAAATCGATCTACGATAAATAGATTTAAAAAATAAAAATTTGCAAATTAGACGTCTCACTTATATAAAGTTGATTTTCTTCACCCCTTAAAGAGTTTAGATGAATTAAAATTATTCTAAGCCAAACAAATTAGTTGCTGGATAATTGCAAGTAAGTCAGTATTTTAGGTGCCGTAAAAAACTTTCTAAAATACAAATAAGAACCCCCGAACCCCCCTTAATGTTTTCAATTGATTTTCTGTTTTAATCTTTTGAAAATAAAGGTTTCTTGATTTTTCTAAAATTAAGTGGAGAATCTAAAAAAGTCTAAAACATTAAATATTTTTCCGAAATAAAACATTCATGGAGCTGATAAATTATTGTGAGTTTGTTTGATTTAATTGAACTCTATTGTTTAGTTCGAACTATGTAATGTGATTGATTAAGTCAAAATAATGTGACTTCTTAGCTCTAGTACCTAATTTTCATGAGAGAGAAGTTTAGGATTAAGGCAAAATTGTATCATACAAGAACACCTCTAAGTGAATGAAAATATTGAGGAAGAGGGAGATTATAAAAATTGGCTTTTACTTTCATTATATGTCACAAATGATGATTTTTTTCTTAATTATTTAGTGACTCTAAGTGACTGTAGAAAATTAGGATGTCTGACTGCAATAATTTTATAGTGAAGATTTTGATGCAATAATTTTATTTCATTTTCATTCCCCTACTGTGCTGAATCTATATGTTAGTTGAAAATGATACAGTTTAGTTGCATTTAAGTGCTGGCATGTCATGTTAGCGGAAACGTGAAACTAGAGAACAAGGAAGAACAACAATATTTAACGTGGTTCGGATCAAAATGATCCTACGTCCACCAAAGAACAACTGCACCAATATTTATTTCACTCTACAAAGAATACAAGTGAAATACTACAAGAGAGAGAACACAAATGCCTTAGAAGGTGAGAAGGCAAGTGAGAGGATGATTTGAAAATGAATTAAGAGCTACCTATTTATAGGAATAAATTCATCCTATTGATGTCATCCATGACATCACTATATGTCAAAATTGTCAAGGTTAAGATATGAAACCATTTTATGGTTTGCCTAACTTTCACCTACCAAGATACTATCTTGACTTTTATTTTGTACTAATTATCTTCCTACCAAAAATTCATGTTAATTCATCTTCCATTTAGTTTGATTCCACAAGAACCAAAACCAACTCTTTCAATCTCCACCTTGGTTTGTGTTCCAAGCATGCGTATAAACAACTCCGGCCAAAACTTCTAAGCTTACTGGGCAATCTCATTGTAAGAAACAAGAAGAATCAAACCTTTGTTGAAATACCAGCTCCACCTAGCAGTTGTTCTCTTAGAGTTGCATCAATTGATGCATACTCCCGCCAAGTCCTTGCAGTGTGCAAACTTGGCAAGCGGGACTATTTTGGTCAACATGTCTGCAGCGTTATCGTCTGTGATAACCTTCTCAACCTTGATAGCTCCCTTTTCTACGACATCTCGAATAAAATGAAATCTGACATCAATGTGTTTGGTGCGCTCATGAAATCTTTGATTTTTAATCAAATGAATAGCAATTTGACTATCACATTTTAGAATTGATTCTAGCTGAACCGAACTCAATTCTGCCACCAAACCTTCAACCAGATAGCTTCTTTCACTGCCTCCGTTGCTGCCATATATTCTGCCTCTGTTGTAGACAAAGCGACAATCGACTGTAAAGTCGATTTCCAACTAACGGCACCGCCAACGAAAGTAAAGATGTATCCAGTTGTGGACCTCCTTCGATCAAGATCCCCTGCATAGTCAGAATCTACATAACCGAGAATTGAAATACCTTCACTTTTTCGGAAGGTTAGGCCAACATCAGGAGCTCCTTTGAGATATCTCAATATCCACTTGACAGCTTCCCAGTGCCTTTTTCCTGGATTTGCCATGTACTTGCTTACCACACTTACAGATTGGGCAATATCTGGACGTGTGCATACCATAGCATACATAATGCTACCAACTGCACTCGCATAAGGAACCTTTGACATATGCTCCACCTCATCCATAGATTGAGGCATTTGTAACTCTGAAAGCTTGAAATGAGAAGCTAACGGTGTACTTACAGGCTTGCTCATATGCATATTGAATCTTTCAAGAACTTTTCCGATGTACCTCTTCTGAGAAAGATGTACAACACCATTTTCTCTAGAAATTTCCATTCCAAGGATTTTCTTTGCAACTCCTAGATCCTTCATGTCAAATTCCTTGCTCAACAGTTTCTTCAAAATATTTATCTTTGTGATGTTGTTAGCAGCAATAAGCATATCATCAACATACAACAATAGATAAATCATAGAGTTACCAGACATCTTCTTGTGATACACACAACTATCAAATGCACTCCTCGAAAATCCATGTGTAGTCATAAATGCATCAAACCTCTTGTACCACTGTCTAGGGGATTGCTTCAAACCATACAAAGACTTCTTCAGTTGGCATACATGGTCTTCTTTTCCTTCAGCTAGGAAACCTTCAGGCTGATCCATATAGATTGTCTCTTCTAGATCACCATGTAAGAAAGCAGTTTTGACATCAAGCTGTTGAAGCTCTAAATCAAATTGTGCAACCAATGCTAGTAGCACGCGAATTGAGCTATGTTTCACAACTGGAGAAAAGATCTCATTGTAGTCAATTCCCTCCTTCTAACTGAAACCCTTTGCAACCAATCTCGCCTTGAACCTAGCAGCTTCCACTTCTGGAATACCTTCTTTCTTTCTGTAAACCCATTTGCATCCAACTGTCCTCATCCCCTTTGGCCTTTTAACTAAGACCCATGTCTCATTTTTGTGAAGAGACACCATCTCTTCCATCATGGCTAACTGCCATTGTGCAGCATCTTTGCAAGAAGTTGCTTCAACATACGAAGAGGGCTCGAGATCCTTAATCTCTTCTTCTGCAGCTACGAACGCATATGCAATCAGATTTTCTTGCTCTATAAGACGTTCCGGTTTCCGTATCTGCCTTTTGTCCCTTCCCTTCGCAATTGTGTATGGTTCATTGGAAGCAAGTTCTTCAAGATCTGCATCTTTTGACTCATCAATTTGAGTCTCTTGATCCCGTTCCTTGGTAAGCTCCACCGGTAGCTCCACCTGCTCGTTGTTCTCGTTTCTAGATAACTCCACAGAAACTTTACGAGGATCAAGTATAGAGGATTCATCAAAGGTAACATCTCTACTAACTACAAATTTGAGTAAAGACAAACACCATAGTTTGTACCCTTTTACTCCATCTACATACCCTGACCAGACCTCATTCGGAGTCTTAAAGTCAATCGCTGATGCTGGAGACCGATTGACAATATGAGAAGCAGTATGAACTGCTTCAGCCCAAAATACTTTGGACATCTTAGCTTGTAATAGCATACAACGAGCCTTCTCAAGAAGAGTTCTGTTCATTCTCTCGGCAACTCCATTCTGCTGTGGTGTGTGCCTGACCGTCTTATGCCTTGCGATCCCATGAACCTTGCAGAAATTATTGAACTCTTCACTGCAAAACTCCAAGCCATTGTCCGTGCGAAGATACTTGATTTTCCTCTCCATTTGATTTTCAACCAAAATCTTCCACTCTTTAAATGCTTCAAAAGCATCACCTTTTGTCTTCAGGAAGCGCACCCAAACCTTTTATGAAAAATCATCAATGAATGTGAGAAGATACCTCTTTCCTCCCTTCGATGGAAGCTTAGAGGGACCCCATAAATCTGAATGGATGTAGTCTAGCACCCCTCCCGTCTTGTGCTTGCCAGTGCTGAAGCTGACCTTTTTCTGCTTTCCTAAGACGCAGTGCTCACAAAATTCAAGTGTGCTTATCTTCTCACCATTCAAAAGGTTGCGGTTGCTCAACATCTCCAATCCTCGTGCGCTCATATGGCCTAGTCTCATGTGCCATAATTTTGCCTTGTCATCATTAGATAACTGCACTGTAGATGCATTTACAGAGCCAATAATGGTGCTTCCCGCAAGTGTGTAGAGGCCATCCTCCAGCTTGGCCTTCAACATGACTAAAGACCCTTTAGTCACTTTCATAGTTCCTCCTTCACTCATGTACTTATAGCCTTGTTTATCTAAAGTACCCAGGGAGATCAAATTCTTCTTTAGATCAGGAACATGACGGACTTCTGTAATAGTCCTCACGATTCCATCATGGCAGCGAACATGAACTGAACCAATGCCAACTATTTTACAAGTTGCATTATTGCCCATTAATACAGTTCCTCTACTTGTTTCATAGCTGCTGAACCAATCTTTTCGGAATGTCATATGCAGAGTACAACCAGAGTCTAAGACCCATTTGTTGTCATAGACTCCACTATTGCATGATGTTGTTAGTACATAATCATTATCATTATCATGTACTTGCTCAACAATGGATGCGCTCGCCTTTTCTTTGGACTTCGACATAGGGCAATCTCGTTCAAAGTGCCCCTTCTTGTGACAGCCCCAACATTCCGCATTCTTTTTGTTCACACGAGACTTTGATCTGTACTTTGATTTGCTCCTTCCCTGTTGGCTAGTACGACCTCTTACAAAGAGTCCACTAGCTTCGTCACTTTTGTCTCCTTCAAAATACATCCGCACATCACAAGAGTTTAGTGCTTGCCGCACTTGCTCAAGTTTAATAGGTTGTTTGCTATACATCATTGAATTCTCAATATCACGATATTTTGAAGTCAATGAAAATAGCAAAGAACATGCAAGCGTCTCCTCGTCCTTTTTAATTCCAGCAGTTTGTAAGTCCATCACAAGTTTATTGAACGCATCTAGATGGTCTTGCAACAAAGTACCTGAATCCATCTTAAATGTATGAAGACGCCGTTGTAACAACATCCTTGTTGTCACTGACTGGTCCTGGTAAAGCCCTTCCAGCTTTTCCCATAACTCTTTGGCCGTCTCTTCGGTACTTGTACTCACTTCACAAAGTACGTTAGGTGCAAGGGACAGTTGGATTGCACTCAATGCATTTCCTTCAATCTTTTCCTTGTCGGAATCCGATATCTTATCGGGGTACTTTCCGTCAATAGCATGGATTGAACCTTCCCTCCGCAGTAACGCCATCATCTGGATTTTCCAGATATTGAAGTTGTTGCGCCCACTAAATCTATCAATTTCAAACTTCATGGAACTCATTCTTTTACTTGTTCTTCCTTTTCTACTATAATGTATTTGGAACTACAGAAAACCAAAGTAATCCTTTTCTGATGTGGAAGTTCAGACTGTGCTGCAACCACAGAGCATACTCAGACAGAACCTTGGCTCTGATACCAATTGTTAGCGGAAAAGTGAAATTAGAGAACAAGGAAGAACAACAATATTTAACGTGGTTCGGATCAAAATGATCCTACGTCCACCAAAGAACAACTGCACCAATATTTATTTCACTCTACAAAGAATACAAGTGAAATACTACAAGAGAGAGAACACAAATGCCTTAGAAGGTGAGAAGGTAAGTGAGAGGATGATTTGAAAATGAATTAAGAGCTACCTATTTATAGGAATAAATTCATCCTATTGATGTCATCCATGACATCACTATGTGTCAAAATTGTCAAGGTTAAGATATGAAACCATTTTATGGTTTGCCTAACTTTCACCTACCAAGATACTATCTTGACTTTTATTTTGTACTAATTATCTTCCTACCAAAAATTCATGTTAATTCATCTTCCATTTAGTTTGATTCCACAAGAACCAAAACCAACTCTTTCATGTCATTCTTTAAACAATGTTCTTAATCAAAGTTAGATCTTTTTTATTCATTGGACATGGAATGTCATTCTATTCATAATGGATAAATAGGAATTATTCTTCTCATATAATTAATTTATTTTGCACAGGCGCGTCATATTCATTTGATGGTTAATAAAATAATATCACTCGGTGATAATCCATCAATGGAGAATTTTTACATATTTCATGCAATGGTGTGGGATGAAGGATCTAGTTGCTTAACGTATGTCAAGAGGCTGATAGGATTAATGTACAAGCTAATTACAGAACAAACGAGGTATGATCATTTGCATCCCCCTGTTCGTAGCGAGGAAAATGTGGTGTTACGGGTAGAAGGGTACGTGTTGTTGAGAGAGGTCGAGTGTCTATTGAAATGGGTGACGAGGATCACGCCACACAAGATGTTCAAGAAGCACCGAATATGAACCAACAAATACTGAGATTATTCCATACATGACACCACAGACTCCACAAATATCAAGAGATTCAAGTATTTCATCACATGAGAATGTCTTTGGTAGTTATCGACCTCAACATTTTGAGAATGCTCCAAACTTTAACTCATGCCTGTTGAAGGTAATAAGTTGAATGATTCCAACGATGAAGTTAACGGTGGTGAGACGGAGGATGCAAGCCAAGGTGGTGAACCTTCGGTGAAGAAGAAGCGTACAATTTTTCCTAAGCTTTGTGGGACATGTTCTTTTAAATCTTTACGTTATATCTTTGACATAAATGTTCTTTAATTGAAAAATTCTTTTACTTTCCAGGGAGTCATCATCTTAACCAGCACGACCAAAAGAAAAAACAAAAGGTAATAAAGTCTCTATAGTAACAAAGAAGAAAAACAAAGAAGAAATCATAGGCATAGACTTTTAAGTAAGGTTTTACCTATCATCTCGCAAATTTATTTTTCTATCATTAGCTTCAATTGTTAATGTTGGTGGTCTTGGGCCTTCTCAACCCAAAAGCTAGCTCAAAGGTTGAGGCTTTCCCTCACACTTATAAATTGACCACCAGCCCCTTCCACTTCCGATGTGGGATAACCCAACAATCTCCCCCTTCACACATCGGGCCTTGGGCTGGAGAGAGCGACAACCCAGTTTCTCCCGGTGGGCTGAGACTTGTTGACAACCTGGGCTCTGATACCAATGTTGGGTGGTCTTGGGCCTTCTCAACCCAAAAGCTAGCTCAAAGGTTGAGGCTTTCCCTCACACTTATAAATTGACCACCAGCCCCTTCCACTTCCGATGTGGGATAACCCAACAATCTCCCCCTTCACACATCGGGCCTTGGGCTGGAGAGAGCGACAACCCAGTTTCTCCCGGTGGGCTGAGACTTGTTGACAACCTGGGCTCTGATACCAATGTTGGGTGGTCTTGGGCCTTCTCAACCCAAAAGCTAGCTCAAAGGTTGAGGCTTTCCCTCACACTTATAAATTGACCACCAGCCCCTTCCACTTCCGATGTGGGATAACCCAACA